>CM076572.1:1192937267-1193446757 GCA_034641835.2 Pinus albicaulis | reverse complement strand
AAAATGAAGAAGGCTCCATCTTTCATTGCTTAAATATCTCATTGGAAATGTCAACATAAGTCTTGAAGACATTATTATAATAGTTTGGATACATACCATCGGGATATAGGAGATTCTTATGTGTTAGATTGTGTAATGCAATTTTGACTTTGTCTCACAAGGAGCAGCAGCATGGAGGTCTGGATTTTTCTTATAGAACTTTTTTATTATTATTTGAAACGTTGTTTATAGATATGAATACAACAATGAAATTACGAGCATGGTGGAAAATTATTCAAGCTCATGATGCCAAACCATGATGATGTAAGTTTGGAATTTAACATTTTTACATGTTAAAGACAAATAGTCAAAATCACTGACAACTTAGTATGCCATAATTAATAATCATTCCCTGTTCACTTTTGTTAATAGGTTTATGTCACACGATGATGCAGGGGCATTAGGCACTAGCCAGCAATGTAAGAGGTTTTGTCCACATGTTGTGGCTAGGAGGGTTCGAAAACATTTGAGTTGTAATAGCTAGGTGTCAATACCTCAACTGACTGTATTACTTAGACTAGTTAGAGTTGTAGGAGTCGAACAATTTCAGTTAGTTGAATTATTATAATTAGACCTTTTGATTTCTAGAACGGTCCTCTTAGAGGAACCGAAGAGCCATATGTTATGTATATAAATTTTAATTCCTCGGATGAATAAAAGTAGAGAGGGAAGAGGAGAGTAGAGAGGGGATTTCTGCAATAAACCTCTGTGTGTGAACAATTGTTTCCAGTTAAATGATTTCCAAGATTAGTTGCAATTGAATTATCTCGAACTACTAATTGTGAAGAATTGTTTAACTGTGAGGTGATTGGGTACTGATAATTCCATTCTTCTATCTTTGAATTCCCGTAAATTGTTGGATAACCCTATGAACTCACCCCACCCAAAGGCGAGGTCTGTGTAGAAAACTGGGGTCGTGAACACTGTTCAAATATAAAAATCCCGCTTAATAAAGAGACAAGATTGTTGTGCTTTTGGAACCTAACCCGAGGATTTGACATGAGTTAACAAACAAAAGGATAGCGGAACCAGACTTGCACCTGTGGTGAAGCCCTGTACCAAAACCACGAGCGGAATCACAAAAGCGGGTTGTCCATATCGCACCGCTTTGCGGAGTAGGCGGTATTTCCTATTCGTGAGCGATTCCATAGTGAATGTGACACGTGGCGAAGTGACCCCTGAAAAACCACTGTTTAACCCGCGCCATTGCATGTTAAAGCCCGACGTTGGAAGCCGAGCGAAATTGCCAAGAGTCGTTGATTTGGAGAAGGGCCATCGGATGGTGGTCGCACGTTGAACTTGCCCAGAGGTTAACTAAGGTGTGCGGAGGATAGCCATGTACGATACAAGTGTTTGATTGGTTATTGATATATATAGGTGGGGCCGAAGTATAATGAAATTGTTTAATTAAACGATTGGCGGATAATTAGCATAAGTCTGGAGCGTGATTGTTGTAAGGCTGGGTGGTGAAATATAGAGCCGAAATTTCATTACAATTTATTTATTTAAAAAGAAACGTGGAGTATAAATACAAAGTGTTGAAAGTTAAACATTGGTTATAAGGATTGGAGATAATATAAAGTCGGGAATATAAATTAAAGTCCAACCATTGTGGATAGTATTTATTTATCAAATTCTATGAATTTGATAAATAAACCCGAAGAAAGAAGAATTCAATTAAGACTCAGGCTGGAGGAAAAGAACGGGGTAAACCAAAAGAAAATGTTGACAGAGCGATTGTAGACACACCAGCTCTCCTTAGGGGTCCAATTTCAGCTTTGTTGCGTCACACGATGATCTCTCTTCTTTGGCATTTACTTGTATTGAAGATCACTATTCTAGGAATAAGGAGTTATTTTCTCCAAAAATAACCCTATCCAAACATCGACAATGCATCAAGGATATATTTCTATGCTACATAAGTACATATGTTCTACTTCTAAATCATGTCTTGGAAGTGGTTTTTTTGCTGGAAATTATTCACCAGTTGGTTTCATACCAAAGTCTTTTTCACATTTTCAGCATCCAATACATGAAAAAGATAATGGTTTAAAACAATATAAATATTTGAAATTTTGCAAGAATTGTCTGGCACACTTTGAATATGAATTTTGAAGTCAAGTGCATGATGCTGTATAGGATCAAGTGTCATTTTGAATACCAAATGTTTCACAAGAAACTTCTCAACATGCTACCCTGTAGTAAGGATTAAATGATAATATTGCATCAACTATTTCCATAATAAAAGTGCACCTCGGCCATAAGACTAAACAACTACAAATGTTGTAGATCTAACAAGACCACACAATCAAATGTATTCCACAAGGCCAATACCGTATGAAAAATGAAAAGGAGTTTGCAACCAAAAATACCTTAGGCAACTAATTCAATTAGATACACCAAACCATCAGCAAAAAGGAAAACCAGCCTACTTGGCCCCAATATTTTCAACTGGGTCCTCTAATTCAACCAATAAAAAGGCCAAAACCATAGCATTGAGATACATTTCATTACACTATCAATAACAATAAAATTTGACTCAGCCATAACCCTTTCCTTTTATTGTTGTGGAAATCTTTATGCATTACTCTAATGTGGCTAGTCCATAGGCCAAGTAGACCACTGGGTAACAAATATGTTTCCTTTCACCTTTGAGTTTTCAAATTATGCCTACCAAATCTAAGACATTTAAGAGGGGGAACTAATACAACGTTAAAAAGAAAACAAGAGCACACATCTACAAATTACCTACTTAGCTACTATCACACCATCATTAACTATTTTCGGAGAACCATGCTTGCTCTCCAAGACAACATTTTTCCCTTCGCCCCAAGGGTGACTCCAACAGGATTAGCAAGTTTGTTCACACCGCCTGCAAGAAAAATTGACAATGCTTTCAGTAAGTGTGCAATTGAATGCCAGAACATATACCAAAACAACCCTCCATGAAAAATTAAGATAACACATTAAAATCAAATATAAGTGGACAAGGAAAGATCCACCACAGTGAAGTTTCACGTGTAGGTGACCTTCCTTTAAACATAATTTTTTCTCTGACCTGCAATTTTTTTGTCACTGAGCCATCCTTGTTGAAGTACAACTCCTTTTCCATAGCTCTTTTATTAACTACCTTCTCTCTGTCACGTAATCTCAAAGTCCCTCTTCTGCTTGAGCAATTAAAGGAAATGGGTGAAAAAACTGAAAGAGAAGACAATTGTCTGCCATAATTATCAAACATTGCACCCAACTTATTCCCCTTTCCATTGTTACCCGATGAGGTAGATGTGGCAATTGTTGTCATACTGCCCAAAGCAGAGGCCATCTTATCTTATGCTGAATATAGAATTACAAGATCTTCATATTAGTATGAACCTTAAAAAACATGACTCCCATTGCTAAAAACCACTTTTAAGTTGTAACAGGAAAACTAAACAACTATCGCAAATTTTGGCAACTTCTGGAGCATTAAGAGAGAAACAACCAAAGAGAAATACAACCACAATCCTCAATTTAATGAGACCAGACTATATATTTGCATTAAGATAATAGAAAGAAATCACGACTATATTAAGGCCAACACAAAACAATCTTTAACCAGTGTCTCTCGCGGCCTTCAGGTTGCCATGCTAGAGATTGCATATTTTTAATTTAAATTCTTGACCTCTCGTGCCCATCTATGAATGAATCCAATGGGATATCTACATCAAATGCTCCTTTATATCCCCAAAAAAAAATTCCCTACTACAAGAGCACCAGTATTTATGGATCACCCCACACCATCTCACCCACTAGAAACGGTGAAAAAGGAAACCCGAGAAAAATTCTGAAATATCTCAAGACGACTATATGGGTGGTTCTTATGAATCAACCAACCATTCAGAACATGCTCATCAATCCAAACCATGAGTATTATGTGACAATATTCAAGCAAGCACTGAATCAGATTTCTGAAGCTATGTTAGAGAAACCCTAAACTCTCACCGAAAATAGGTGAAATGTGGCACCACTCAGGGATTGACATGTGCCAATTGGTACAAGTGGTAGAAAATTTTCATGCTCAAACAACGAGGTGATGCAGGAATGACATGAGGGAGAAAATATCAGAAAAGCCCCAAATCTGGAGAACTAAAGCTCATCACCAACCTAAGATTGACAACTTTACATTATGTAACCTATGAAATCGTAAATGGAGAAATCATAGTAAAAATAAAGTAACCTATGTAACAATAAAGTCAGATTCATCCTGGGAGTGGTAATGGGAGAAATCATAGTGAACAACAGGAAACATGCAGAGTTGCTTACAATCAAATAGATGAAAAAACACATACAAAAAACCTAGATAATAATCATGAATAAGCTTAATATTGAATTATGAACTGTAAAGGAACTTACAAAATGTGACATTACGAACCTGGTCAAGCGCACAAGAAAAAATATCTTGGACATGACCCTAGTTGACAAGTTGTATTGCTCATGATGCAAGAGGATTTGTACCTGCACTGCCAAGTCAATCAAAATCCATCATTATCTATACAATAATACAAGTAATTGATGTAGTATTTTTTACTCTAAGATGCATTCTTATGATAATGTTAGAACATATGTTGAAAATGTCAAAACATACCTGAATAAGCTCCTCTTCGTTTTAAGAACAATTTATTGGAGTCGCATGAACTTGGAACAAGCCTCCCACGATCTGAAAGAGTAACAACTAAGTCAACAGTGAATTTTTTGTTGCTACACTGGATCGAGGGAGGTTTGCTCCAAGATTAAATCGCTCCAATAAATTATTCTCTACTAAACAGGGCTAACCACGTGAAGGTGGAAGCTCTTATGGCCCCCCCCCCCCCCTCACATCACTCTCAATTCCCCAATACCCAATCTATATTTCATTTTTTACTTTCATGAGCATAAAAAAAAATATTCAATAACTAATAAAAAAACAATTCAACAAAAAGTACGCAAGGAAACATTGAAATTAATGCTTGACATAAAAATAGTATGATAAATGAGTTTTTTATATAACGCAAAAACGTTCCAAGTATGGTAACGTTTGTCTTATAATAATACAATATTTTACATTATCAAATTTTCTTTTTCTTCTTCCTATTTCTAAAGCTCCTAATTACATCATCAATATCATCGTGCTCTGCTCCTGTTTCGTGCCTTTCGACCCGCACTGCTGACCTAGTTGCGTAGTCACGATGTCTGGTCTCATCCAATGACGGGGCATCACCTACAAAAACAGATAATATTAAATTTTAATTGTCAGTTTTTAAATATCATTGAACTAGTTCGGTAATATTAATAAAAAAAATTGCAATGAGATTATTTACCTGGTGCACCAGTTGTCGGCGCTGACCTAGTTGCGTAGTCACGATGTCTCGTCTCATCCAGTGACGGGGCATCGCCTACAAAAACAGATAATATTAAATTTTAATTGTCAGTTTTTAAATATCATTGAACTAGTTCGATAATATTAATAAAAAAAATTGCAATGAGATTATTTACCTGGTGCACCAGTTGTCGCCGCTGACCTAGTTGCGTAGTCACGATGTCCGGTCTCATCCAGTGACGGGGCATCGCCTACAAAAACAGATAATATTAAATTTTAATTGTCAGTTTTTAAATATCATTGAACTAGTTCAGTAATATTAATAAAAAAAATTGCAATGAGATTATTTACCTGGTGCACCAGTTGTCGCCGCCGACCTAGTTGCGTAGTCACGATGTCTGGTCTCATCCAGTGACGGGGCATCGCCTACAAAAACAGATAATATTAAATTTTAATTGTTAGTTTTTAAATATCATTGAACTAGTTCGGTAATATTAATAAAAAAAATTGCAATGAGATTATTTACCTGGTGCACCATTTTTCGCCGCTGACCTAGTTGCGTAGTCACGATGTCTGGTCTCATCCAGTGACGGGGCATCGCCTACAAAAACAGATAATATTAAATTTTAATTGTCAGTTTTTAAATATCATTGAACTAGTTCGATAATATTAATAAAAAAAATTGCAATGAGACTATTTACCTAGTGCACCAGTTGTCGCCGTTGGGATTGTTGCCCTGTCTTCCTATCTGGTGGTAAGATCCTGAAGGGAAACATTCTCTGTCATTTAAACAAAAAACGTTATAAGGACAACCATCAAGGTATAATTAGAAAAAATTATAAGTGGAAATTAATTACCGTCACGGCCCTCACTGATAGTAGCATTGTCGGCCTGGTCCCTACTATAATGATCAGGTTGCACGTGAGGATCATCTACATTTGGCTCTAAAACTGGGTTATTTGCGTCGTCGGTAGTGTTGCTCCCCTGATTTAAACAAAGTTGTTAGACATTAAATTTATAGATGAAAACAAACATATTGAAAGGTTAATGTTTTACCTTATCAGGCATTCTGGATCTTGGGACCTGCCCCAAGCTTATGCGACGTTCAACTATGGCTTGATAGCCGAAATGGAAAGCGATATTTTTATCTTCCTCTGTAGTTTCTATTCCGAAGTCATCACCCTACATTACATATGATTGTGTATTTTTAATCATATTTGATAGGATTACAAAAACGTTGGAAGGCGATACAATTAATTATAAGATGTTTAGCTACTTAATTACAATTCTTGCGGCCAATTTCAAGTAGCTGCCCTGGCCTAGCTTGTGATGGCTCTTTTTTTCAATCCTAGCTTTGGTTTCTTTTGAGGTGTTAGGCAACCTAGCATCAAAAGATTAAAGTCAGATATGACGTAGCACACTTTTATTTTAGACATAGAGAAAATTAAAGCTATTGAATTAAAGTTGTAATTTACCTTGCGGGTCCAGTTGGCATTTTTCCTTCTTTCTTTGCCCTTTTCTCTTTTCCTTCATGGATGAGTGCTCTCCACTCACTCTCTGAAACTGCGAGAGGACGCTCATATCTAGGGTTAAATTGCAATTGCGTCCTATAGGTGTCCCTGGTATATTTCAAATATTTGCCGGCTACCTGAGCCACCGCTTTTCTGTCAAATGTGCCGACCCCAAAAAGGGCTTCTAGATAATCTAGAAGTTCTTTTTTCATGTTGGAATTCTGGGAATTCCACCCTGTACGTATGGTTGGGCCAAAAATTACCAACGCATGGCTCTCCAGAATCCTGTAGAACTCATTGTTTCCTACACAGAATAAAACCAAAAGAAAAAGAAAATATTATCATTAATTTAAAAATAAAAATCATGATAAATATGTTTTAGATAAAGTACATGAAATAGCTAAAATATTAAAATTTACCTGGGAGTTGTACATGCTTTATAGGGACACCCTCATCGTTCACCAACAACGTGCCATTAATGGTCCCTGTGGAGCTGACACGTGTAGCTCCAGGAAACGCAATAATGTAGTTGGCCATATCGGCCTCATCATTGCCAACACGTTCAGCGGTTGGCTGGGTGTCTGCTTGGGCAGGGTGTGTTTCTTGGCTAGCACCTAAAGGAGTAGAAGGTGTACGAGAGGGTTGTTGGGCAATCTCTTGCCCTTGTGTCCCACTACCACCAACACCAGGTTCAGCAAATGCCAGAAAACGCTACATACAAAAGAATTTTTTGTTAGTTTAGTCAATGTAAAAATTAAAAATCAAACTATCACAATTCATCTCATGCAGAACAAAAAAAAATATCCTTTTGACTTTTTATTATTACCTGATATCTTTCTAGCTGCCTCATAAGATGTTGTATCCTCTCTTCTGTTTCAGGTGTTTGAGGCGCGTCTATCAAAGTATTAAATTCCGACCTTGCATCTCGTGCCTTTTTTTGTAACAAGAACACTGGAGATAGGGATGAAGAAAGCTCTTCCTCAAAGAGGGAATCATCAGGCGTACCATGGCTAGGTGTCTGCATATTTGAACAAAATTAATATTATTTCAATTATGTAAATAACTAAAATACCTAAAGATAGAGCAATGCTGGCACTTTACATGTTCTTCCGATGGCCTCTTTCCGCGATCATCCCGTCTCGGGGTTGTTCCTGCACTGCTCTGATCAGTCTGCCACATTGCAATAAAATTATAAATGTAAAAACTTGAAAACAATATCTAACTTGAAAACACAAAATGAAAACTGAAATAATTTCTAATAAGACACCGAACGACAGAGTTAGAGTTTCAAATATGCCTTGCATTGAATTCAGTCCTGGAACCATGTCATTGCACATTAAGGCACCCAAACAAGAGACGAGTTGACAATGAAGACCTTATTGAATATATTGTTGGAGCAACTTCTTGTAAACTTGTTGAGAAGACCTTGAGGACATTTTTGGAGCAACATTGTTGAAGCTGATGGTATAGCATTGTTGGAGACGATCTTGAAGGGCCTTGAAGTGAAGCTTTTGGAGCAACTATTGAAAAATCCTTAGAGCATTTAAGTAAGGCACTTTCTATCTTCCATCACCTTTTTCCTTTCAACATCCTTTAAACGATTTTGTTGATATTTAATGTTTGAAATCACGTTATAATTCCTTGATTATATGAGTTTGGGGACTAGAATAATTTCACACTAAACCATGCAAACTTAAAAGTAACTTAACAGATCCATAAAGTAATAATAATCATAATTCCTAATTTCCTATTGTATGATATGATGCAAATTATTCAAACATGAAGCAATGAAGACATGCAATGTCTTAATTTCAAGATTGATGAACCAATACAAGAAGTTAGAAACTACAACTTTGATTCAATACTCTATGTCCTAACTCCAGGAAGGAATCTAGTTTGTAGTACAGAACATGCATCGTGTATTATAAATTCTTAATTGACAACAACTAAAGGTCATCTACCTCATCAATTCCTTCCCATTTTGTGTTTTTATGTTATATTCCTTATAAAAGTGTCAAATTTCTCTCAAAGTAAGCAACCACCGAATAAAATAAAAAATAGTTGAGATATGATTGAGAAATGGTCATTTATTTCTTGAAAGGATCTTCACAATTTCTTTGGTTGTTTTTCATCTCAAGAAACAAGAAATGACCTAAGAAACTATCGTGATGTAATATAAGAAACAACATGGTGCAATGGCCATTTTCAAAGACAAATGATGTCCGACGGACATGGCCTTTATTTGGTTCTGTTTCATGGGGTTTCGGTGAAAATGGAACTTTTGTTGTACCATTTCGATGTAGTAAAAGGAAAACCTTCTTTTTCCATGGGAAATAATTTACCTTTCCTTTTTCAAGATAATCTAAATCACAAAAAATATGAACTATACGCACACATTCTTGGATAATGTGAAAGTGGAAAAGGAATACACTACACAAGTGATGCACACATGTACATTTGAACACTAATAGATTTTTTTAGTTGAAATGTAATGCTTGTTTTCATTTAAATGTAGGGTTTTTAAAGCAGGGGGAAATAATGGCTGCTAATTTAATAAGCATTTCTTTGGGAAAAATTTAAATCTTGTATTGGGTGATGAAGATAATAGACGGTATTGAATCTTGATTCTTAACATCTAGAGAACCCTACCGGCCTAACAAAATCTAATCGATTGACCAAAAAAACCCAAATAGAGTCAACCCTATTTATAGGAGGAAGGGCATGCGACAGAACTTACCATTTGAAAGAGGGCGAGGCGGTATATTCGGGGCGAGGGGTGAATACGGGCGAATCTTTGTTCTACAAGAGGCGGGGGCGATGCGTGCACGGAAGCTCGGGGTGAATGCGGGGAGCGAATGATGTTGCGGGGCGAGGGCGAATGCGTTCTAAGAGGCGAGGCGAATGCGAGGGCGAATGTTGTTCTGCAAGAGCGGAGGGCGAATGCGCACGTGATATCAAACGTTAATGTAGCACACATGTACATTTGAACACTAATAGATTTTTGTAGTTGAAATGCAATGCTTGTTTTCATTTAAATCTAGGGTTTTTAAAGCAGGGAGAAATAATGGTTGCCAAATTAATAAGCGTTTCTTTAGGAAAAATTTAAATCTTGTATTGGGTGATGAAGATAATAAGGGTATTGAATCTTGATTCTTGACATCTAGAGAGAACACTACAACCTAACACAATCCAATGGAATTGACCAAAAAAACCCAAATAGAGTCAACTCTACTATAGGAGGAAGGGCCTGCAGTAAGAACTTACCATTTTGCAAGAGCTGAGGGCGAATGCTGTTCTGCAAGAGCTGAGGGCGAACGCTGAGGGCGAATGCTGAGGGAAAATGTTGTTCTGCAAGAGCTGAGGGCGAATGTTGTTCTGCAAGAGTGGAGGGCGAATGCGCGCGTGATATCAGACGTTAATGTAGCTATTGCGACGGATACGAAACAATAAAATCATTTTTATGTAGCGCACATATAAGTGTCATTATACCGATGACGGAAAAGGCATCGCTATTGCGACGAAGGCCTCCAAACGTCGCAATTACGACACTTAGACATTATGTCGCACTTGCGACGTTTAGAGGCAGTCGTCACAAGAGCGACGCATTGGGCTATAGTGTCGCAATTGCGACGTCTTCCTCCAAACGTCGCAATTGTGACACTTTTCTATAAACGTTGGTATAGCGACGGTTTCGGGTGGGATGGAAATTTTTTGGGGAAATTTCCGACATTTGGTCAAAAGCATCGGAACCAAGTGTCGGAAGTTCCACCAAATGTAGTAGTGAATGATTGTGATTGATTCTATTTTGAATGCGTGAGTGTGACTCTTATAGGGGGCATTTAAGTTTAAAACAGAGTTAATAAATGGAAATCAACGAATGGATCTTTTCATACATTTGTTCTCATTACTTCATTTTTACCGCGTCTAAAAGCTTTTCTCATTTTCAGAACAAGAAAATTCCTAATCCTCTCATTTTCCGAACAAGTAAAATCTTACCAGACAAAAAAATGTCTAAAAGATCCAAGAAAGCAAAGGTTGCTTCAGCTGCAAAGATCACTGTTATTCCCATGATACCAAAAGAAAAACCAGCCAAACTCAAGATGGTAACAGATACTTCATGCCGAGGTCTTGGAAAAATGTCTTGGGAAGATGTATATAACTTGATTGAAAAAGAAAACCATAAAGTCACTAAAGTGAAGGCGACAGTCCCTGATGAAGATGACTCAAATTCTGATTCTGAGACTCCTGTTAAAGCGCTTGAAAATTCATTCCTTCATAGAATTGCAGCTCGGGAAAATATTTTCCCTTACTATGATGTAATTAGGTGGGTGATAGATAATGTCACCATCCAAAACAGGACATCTGTTTCAGCTGCGGGAAAAATATTTGGGTCTTTCAGAGCAGAGGACGTAAAGGCAATGTACCATCTTCCTGACCCTTAGAAATTCTACAACAAAGCCTTCATTAAGGATTTTTCTACAAGCAATGAGACTCAGTCAGTACCAATCAAAGAATGGAGAAGATCTCCAGAGAAACATAAAACTGAATCATCAGGTATGTACTCAGTGGAGTCTCTTTCGCCCCCAGATTGTTATGCTGCCGCGATGATGTGTAGGCTTTTCGGAAACGATAATTCTGCAAGATTTTCAATTCAAATGGTACCCTTAATCCATTCTGCTATATATTCTAAAATAATGGACTGGTCAATTGTCTTTTCAGACAAAATAGCCAATAGAATCCTAGACTATAGAAAGGTAAAGATATAGGAAATACGACCCCGTTTTACTTCCGTGCCTACATTTTAGATGCCCTATGTTTCAATTCAGAATTCCCCATTTTAGGTTGGAAATGGACCCCCAAAGACCCTTTTCCTATACATATTTACCATAAGTTCTTGTGGAAGGTTCATTTTAAAAGTCATGTATATAGTGTTTGTCACGATTTTCTAATTCCTGTCTATCAAACTATTTTCAACCAATTTCCTCCCCGGCTCTCTATAAAGGCAAAGACTGATATATCTCAGATTGGTGACTGGTTTGGAGAAGAGAAATTTACCTATGTCAGAGTTTTCGGAAGCATTGTGGAGCCCCATATTTTACCTCTGTATGTTCCTAACAAATTGTTAGCACAGGATATTTCTTATCAGTTAACAGTTGAAGGTATGTCAAGGTCTCTAAAGAATAATAAGAAATTAATGTGGCCTACTTTTACATTTCACTGTGGGCATTATACACTTAATAAATTCACACATGCTGAGAAGGAAGTTATTAAAATAAGGGATCTTAAGCTCTCAACAGTCCCAAGCAGGCGGTATGACCCGAGAAAAGTAGCATTTGATTTCACAACTTCAGTTTCAATTGCTCGGTTTGAGCATGAGCTCGATCAGTTCGACGATTTATTTGTTTCTGTTGATAAATTTTCCCAAGTCTATAACTTGGCTAAATCCAAGTTTCAGACTGAAGATATGAATGAATTCATGCTGTTTCGAAGTCAGAGACTACTAAAAGCTCCTCTTGACCAGTTAAGAATCACTTTGCAAGAAGCTGAAAGTATGGAAATAGAGCAGAAGGAAAAAGAAGACACAGCTAACAAAGCAGGAAAAGATGCATCTACTAGCAAGGGTAATGTACAAACTAAGAAAGAAAGCACAGGAACCAAGCCTGTGGTACAAAAAGAGAACACTAGTAGCAAAACAGATGAACCTATTGAAAAAGAAACTACAGTATAGACACAAAATGAAAGCAGAGGTATTGAGGCTAATGTTCAGACAGAAAAAGAAAGTATTGGCCATAAGCTAGATAATCAAATTGAAAAAGAAAAGACCACAGAGAAAGTGGTGGATTCTGCTGAAGTTATTGTTAATTCCCATTTTCTAAGTCAATATGAAAAATTTTCTCAGCAAATAGGATTACAAAATAATTCTCAAGTTGAAATTTTGGAAGATCAAGATATGGAGATTATTCTTGAGCATCCTACAGAAGAAATTGTGTTGAAAGTAGAAGAAATTCCTCCTCTAGATATCTTTTATAGTCCTAAGCATAGGGCTATTGTCAGGAAGCAGAGGAAGAGAAGAAGAATAGAACAAGAGTCTCTTTCGACATCACAAGTTGAACTTATGAACATTGTTTGGAAAAATACTGAGGTGAATCCTTTAGAGGATCTCACCAAATTGTCATAATACGTAGGTGCCTATAGTGAAACCACTATAGAAAAAGCTTCTGAAGTCGCCCAAATGATGAAACAAAAGGACGTATAGATAGCTATGCTAGAGGAACAAGCAACAAAAAATCAACAAAAGATAACGCAGTTGTAACAACAGTTGCAAGAAGAAGAGCTAAGAGCGAAAAAATTGGAAGAGCAACTTGGCATTGAAAAGAAAAAGATTGATCAACAAGCTTTGAATAAAAAAAAATGGTTAAGTCAAGAGGTGGAAAAGTTACAAACCCTACTGCAAAATGAGAAAACCGCTAAGGTTGAGCAAGAGAAAATATTCCAAGAAAGACTGGACAAATTTAGGGATTATCCTAAATTAGATCAATTTAAAACTGAAGCTCTTGAAACGAACAAAATACTGTCATAGCAGTTGAATGAACTATGTCAAAAGATGGCACAAGCCGAGCCCTTGTGTGAAATAACGTCATCTTTAATAGATGAAGAAATCAACCTCAGGCTTGAATTTGATGATGTAGATGAGAAAATTTCTGAATTTCTTTCATGGCAAGACTCAGAGCAAGGAATGGATGCAAACCTTACTAGGATTGAGGAAAGACACAAAGAAATTATGTTTACTGAATGGGAAAAGCAGTTGATAAAAGGAGAAAGAGCCACATCAAGAGCCAAAGCTATGATGAATAATATAACACAGTTGGTTAATGATAGCTTATATGCCACCAATTTAATTTCAGATTGTATTCTAGGTAAATTAACAAGGGTAAAGGAGACTGATACCAGGTGGAAATAAGAATTAATCAACAAAGATCAGCAAATCAGCAAGCTTCAAGGAATTTCATGGGATATCATGTGGACATTTCTAATCAAGCCACACAGTCAGCAAATGGAAATCAAGCTCCTTTCCAATGCCATTAATTGCATCATTCCAGAGTTTTCTGATGCCACGTATACTGGTCAGTTACATTCGAGGCTAAGTAATCCAGCAGAGGTCAAAGATATGCTCAAAATTTGCCACCTTGTCACATTAAATGCATGAGAAAATCAATGAATCTGTTTCATTTTAATATCGCAAGTCTATTTCTAGATTTCCGATGATAGATTGTAGCAATAGTTTTAGTTATTTTGTTTTATTAAGTTCTTATTTAAACCCCTTTCATGCATTTAGAAAAGGGTCCTGAATTTGTAATATTTTTGACTTGGATGTTACATTTTTGTACTCCATTGACTATTATATTTTTATAAAGGATCACATTTGGTGGTTTATGTCAAATTACCTCTAAGATATGAATTTCTGTACCTTGGAGTTTGTTTTACATTTGAAGCACTGGATCTAGATATTGAATTGCATCAAGAAAAGTATCAAGATGAATCTGGTATTTCTATCAATTTGCTGTTATTTTTCTTCTGTTATGAGATATTCTCTTTAAATTTGCTATCATTTATATGTACTTGCTTAACAAATATTTTTTAATACATATAATTTCTGAGTGTATAGAAATATCTATCTTTCATAGTGTATACAAATGATATATAAAATGATGAATGCAATGTTTTATTATAACTCTATTTAATTTCTTAAACAGAGTTATCATTATTTGATACTGCATATTTCAGTTAAATTATAATACATTTTCATGGTTATTGATTTGACTGAAACAATATTTAAGTTGTATTCATATTTAACACTCGAGTTAGAATTATTTATAAGTTATAGATTAAAATCGATAGATTATTTCAGTCATTTAGTTTCATTATCTACTCATACAATCATTCCATCACCAACCCATTAGTTAGTAAGAAAATGGTCCTATAAATCCAGTCGGAGCCACCACACCAAACGGAAAAGGAGCTGTCCTAAGGTCCCAACTGGGTGGTTTTCCCCCAATGTTGAAGCAACGATTTTCTAGGCTTAAACATATCCATAAAATATGGTTTCAAAAAGATTTTGTAGGGTTGCATTTCAAACCTAAAATTCTTAAACCATCTTTCCTCCCCTCCTGGGATTTCTGTAACTGCTGATATAACTTCAGGAGAAATTGGTAAATTGAGAAAACCAACCTTTGTGTTTGACCCTGTGAAGTTGGTAGCAAATTCTTTGGTGACCTGATTATGCTCTCCTTGAAGCTTTTCATAGAACCTTCAACACCCTACCTTCTTGAAGGCTTCTTCAACAGATTTAGTGAGATTTTCTAAACCTTCAGGTTCTGTCCTCAGGAAGTGACCTGACCAGTGATTTCTTCAGCCTTAGTGACACAAGAAGACAAGGAAGATTTTTGGGAAGTTGTTACCTCTAAACTACTGCTAGAAAAAGAGTCTTTAGATAAACTCAAAGAAACTGATCCTTTCAAAGTCTTGCTAAAATCCAAAGGTGGTTTACCCCTTCCAAATTGGAGTTCTATTGTCAGTGGCTTACAAAAACCAAGCAGTCCCCCTCATATCAGTTCTTCATCTTCTTTTTCTACCCCTCCTACAACTACTGTTCATCCTCTAGTCATGGCTACTCCTGCTAGGTATGCACCACTTGTACTTCCTGCTGTTTTGCATGACCTTCCTAGTAAATATGCTGCTAGGATTCCTACTTCAGGTAGTGATGAGGAAATTTCAGCAAAGGAATTTGCAAACAGATTTAATGATTTTATAGACAGCGAAGAAGTTGATGACGAGGATGTGAATTTAAGGTTATTTTCACAGAGTTTTATTGGTGAAGTTAGAAAATGGTTTAAGGCCCTTGCACCAGGCAGCATTAGAACTTGGAATGATTTTGAAGACAAATTCTTAAGAAAATGAGGTAGTAGAACCAATCCAGTCCAAGCACTCACTGAATACAATAGCCTTAGGAGGGCAGTTGATGAATCTGTCCAAAACCTTTCAAAGAAATTTAATAAAGTTTTTGACTCAATTCCAGCTCATTTGAAACCTCCGGAAGCCTTAGCACAAATGAGATATGCTGAAGCATTTGACTATGACTTTTCTATCCTATTAAGGGAAAGAGAGTCACCTACACTTGCTGAAATGTAGAGTGAAGCAGTTAAGGTTGAGGTAAACATGATATCTGCTAAAAAGTAAAAAATGGGAAAAACTAAACTGAAAGAAGAAGAGAAACCATCCACCTCAACTTCTGAAGACAAATTTGATTCAATGATGAAAACCATGGAGAAGTTGATGGATAGGTTAGCTCTTGGTAACACTTCTGCTCCTCCTGTGCAACATGAACCTCAATTCATAAATCCACAATTTAGGAGACCTCAAAATCAACAAAGGCCGAGAGAGAACAGAAATCAGCAAGCTGACCCTTCAGTGAGACCTCCTTTTTAGCAAAATTTGGTAGATGAAGAAGATGAGCCTGAGATTCCTGAAGAATCCATCCATTGTCTTGACGAAGAAATGTCAGGAATCTTCTTGACTAAAGAAGAGCATGATTAGTCAGATTTGGCTAATCAAGGAGAAGAACCATCAGATTATTTTAAAGGGTATCAACATGCTATTTTCGAGATGCAAAAGAAATATAATCTCAGAAATAGAAATGTGCCTATCATTGAAAACAAAGTGCAGCCCAAGAAAGATGCTCCAAAGGCTGCTGAAGCTAAGAATGATACCCCAAATGTGGCTGAAGGTAAAAAATATATTCCACTTAGTAAGAAAGACACTCAACTTCCTCCTCTTGTCAAAGATGATGAAAAGTTTGTTTCTGTTTTCAACCTTGAGAATGAAATTTCAAAGGTTAAAATATCAGTCCCTTTCAGTGAGATTCTCAAGGTGAATGAATATAGAAGCAAGATAGTTAAGATTTTGAACTCACAACCAGGGGCTGCTGATATCTTGAATGTCCATGAAGAAAATCCTACTATATATTTGGGTCCAAGGCTAGAAGATGATCAAAATGAAGAGTTTCCTCCTTTTTGTGTAAGCATTAGTATTCATGATATGACTTTGCATAATGCTATGTTAGATTTAGGAGCTTCTCATAACCTCATGCCCAAGGTTATCATGGAGAGAATGGGATTGCAAATCACAAGACCATATAAGGATTTGTTTTCTTCTGATTCCAAGAGGGTTCAATGTATTGGTCTAATAAAAGATGTTGTTGTTGGTTTAACGCAAATCCCAGCAAAGATAGTTGTTATGGATATTGTTGTGGCTGATGTTCCTCCAAATTTTGGTATGCTATTGTCAAGATCATGGGCAGCGAAAATCAAATGCACAATGTAGATGGATCTTTCCTACGCTACTATTCCAGTTTTTGGTGAACAAAGGAGATTGTATCAGGAGACTAGAATGGCTTACATGGTAAGTAGAAAAGACAAGCCTCAAAATTTTCCTATTTATGCCTTTGATACTGAACTTGGATCTGCCATTCTTTTCAATGAATCTACTAATAGTGTTGAGGAAGAAATAAGAGCAGAAAATCAACATGCAGAAAATCAGCACTCAGAAAATCAGCATGTAGAAAATCGATAAGTAAATGACGAAAAGATGGAGGAATGGTGGTCATTGTACTTTGATGGATCAGCAGGAAAAGAAGGGAAAGGATCAGGGATTTGGATTATAAATCCAAATGATGAGAGTAAGTTTTACTCTTACAAACTGAATCTTGATTGCACAAACAACATGGTTGAATATGAATCTTTGATTTTGGGTCTAGATATTTTGAAAAATATGAAGCCTCAAAATATTTCTATTTTTGGAGATTCTGAATTGGTTATTAGACAAGTTGAAGGTGTATATCAAATGGAGGATGTAAGAATGAGGGCTTACAGAAATTTAGTTTTAGACTTGTTGGAAAACTTTCAGTCTTATTCCTTCATAGTCAAAACTAGAGATCAGAATTCTATTGCTGACTCCCTTGCTATTTCCGCAAGTCTTTTCATTATTCCTATGCATTCAAATGAAAAATATGAGATTGAAGTTCGTCATAGGCCAGTTATACTGGACAATATCATAAATTGGCAAGTTTTTGAATATGATCACCATGTAAAGAATTGTATTGAGCTGAAAGAAGAATTTGAAAATACACATGTAGATCAGCAAAATATGCTTGTTGAGCCTAAAGAAAATTCCGAAGTTTTGCAATTGAAGAATAATTCAATAACAAAGGGTCTTATTCCTCTTGAGAAGCGTTTTGATCAAAATGATGTTTTTAAAGCACCAAAATTGCAAGCTGATGAAGAGGAAGTAGAGAGTTGTAATCTTGGTACATTAGCTTTGCCTAAAATGATAAAAATTTCAAAGCTTCTTTCAGCTCATGTGAAATCCAAATATATTGAGATGATGATAAGGTTTATGGATGTTTTTTCTTGGAGTTATTCTGATTTAAAGCAATATGATCCTTCCAATATTCAGCATACTATTCCTATCAAGGAAAATGAGAAGCCTTTCAAGCAGAAATTGAGGAGAATTAATCCTCTTCTCATGCCATTGATTGAAAAGGAGGTTAAGAAAATCTTTGATACAAAGATCATTGATCCAATCAGATTTTCAAATTGGCTTGCAAACTTAGTTCCAGTAAGGAAGAAGAGTGGAGAAATTAGAATTTGTATTGACTTCATAAATTTGAATAAGGCTTCACTAAAGGATAACTATCCTCTTCCTAATATGGATTCAATTTTGAAAAATATTGTTGGTTCACAAAGGATGTCTATGCTTGATGGCTTTTCAGGTTACAATCAGATTCTTGTGCATCCAGATGATCAAGAAAAAACAACCTTCACAACACCATGGGGTACATTCATGTACGCTAAAATTCCATTTGGTCTCATGAATGCAGGAGCCACTTTCCAAAGAGAAATGGATATTGATTTTTTCTGAAGAAAAGGATAAGTTGGTAGTTGTTTATCTTGATGATATCACAGTCTATTCAAAGAAATAAGAAGATCATTTGAAACACCTAGAAAAAATTCTGCTAAAATGTAGAAGGTTTGGTATCTCTCTTAATCCTACTAAAAGCATCTGTGCTTTAACATCAGGAAAATTACTTGGTCATATTATTTCTGAAGAAGGAATTAGGATTGATCCTAATAGACTTAATGCAATTCAAAGGGTAGATTTCCTAGAAGTAGGAAAGAGAATCAATCTTTTCTTGGGAAAGTGAATTTTGTTAGGCATTTCATTCCTAACTTTGCTGAGATTGTCAAAGATATAACAAGGATGTTAAAGAAAGGAGTTGACATTAAATAGATAGCTAAAGCAAAGAAATATTTTGAAGAAATCAAGAAGGCACTCACACAAGCACCGGTACTCATCAGTCCAGATTTTTCCAAAGAATTTCTGGTTTTTACATTTGCTTCTAAAAACACAATTGCTAGAGTTTTGCTACAAAAAGGAAAGAAAGGTATTGAACAACGTATTTCTTTCTTTAGTAGGACATTAGCAAATGATTAGCTGAAGTATAATATTTTAGAGAAGCAGGCCTATGCTTTGGTGAAAGCTATAAAAGATTTCAGAATTTATATTTTTCATTCGCACATCATAGCATATGTTCCAAGTGTTATGGTAAAGGAAATTCTAACTCAGGCAGATCCGGATGGAAAAAGGGGAAAATGGATCACCAAATTGCTGGAATATGATATAGACATCAAACCAACAAAGTTGGTGAAGGGACAAGGCTTGGAAAAACTAATGACTCAGTCAAATCTAGACTGTCTTGACATAAATCTGAATGCATAAATATCAAAAATTTCTAAAAATGAAGAAGAATTGGTCCAAATTGATGAGAAATTTCTTACTTCAGAATGGTATAAGGATGTGGTTTTTGTTCTACAGCATAATAAATCTCCCCCTGATCTATCAAAGTCCAAAGCAAGGTTTGTTAAGCTGAAATCATTGCGGTATTTTGTTTATGACAGAAATCTGTTTTGGAAAGATGCAGGAGGAATTTTGCTGAATTGTCTACTTGAAGAAGAGGCTGAAAATATCATTGAAGAATTCCATAAAGGCGATTATGGAGGACATCATTATTAGAAAGCTACAACAAACAAGATCCGAAGAGCTGGATATTTTTGGCCAACAATGTTTAAAGACATTTACAAAAAGATCGCTGCATGTCATGAGTGTCAAATTTTTGAAGGAAGAAGAAAGCTCATACTTCTACCTTTAGTTCTTATCTATGTTGAAGCTCCTTTTCAACAATGGGGGTTAGATTTTATTGGAGAGATACATCCATCTTCATCAGGGCAGCATCACTGGATTCTTACAACAATGGACTACTTCACTAAATGGATAGAAGCAATACCAACTAGAAAAGCTAACGACTCTGTAATTATTTATTTCTTAGAGAATAATATATTGTCAAGATTTGGTCGTCCCATGAAGATTATAACAGATAATGCTCAAGAATTTAAGTCCAAGAAGATGATAAATTTCTACCATCAATATCACATCACTCTTGGACACTCTACAACATACTATCCGCAAGGTAATGGTCTTGCTGAATCATCAAACAAGAGCATTGTAAGAATCATAAAAAAGGTACTACAGGAGAACAAGAAAGCTTGGCATTTAAAGCTGAAGTATGCCCTATGGGCTGATAGGATTTGTACAAAGAGATCAATTGGAACTTCACCATATGAACTAGTCTATGGGGCTGAAGCTTTTTTCCCAACATCACTTGGGGTGCCGGTTATGAAGTTAATTCAAGGACTTGAAGAAGAACCAAATGCCATCCAAAGGTGGATAAATTAGTTGATAGCCTTACAAGAAAAGAGAAATGAAGTTTATGACAGTCATCAGCATGTTCAAAACAGAATCAAGAATACATTTGATAGGAGGATCAAAGAGGACAGTTTTCAGATTCATGACAAAGTGCTAAAATGGGAGGCCAAAATTGAGGAAAAGGGAAAGCATGGTAAGTTTGAGAATTTATGGAAGGGTCCTTTTCAGATTTTTGCTTTTCATGGGAACAACACTTACATATTACAGGAAATTGATGGAGGATCATATGCTGGAGGGCCTGTTAATGGTAGGTTCCTAAAGCATTATATTTGTTGAAGTATTATAAATCACTCATGACATTGTATATATTCATATTTGTCATTTTTTGTTAATAAATGACAAGATGAAACAGAAATATTAAGCCTGAGGTGAAGGCCCAACAGTTTGAAGAAGATGCTTGTCAAAAAAATTTCTATTTTTATCAAAAAATGGATAGCACTGGAGCTGCGAGTTCTTAGTGTACCACAGGGGCACACTATCCCAAGTGGAGCCACTGTTATCACTATTAAAAACCTCTAAATTCAGTCATTTCATACTTGTTCTTAAGTCATGGCATTAGATAGGGTTTGAGTCATTTTAATGTTTTATAGGGTCTAAGTCATAGTTTTAGAGTCTCATTTCATCACCAAACCAAGTTCATAAACTTTGTTTTACACTTTAGTAGTCTCATGCCATGTTTTGAAACCCATATTTTAAGTCTTTTTCAAAAAAAATTTGAATAAGACACGAAACCACGTTTTCGTAGCACGCTCAGTGTAAAAAAATGCTTCTGTACTATGAAAACACTGGTCTTTTCGTAGTGCAAAATCCTAAAATAAAACTACCAGCGCTACGAAATCGGGGTTTCAGAATTTTTAGTTTAGCTATCACATCCATCAACTTGGGGTTAAATTTTCATGATTATAGTGTCAATCCACGATCATGGTGTCAGTCCATGAATCCTCCTTCACGCATGCAACCATCTAAGTAGTTATGAAATCATTATGAGATTCATTAACGGTCATTTTTCATTGGTCCTTTGTAAATTTGAAAAGGGAATTGGTTATTATTTTTTTTTATCTCATGCAACATATCTATTGCTAAAAGAGAAGCTCATGATAAGATACCAGAGCTCTCATTAAGTTTTCAAGCGAGGCAGAGTTTTCAATCAAGCGAGGCAAAATTTAATTGGTGCTTATGTCAGCAGTTTCGATTGCAAATCCAGTAAGTTTGAAAATAGTTGCTGATTGAAACAAGGTTTTAAATCAAGCGAGGCAGAGTTTTCCATCAAGCGAGGCTGAACCAAATTCTCAAGCGAGCCAGTTTATCCAACAAGGAGGTTTATTACAGTTTTTCTAAAGACACAAGGTTTCCAGGAAGAAGATGGCAGAAGAAAAAAGAAATCACTGGTCGGGTCACTACCTGAGGATAGAACCTGAAGGTTTAGAAAATCTCACCAGGGATAAATCTGTTGAAGAAGCCTTCAAGAAGGTAGGGTGTTGAAGGTTCTGTGAAAATATTCAAGGAGGGCATAATCAGGTCACCAAAGAATTTGCTACCAACTTCACAGGGTCAAACACAAAGGTTAGTTTTCTCAATTTACCAATTTCTCCTGAAGTTATATCAGCAGTCATAGAAATCCCAAGAGGGGAGGAAAGATGGCTTAAGAATTTTAGGTTTGAAATGCAACCCTGCAAAATCTTTTTGAAACAAAAGTTTATGGATACTGATTTGAATAAAGCTGTGCCAAGAAGTTATGTCAAGGATACATTTTCCAACCTGCTCTACAATATCCAAAGGTACTTCACCTGCGAAGGGAGATATCACAAGGTGTACACTTATCACTTTAAACTCTTATTCCACTTCACAGGAATAATCTCTCTAGACTTACCTTTCTTTCTATTTCGAAGTCTGGCCAAGATGGCAGACAAAGTTCAGATGAAAACTCAGGCATGGGAAACCTCTTTATTTCATCATGGTCTAGTCAAGTTAATAGTTTTGCATGAGCTCCAGAAAGTGAAAAGAGAATGGTCTGCATTTCTCTTTTTGAGTGGAATAGGGGTTGAAGGAACAGGTGCTAACCCTCAAGTCAAAGAAACATCTTCATCAAAGACTACTGAACATGCAGAAACAAAATCAAGGAGGTTTTTCAAGCTTAAGCCTAGGAAATAGGTTAAGGAACCTATGATAAAGACATCACTGAAAATCCAAAGGACTCCTCAATCCACACAGAAGAAGAGAACTAAGGTCAAAAGACAATTCAGGAACAGTCAATTAGTAAAACAACTTAGAAGAAGTTGACTAGGAGTCAAAGGTCAAAGGAGAAGGGTAAGGCTGTGGTCACAAATGAAAATTTTCAATTAATATGTGACTTGAATGATATATTACAAGCTATTTACATTGAGGAGTCTCCCCTGGTTCAAGCAGAGTTCATAAAGCTGGATACAGGTGGCAAATCAAAGAAATTGAAAACATTCAAAAAATTAGACTTTGAGGATGAGGTGTCAGAGTTTGTTTTTAAGCCTAGAAAACCACAAACTAGGCAGTCTAAGAATATGCAGCAGCCAAACATGGATATAGACCAAATAGGAGGTGAGGATGCAAGTGTTTTTGAAGAACCCATTAATACATCATCTCAAATACTTGAAGAAGACAGAAACATAGTATTTAATACTCAGAGAGAAAGGAGTAGTTATGAGGAGGTTAAAGACAAACTCAGACTTGCAAACATTGAGATTGATAAATTGAGGAAGAAAGTGAGAATGCATACTGTGGAAAGGTCAAAATTTGAGAGGTTGAAAGGTCTGTGGGAGATGTAAAAGGTTTCAAACAGTGAGTCAATCAATAGTCAGGATCAATTCTTCATATGGACTGTCCCCTCAATCAAGGAAGAAAAGTTCATAATAATGGTTAACACCAAACTGAGGGCTAATAATAGAAGGTTTAAAAGGTAGGTTGGAGACCTTCAAATACAGCTAGCAAAGCCTAAAGATCAACCATAGAAAAAATCTGTGTAAACAATAAGTGACATCTCCTAACACATTTTTGGAGTTTGGTGGAAGGTTTCATTTTTTAAAACAGTTCAAAGTTGATTATTGAGAGCTTATATATAACTTCAAGGATGGTAGTAAAGGTGGGAAACTCAAATTTTTGGAAACAAGCTATGAAAATAAAAGACACAGAAGTTTCGTAGTGCGCTACGAAATTGCTGTGGGTGTCATGCACAACAGTTTCATAGCGCGCTACGAAACTGTTGTAGGATGCAGTTTGATCAATTTTGAAAGTTTTCAAAGGGTAAAAAGGCATGTTTATTAAACTTTGATGTTGCTGGAGGATGTATAAAGACCACAAATGAAGATCCAATGGAAAAACATAGAAAATTGAAGGTTTCAAATGAAGTTTTTAGAGGTGAAGTTCTACACTATGAAAACAACAGACAGTTTCGTAGCGCATCAATGTTAATATTTTTTGGCACTTCTTCAAAGTTTTGTTTTGGGCACAACTGAGCGGAAGAAGTCACAAGAGTTTAATATGACTTTGCCACATGTTTTGAGCACAAATTGGTCAGCAGATGTTGTGAAGAAACATAAATGAAGAAGTACACCTATTTTGCATGGAGCATATTCCTATTTTTCAGGGAAGATAAGAAGCAAATCATTACAGTTCAACAACAAGGAGATGGACATCATCAAGGTAAAATTTTATGAGGAGCAACTGTCAGATAGAAGATTTAATTCTTAGATAGGGTTGTTGGGTTATAATAAAGATTTTTAATCCTAGTTGTGTTAGGACTCTAGAACAGACAGTTTAACTGTCAAATGTAATTAAAGTTTGTTTTAGTAGTTGATAGGTGTCAAGCTAGCAAATTCGAATTCTCTCAAGTGTTTAGAGAGAATCCAAGAAATGTAATGATGAATTTATAAGAGACAAGAAGTAGAATTGAAGAAGGTTGGCAATTTTCATAAGCAAGCATACTGTTGTTGTAGCAGAGAATTGTGTTTTTATGTTAATACAGAGATATTGGTTTCATCACTAAGGATTCAGAAAGGGTTATGGTTGTGTGATATTATCATAGTTTTCCTCTTTAAAATAATTGCAGTGGCAAGAATGTATGTTACTTAGAATTCATTGAAGGTGCTCTAACTTCCTTCATAGGTTCATGAACTATGTTATTTTCTGTCCTATTATTCTTTTGATGAATCTAAAATCTGAAATGCCCTAACTTCCAATTGAAGCTGATACTCATGTTTTGTGAAAATACACTTGACTCCATAAGCCCAATAGATGTTTTTTGATTAGTAGTGCAACCAATTATCCATTTTACTCATAGAGTTAGCTATCTAATCCTTATTTGAAAATCATAAACCTATTGAGAGAGCCCTCTCAGGTTGAGGAGGCTAAGCCTCAACTAAAAGTCTAGTTTGAAATAGTTACTCAAGGTCTTCTTGATTAGCAGCCTATCAGGGTCTGATTTTGAGATAGCACGAGGCCAATAAAAATACCTTTGGAATTGTTCCACTACCTTACCTACACCGAAGTGACGAGCAATAAGAGAAGTATGTGTATCCCTTATGATGTTTACTCTCTCTCCCCGTGGAATGCAAAACTCGCCAAGATGGTAGAACAAGGCTTTTTTTTTTGGTAAATGAGACTAATCTATATTAATTCGAAAATAGGAACAATACATATGCTACAGGTTGAGTTGGTAAGCTGCGCTTAACCTATCCCAGCCTTTGTTACTCAGATAAGGGGTTGCCTTCGTGGAGGAAACCAGCCCAGAAAGTACATGAAACAAAAAATTACAAAATGTGTTATAGCACTAGTGAAAATAGAAATTTTGTGGTAATAGAAAGCATGACAGAAAATTAGGAAGAGTTGAGCTGCTACACAGTCATTAGTCTTTGGCTTCATGATCACTGTCTAGATCTTTTTCCACTATGGGACAGGCGTACGCCTACACGACATCTTCCTCTTTAGCGGTGGGTAGACGCAGAGGATTGGAGATCGGTGCACAGAGGATGGGAGCCATCGGGTACTCAACATCTGGGATGCATATCCAGGTGCCTTCAGAGTCCATTATCCAAAAATTTGTGTCATCCCCATCACCTTCTTGAGCCAGAAGTGGCTCGGTATTGCGAGGCAAAGGGTGATCCTAGTGCGCAATGGTGGACTTCCTTGGTCCACTTCTGCCTCTCTAGGAAAAATGTGAGGGAGCCTCCTACTCTTGGTCAAGTTAGGGGCTCTAGGGAGCCTCTATAGTGTGACTGCCCAAGGAGGAGCCTTCAATAGATTCCAGGCGATTATCAGTCCCCTGGTGATAACGACCAGGGAGCACACCTCTCTGGCCTCCTCTAATGGTTCTTTGTCGCAGCCTAGGTGCCATGGTCAACTGAAGCAGAGGAGGTGTGAAGGAAGGGGGATGCACAACAAGGAGAGAGGTGTGAAGCAAGGTGTTAGAGGATAGGGAGGTGCGATGAAGGGGAATGTCCGGAAAGGGGCGCGAGATTATGGGAGCACCTAGACTTATTAAACTGGCATGACAAATGGAGTTAGGGTGAGTCACGCAGTCGGGGGGGGTAGCCTGGGGAATTCTGCGTAGCATAGCACTATGGGGGAGGCTACACAGCAGGCTGGGCACGCAGGAGGGCAAGAAATATAACAAGATATAAAACCGAAGGAACAATCTATGAATCTCTTTGTGCTGGAGGTCCTTCCCTTTAATAGGACTATGACACATGCGAAGAGGCTGAGCATTATTGTGTCTCGCACGCTGCTGCATGATGTAACGGTTTTCATGAATAGGCACGTGCAAAGAGTTATGACCGAGCGGCATATCAATTCAGTAGATCATTCAAAATGATTGCGACAGAGAGGTGCCCCGAAGGGGGTGATGCTTTCCAAGTGTGTGTTCGTTATGCCCTATATCTATCATCTCATGCGGATGATTACAAGAGTGTGGTTCCACATCGAGTGAGGACCTGCACTGCAGATCTTCATCCTCTTGGATGTGGGAGAGGGAATTATCATGTGTACTTCGGCTATCACCCGCATCTGGGGAGAGAAGATATTTTTGAATGAGAGTTTGGAATTCTCTTCTTAACGAATCATACTTAACCTAAGTGGGATTGGAATGATGCATCTCTCTATGGATTTCCACACCCTTGTTCGTGAGGAGGTCTGCCATTGAGTTTGCTTTCCTGCGCACATGGTGAAAAGTTATTGCTCTATGATTGTGTATCAGTTGTTCCAGAAGTTTGAACCTATGGGAAAGCCTCTAGCTGGTGGATACCTTTGTGGAAGCAGTGCCATGGAGAATTCTTGTGGCCTCCAGAGTAATAATTTGTGAATCTCCCTCCATTTCTAGGGGAAAATAGTTAAACTCAATTTCTCTGTAGATGCCCTAGATGAGTCCCTCAAGCTCTGCGGAGTTGTTGCTATCCCATCCCATGTTTCCATAGTAGATCATAAGTGCCTCACCCTGGGAGTTCTTGAAGATGCCTCCAAGTCCTGCATTCCCGGGGTTGGCTTTGAAAGTGCCATCAAAGTTACATTTGAAGAAGCCATTTGGGGGAGGCTTCCATTTTTCAGGAGCGGGGGTTCTTCCTGTGCTCTTTGGGATGATGTCCTGAGGGGTATTTATGCTCATATTCCAGTTGCTCCATATTTTACGCTCCGCAGTGGAGGTGGGGAGATCCTCCTGGATCCAGGAGGTAATGGCCAGAGTTTTAGTGTGGTTTCTGTGTATCCTTGCCCAAATTTTCTCTTGGGTGGATACATTTTCTTTGAAGATCCGACTGTTCCTTTCTTTCCATATGTTCTAGATCAAGAGGCCGGAATGACCTTTCAGAGTTTGTTCAAAAGGTTGCTGGAGTAAGGATTGTTTGTCCACATGTTGATGGTGTTGATGATGTTGTCCCTTTCTCTATTGATGCATCTGCACATGATTACTATTTTGTCCCACAGGGCATTGGAAGTAGGGCATAGGTCCAACAAGTGGTCGATGGTTTCAAAGTTCTCTTGGCATATAGGGCATATTGAGGGTCCTACAAACCCTCTCTTCAACAGATTCTCCAATGGGAGGATGCGTTGTTTACAGGGCATCCATAAAAAGGTGGCTACTTTGGGCCAGATCTTGGCCAACCATATCTTCTTCCAGATGATATTGGTAGGATCTAGGCTCTGCTGATGTAAGAGGTTGTAGGCTTCCTTGGTATAGTAGTTTCTGCTTGGCGTGTGACCCCATCTAAGGATATCAGGTCCTAGTAGGGCTCTTATTTTTATTTTAGTGCTTTGTTCCTCCCAAATATCTGTGTGATTTTCATTATTCTAGCCTTCCTGCCATCTGTCTATATGTACCCAGTTCCTGTATCCCTGAGTTGTGTCATTGGTCCAGAAATCCTGTACGCACTTCCTTTGCCTTGCTTGTAATGTTGTGCTCCACAATGGTCTAGGGAAGATGGAGGAGAGTCTAGGCAGTTGCTACCAGGAGTCCTCCCAAAATCTGCCTTGAGTAGCACTGTGCAGCTCCCAGAAGTTATGGGTCTGTATCAGTTATTTTTGGTTGCTTACTGCTTTCCATTTTTGAGATCCTTCTGGCTCTATGTTGAATCTGATAAGGTCCTCCTTGGGCCAGGTGCTAGCATATTTGTCTGCCCATAAGTTAGCCCATGGAGTGTGGGGGTTGGAAACCCATTTCCACTAGACACTAGCTCCCATGATGCTATTGTTGTTCTCTGGATCACGCAACCCTAGCCCCTCATGAAATTTTGGTGTGCATACTTCTTTCCAGTTGACTAAAGCTGATTTATTTTTCTCTTTGGTACCACCCCACAGGAAAGTCCTTTGTAGTTTGCGCATGGACTTGAGGACCCATTTGGGGGATGCGAGTACCGAGAAGAGGTAAATGGGGAGAGACTGAAGAAATTCTTTGATGAGTACCAAACAGCCTGATATATTGAGAGTGCGATGGGTCTAGTTGGAAAGCCTAGTTTCCATTTTTTCCAACAGCGCTCTCCATGAAGAATGATTAATGGCAGTGGCTGTGAGAGGGGCACCAAGGTATTTGGAGGGCAAGGAGGCTATGGAGAAGCCCAGAATGAAAACAATATTGTGCTGAGTGATGGGGGGGTGTGGAAGAAGAAGATTTGCGATTTTTCAGGGTTGATATCTATGCTAGAAGCTTCAGAGAAGGAGTCTAGCAGAGATTTGAGGGAATGAGCTTCCTGGAATGAGGGGTATCCCATGATCATGTTGTCATCCACAAATTTTTGATGGGAAGTGGGGGGAAGCTTGTGGAGGGGTATACCCTGCAAAGTACCTGAATGGAAAGAGCTTTTGAGAAGGTGGCCCAACCCTTCAGCCATAATGATGAAAATTAAGGGTGAAAAGAGATCCCCTTCTCTAATACCTCTTAAGGGATTGAAGGATGTTGAAGGTATACCATTGACCAAGATGGAAAGAAATAGGGAGGTTATTAGGCTCATGATCCATCTTACCCAGGTGTCACTGAAGCCAAAGGTAATAAGGATCTGTTTAATGTAGTCCCAACTGAGTTTTTCAAAAGCCTTGGATAGATTGATTTTGAGGAGCATACTAGGTTTTTTGGAGGTTTTGAGAGAATGAATGACCTCATGGGTTAAGATGATTCCATCAAGGATTTTCTATCCTTCTACATAGCTTGTTTCCTTAGGGGAGATTATCAGGGGAAGGAGTTGCTTCAGCCTGTTAGTAATAACTTAGGAAATTATCTTATAAATGAAATTGCGAGTGATATGGGCCTGTATTTGGCATAGAAACATTGTCTTCTTTTGGTATGAGAGTGAGGAAGGTGGTGTTTAGAGCTGGAAGAAGCCAGTGAGTGGTGCGCGTTTGCTCAACGACACCCCAGACCTCGTCTTTGATGGTTTCCCAAGAGAAGTGGAAGAAGTTGGCGGTGAATGCATCAGGGCTTGGAGCTTTCCCTTCCTTCAGCTGGAAGACTACTTGTTCCACCTCAGCAAGAGTAGTGGCTTTAAGCAGTGTCCAGTTGTGATCTTCCGTAACCAACTTAGGTATGTGCTGGGTGTTTTTTCCTATTTCCTCATGCCTTCAATGATTAGGTTCTTGAAGAATATCCTTGAAGTGATTTTGCAGCTCCTCCGTAATGTCCTCTTGCTTTTCCAGATGCTCTCCATTTTGATTTTTGAGAACTGGGATTCTATTATGCATCATGTGCTGAATGGTGGAGTGATGGAAAAAAATTGTGTTTCGTTCTCCCTCTTTGAGCGAGTAGATCCTAGATTTTTGTCTACATAGGATTTCTTCCTGGCTCCTTCTTTCTTCCATATGAGTTGTTAATATTTTCTCTTGGTTCTCTGAATCAGAAGAGCGGCCTTCCGTGATGATAGTTTGTTGAAGCTTCTTCATTTTCTCTTCCAGCTCTCTTTGATCCTTGAAGATATTACCGAAGGTGGATTTGTTCCACACCTTTAGTTTCCCTTTGATAATTTTCAAATTTTCCCGGAACTGGTGCATTTTTGTTCCTTGCGGTGGTAAAAGGGAGGACCACCAATCAAAGACCATTTCCTTGAACCCTAGATGTCTGAGCCAAAAGTGTTCAAAGCAGAATGGTTTGGGTGCAGGCGTATCTGGTCTTAACCATTGAAGTTGTATTGGCAAGCGATCAGAGCCAGTGATCGGGATAATGGTGGCTACTAGATCACCCCCCAAATGAATGAAGTCTTCCGTGATGAGAAATTGGTCTAGTTTGGAAGCAATTTGATGTTGTTCTCGGTGAAGATGCCATTGGAAGTTTGTAGATCTATAAGGTGGTTGTCTTGGACGAAGTTCTCGAATCCATTGATGTCCATGTCAAGATGCAGCCTTCCTCCATTTTTTTCATGTAGATTTGTTATCATATTGAAATCTCCTCCTAGCAGCCAGAGTGGTAGAGATCTATGTTTATTAAGCTCAACCATGTTGTCCAGAAGCTTTGTTTTATGGTGTAGATTCCGGGGAAAGTAGACATTCATTAGCAAGCCATGGATGTCCATTCCAATCAGGTGCAATTTGGCCTGGATGAAATGCCTATTGGCATGGTAGTTCTCTAGGGAGATGATTTGGGGGTTCCATATGATTGTCAGTCCTCTTGAAGCTCCATTGGCATCTACCTCTATTGTTCTGCATCATTTCCATATCTTTTTGAAGATTGTTTCTAGAGTGGAACTAAAGCATTTGGTTTCTTGCATGTAGAAAATTGCAGGGTGTTCCCTAGTGATTATTTTCTTGATGATCTTGTGCTTAGTGGGGTTGGTAGAATAGCCGTAGAATCAGGTTAACTTGGGGAATCTTCCAGATTCCACCATTTCTTTGCCCATTTTGACTGTTCTTTGCAGCGTTGTTTTCCGTCCTATTTTGCGGGATTCTTTCATGAATTATTTTGTATTTATGAGTGTACCCCCTTGAGTTCCTAGAGAGGGGAGTTGTTGTGCTCAAGTGAGGATTTCTTCCAGATTTTGGACCTGCTGCTCGGATATTGAGTGAAAGTCCTTCTTATTGCATGCATCCTCTAACCCTATGAGGTCCAGACCCTCAAGATCAATGCTCTCTGGTTCTTCCTCCATATCTTCTGGGATCAAATCCAACACTTGTTCTTTACCCTTTGATGCAGAGTTGTCCCCTACGAGGCTAGGGGTTTGGGGTTTCAGAAAGGCTTCTGGTTGGATCCTGTCCAGTTGTTTCTTGGAGTTCTAGGGTTGCTCCTGTGAGGTTCACTCTGCTTCTTTGGCTGGTTCATTCTCATTTTGACTCAGTTGGTTTAGGGATTCGAAGCTATTGCTACTCGCAAGGCCTTTTTTGTTATGGTGAGAATTAGTTCTCTTGTTATGCCTTTTCTTGCTTGATTCCTTCGTGAAATATTCTGTTGCTTGGTCATTTGATTCCTTTTCAGCCACCAATTTTTTTTTAGAGGGCAGTATCAATAGGTTCCCATGTTGGTGACACCTCTGACATCTAAAAGGAACATGCTCATAATCTACAGTTTGTATCCATTCAAAATATTCATGCAGCATACTTACCTCTCCTGGTAGTGACTCCACTATGTTCATGTAGACGTAGATTCATGCATATGCTGCGTAACGTTTGATCTTTGTTTCCTTTGCTGTCTTGATGAATTCACCTAGGGAATTGCCTATGTCCCTAAGTGTCAGCTCATCCCAGTAATCAGAGGGGAGGGAGTAGAGCCTAATCCAGACTGGGGCCCATGTAATATCTTGTTTGTCTGGGTTGAATCGCTCAGTCCATTGGCAGAGGTGTAAGCCTGCAGAGTTGAATAAATAGGGTCCTCCGTCCATGATCCTATTTTTGTCTTCAATACAGTTAAAGATCACATTAAAGAAGCCTTTAGCGCACAGCTGAAGGTCAATATGAACCTTGGGTTTCCATTTGGAAGCTATCCATCCTCGGAGGGCTTTTGCAGTGGGCTAGAAACCCATGAACTTGCCTATCAACGCATGATCCTTTGTGAATTGTATTCTTTCATTGATGCAGTGCGCATGGAGCTCAATCATGGGTATTTTGGGGTTATTCGGAATGCATGTGGCTAATGTGATATTCACTTCTTCTGCTGTTGATGTAGATGTACGCTGCACTGTGGGAGTCACCCCTGAAGTGTCATGAGACGAGCCAGAGTTTTGCTGACTGTTGATGTCAGCCCTTGCCACCGCCCCTGTGGGAGGCTGGCCTATGATGGGGGGAGCAACGGTCCCCCCAATAGTTTCTATCATAGGTGAACCTCAAGGCTAACTAGGAGAGTGGTCACAACCTAACGGTCTGGGAGGGAGTTCTGCTTGGGACAGCCTGCGCTGAAACCTCCAAACCCTAGGTCATGGCAGTAGGCCTAGTGCAGAGCGTTTTTCGGGTCCAATTTTGAATCTTGTCCATTGTGCCCTTACATTATTATCTGGTAGAACAAGTTATCATGCACATGATAATCCAATTCATTTACTTGGTTACCTTTACACAAAGTCGGATATATATCTTTGAAATCATTATCTAAAGCATATTTATCAACATGGCTCTCATGCATGATAGAATTATGCTTAAGAATAATGGATTCACTAACAATAGGTTTATAAAGCATATCAACAACCTTGTTATAGATACCTTTCTTATAAATTATCACCAAGTGGAATTGTTGAAGATAACCCATCCATCTGAAGTGCCTCGCTTGTTGTAGCTTTGTTTGTGATTGTGAGTATTGCAATAGCTGATGATCCATGTGAATGGTTGTTTACTTACCCATCAATTAATGTTTTCAATTTTTCACACTTTGCAACAATTCATATAATTCCTTGTCATATGTAGGATAGTTAATCACCACACCATTAAAAGTTTCTGAATGAACACATATGGGCTTACCATTTTGCATCAATATTGCGCCCATGTCACTTGCATAAGTCCGTATCTCAAATTATTGTCTCAAGTCGGGAAGTGCAAGTACAAGTGTTGAACTGATATTTTCCTTCAATGCATCAAATGATTTTTTTTTTTGCCTCCCCACTGAAAAACCTGCTTCACACTTTTCAATGCATGAAATGGAGCCGCAATGGAAGAAAATTTATAAATAAACTTTCTCGAATATTGGGTTGCTCCCAAAAAAATTCTAACCTATGTCACTATCTTCGGCTTTTGCCAATTCAAAATGATATCAACCTTGGAGCTGGGATTTATTTTCAACTCGTATTCTCCAACAAAATGACCCAAGTAGACTAAATAATTTTTTCCGAATTGACATTTCGACATATTTAAAAAAAAAAAATTCTTTATTCAAGACATCTAACACTTGCTTGACATGCATGGCATGTTATTCACGAGAATTCCTGAAACATAATATGTCATCTAAGTAGTCTATTACAACGTCATCTAGAAAAGGCCTTAAAAATCATCATTACACACATGAATGTAGTAGGAGCATTACAAAGCCTAAAGGGAATAACCAAGCATTCAAAAAAACCTTGATTTTTTTTAATGTTATCTTCCATATGACTCCTTCAGTGATCCTAATATGATGTTAGACACTCATCAAGCCCAACTTAGTTAAGTACACAACATCTTTCAATTGAGCAAGTAAATCATCGATTCTAGGAAGAGGGTATTGATTCTTCACCATAATCTTGTTCAATGCACGAAAGTGCACACACATGCTCCATGTTCCATCCTTTGTCACTAAAACAGTAGGTGAACTGCATGGCGATGTACTTGGCTGGCTGATCCCCTTATCAAGTAACTCTTGGATTTATTTCTTAATTTCTACATTTTCCATCACTGGCATCTTATACATGCCAATATTAGGAAGAGGACAATATTGCTTCAATTAGATATCATGTTAGATTCCTCTCTTGGGAGGAAATCATTTAGACTCATGAAACATATCATCATATTGGTTAACAACCTCAACCAAACTATATTTTAACTTTGTATCATAACCTTTAAAGGCTTCATTCTCAACATCATTCTTGGGTTTGATCGTCGAAAGTACAAATTTCTTGCTAGAGTTAACACGTCTCTTCATTTGTCCAGCATTCACAAGTGAACGGTTTAGTTTCTTGCTATGTGCTCTAACAATGTACTCAATACCATCTTTAAATAAATGATACTTGTTTTCATGGAGATGAAAGATAGTTCTCCCGTCATAAAGGTATGGGCTTCCCAAAGCAATACCACACATGTCTAATGACACTACATCAAGTTATACCTCATCTATGAAGTTCGCAGTAATGGTGAATTTCAGTTTTCATTTTCTAGTTACTTGCAACTTTGCATTTTCACACAACCAACCTAAAGGATAAGGTTTAGGATGAGGAATGGTTTCCAAATTCAAATTTTTGACAATTTGTTTAGAAATGAGATTTGTTTGTGAACCACTATCAAATAAAGTATCAATTTTGTTATGTTTTGAGATAACTCTAATAGGGAAAAGCTCCATTCTTTATTTTTCATTTAGAGTTTCATTGTGGCTATTCAAAGAACTAGTAATAGCAATGGATTCATTAGATTTCAATCCCATAGTTGTGACCTTTGTTTCATCTCCCGAATCGGATCCTAAATCATGTTGTGTAGTTGTAGTTGTCTTTTGTTTTCCTTTGTTATTAAAATTTTTGGATCTTATCTCAAAATGAAGTGTTCAACAATGATCTTCATCGTGAACTTCCTTTGAACAATGCTTGCATGTTAATTTTTCTCCCTCTGTCTTTATGGAAGCATTTTTCTTCCCTTTTCCTTTGAATTTACCCTTTCTTTTATCACCACCTTTAAATGGATTTTTGCTTCCCTCTTGTGGAACGTTTTTCCCTCTTGCTTTTAGATGTGTTTCCTGTACCCAAAATGCATCTACATTTGTAGGGTTAAACATGAGAATAGCTTGTCTCAAGTAACTATGTAAAACTCCAATGTATTTTAGTAAAGTGTCATGAGATGATAAATCTACACCCAATATCAATGCTCTCTTTCTAAACTCTTGGGTATAACTTTGCACACTTTGAACCTTTAATTCCCTAAATATTTTCGAATACATGATTTCTTTCTTCATGTATGCTAAAGGATAACTTGTCTTATTAATGCAACAACAAAATCATTCCAAGAAGATAAAACCTTACCATGTTTCTTCATATCCTCTTGAGTTTTGGCTTCTCACCAAATAGGTGCTCCACTTTCCTACCTTAATGAAGCAAGTTGAATCTCGGTCTCATCATCTTTTATCATTTGCATCCTGCAATATGCTTCAAGATGGTGATCCCAATTATATAATTTCTAATCACATACCTCTCCATTATACATAGGAAATTAAAAATTTATATCAAGTTTCAAGAGTGGATTTTTACTGTGTCCCTTTGGAGAATGTCGATGTGTTTGTGAAGGGGTTGATATAGAAGATGATGATGGTAAAGATGGAGGTGAAGATAAAGATGGATTTAAAGTTGGTTTCCATTCCCTTTTGGAGGCTTGTCCCCATATCCTCCATCTCCTTTTTGAAGCTCAAAAGAGGAGAAGGAAAGCTTGTGGTAGCAATTGAGGACTTGCTACCACAAGCTTTCCTTCTCCTCTTTTGAGATTCAACCTTGTGTTGGGGTTCCCATGTTTTGGCCAGATTGGCAAGACCAAAAGATGAGACAACATCAGAACCACTTTCAGTCCTCGGGATCTAGCCCTCCTGGGTCCAGAGAGGGATCTCTCTGTATGAGCAAAGGTTTATGTCTATGAGGCTCAAATGTTATGATTTTAGGCTAGTTATAAGGCTCTTGGTTTGTTTGTTGACTGTTTGTTTTGGTTGCTGGTTATCAGGAATGAAGGGTTCAATATAAGCCAGGGTGAGCAAATAGGGAGAAGGAAGAGGTGAAATATTCCAGGAAATATTCAAAACCATTGGGCAATGGAGTCAGGAAAGGATTTGCTTGCTAATCAATAGGCAGGCCTTCAATTGGGCTAGTCATATGAAACGTAGGATCTTCAAGATGATTATGTGATATGGAAAGTAGAGAGGGGAAGATAACACAGATTTAGAGCACAAAATTAAAGATCAGCGGGTCGTACAAGGATCCTAGTGGATAGGGCTAACTCTAATCCCCAGTGTTCCCAAATCTTCCAACTCAATCTATAACAAGAAGCATCTAAGATCTGAATTCATTTAATTCATACATCAGAGAGCAGAAAATAACATCCACTACACCAGTTAAACCAACTGAAATCATGTCTCAGATAATACATTCAGAGGAGAAACATAAATGGCAAGGAGAGCAGAAACATAGGGTACCTAACAAGGGTAAATCCTATGCCAATATTCTGATGCAAGCCAGTAGAAATGAGATAAAATGAATATAAACACAGAGATAGGAAAACATAACCGCTGCTTCAGATCAGGATCCAAAGAAATGTGCTTGCCATATTAAATAACAATACCAATCAAGTACAATATTGCGAATAGCTGAATACTCAGTCTGAAAACATCTCCTTCAATCTATCTTACAATCTTTACACAGAGACTATTTCTCAAAAGAAACTACTTTTAGTTCTTTGATAACTGATCAACAACCATTACAATGAGTTTCTTCATGGATTTATAGCTTCGGAGGAGTAGAGGAGGTAGGTGGAGAACTAAATGCAGTATTAAACATCTGAAAAGAAAGAGGGCCGAAGCCCATTCTGTATAAATCCTGTGCATTTATCTCTGGCGTTATTTGGGAAAACGAATGGTCTTCTTCAGACTGGGGATTACTCTGATATGACTATGATGTGTTCTAACTGTAGTACTGTGTGGTGCTATTGGTGAATAAACAAAAGATAAAGGAATGATAAAGAGATCTGCCATACTGATGAAGTAAAAGCTCTGATAGTACTGGGGCTATTTCAGGGTAGAAAATCTCTCCTGAACATGGCATAGATTCAACACTGCATGGGCGCTCTGTCTTTATGGAGGAAAAACATGCTGCTATTGTATAAGCCCCTGATATGCATTTATTTCTGCGTGTTGTACCTTCTGCGTGATCCTTGGGCTTTCAATCTGATTTTTCCCCTTTAAAATACTGGATTAGGACTTAAGATCTTCAATGATGTACATAAGAACTCTCTAACTCTTGTGCTGGTACTCCTTGCAGCCTCAACGGTCTCTGTCAGTGGAAAAGATGAGCTTTAATGGCATCGGAAGGATTTGCGGAGTCTGAACTCTGCTCTTCTTCAATGCAAGTCTTGTCAGCCACCCTATTTGAAAATTTCATGGTGGTACCAGTTTCCAAATTCAATCCTGTCTGTGTAACCCACCATTAAAGTTGTTTATATGAACCGTGATGCCTTTCACGCATCCTGAAACCCTGCAAAAAAATGAAACTTGTTAAGAAAACAATGGCTGGGAGCGGATGATGTGGGTGACTGTGACCAGGGTAGCATGGTGTGGACGAAGATAACGAACGTAGAGGCTGCTGTGGGAGTAAACGTGGCACAGCGGGAACTGCATGGAAGATGTCGGAGCAGAAAATTTAACAGAAAAACAATGAAATTTGGCCTCGGAATGGATATATGTCACGGGGGGGGGGGGACGAATGTACAGAGGAGAGACACGGAGGTGACGTGGCGGGACCTGGTGGTGACGGAAAATTCAATAGCGGGAGGACAATTATGGACCGTCAGATCTGAGAGGGGATCGACGGTGAAAACACGGCGGGGGGCAGTGGAATGGTGGGCCAGGGGTACGGTGATCGTGGATTAAAACCCGTGCAACTCCACCGAGTGATGACTGTTGGATGGGCAAAGGCAAATCTGACGGCTTGCATGAATATCGATGCGCGTCCCGTGCCGAACGTTAACACGCGATGGGAGGGCAGTTTTGCCGTCATACAAGGGACAAGTGTCGAGCGCTGTATGGAATCACTGGGCAATGGAGAAATACCGCTCGACCCCTATTAACAGTGCGATGAAAACCGGGCTGTTTTATGGTATGGCGCGCGGCGGGGACTATAGTGGCGGATACACTCCGAACCGTTGAACTGGCGGTGAATGGAGGGCGATGGCGCGATCAGTGGTTTGAACGGGTGAATCTCAAGCGCTGCGGGTTTGAATGATTGCCGTTCGATCTATATAGATCTACGGTTGAGAAGACACCCGACAAACATATGGGATAAGCGCCTTCGGGCTAGCACTTTGTTCACAGCACTGGTTTCTGTGGGAGGAAAAGGTGCGGAGGCTGGCGGAGAAGGGGCTGAGGCCTATTATATGGTCCGAAAGTGGGGTTTTAACCCTTTTTAATGCATTTCAAGGCCTAAGGAGGGTAACGGCAAAGAGATAGAGGGGAATTTTGAGGAAACAAAGGGCAAGGGTAGGATTAAAAGGGGGATTTGGGGAAAGATTGGGAAGGAAAGGGGATTTTGCAAAGGGGAAGAGAGGGGCAACATGGAGAGTTCTGCAGAGGGAAATTTATCAAGGGCGGAGGCATAGGAGACTTTAAGGATGATGTGTCTTCAAGGGAGATGCATTCCTTGAAGGCTCAAAAACAATCTAGCCCCCTTCTTTACTTTTGCCAAAATTTATAGGGGGGCTAACAATGGCTCCACATGGGGATGGCTCCTTATTGAAGGAGTCAAGAATTCAGAGAATAGATATTTGGAGTAGGCCAGTGGCCTGCTGCTTGGCACATCCCTTTCTTTCTTTGATCAGCTTCCACAATATGAAAACATTACATCAACAGAAAACTTTTCCCAACAAACTACCTACACACACTATAGTCCTAGCATTTTCTCTTCCTCGAGGGTGCTTTTGAGCTAGCAGACCCCTTACATTATTTATTTTTTCAAACAGAAAATAAACCTATTCTAAATCTACACTTATTACTCCATGAGGCCAGATTAGACTGTTGGGCTCATATCTTTCTCTACCTAGTCTAATATCTGCTGGGATTAAATTGTCTAGTAGATTTCTTCTCTACATTCTAAGACAGGAAATTGAAAAAAAGGCAAGCCAGGATTAGACTGTCTGACTTGATGTGGGCCCGAGGCATAAAGACAGTTGCACATGGATGAAAATTGCAGAAAACTGAAACAAAACTGTGAAGGCTTGGGATCTGGGACTTGTAGTATCCCTCCTTTCTTTCTGTGACTCAAGTTTTGAGCATGTTAGAGTCACTTCTTTTTCTTCATTTCAATTCTGGTTTTGGGCATGTTAGAGCTGATTCTTCTTTTTTCTTTTCTAGTCCAGATTTTGGGCATGTTAGGACCAACTGCTTTACTTACTTTGGCTTAGGTTTTGAGCTTGTTAGAACCAATATTTTGCACATCAGAGGTTCATGTTTTAGGCATGTCTGAACCTCTCCCTTTCCTCTATTTTTTGAAACATTTTCTCTTTTTCTTTGAAAATAAAAAACTGCAATGGTATGTACAATGGGAACGGAGACTGGAAATTGTCCATTAGCAGAAGTAATGTTTGAGCACCCTGCCATTGACAGGACCCCCAAATAGCTCAGTGCCATCTAATTCTTGTAAGAAGAAAGCATTGGGACCCACGGTGGCCTGGATGAGGTATGGGCCTTGCCACAAACTGTAAAATTTGTTGTGCTTTCCTTTATCCTCTCTTCTCGAATCCCACTTCAAAACCTTATCTCCAACTTTGAAATCAGCAGCTTTGGTTCTTTTTTCAAACAATTTCTTTATATTCTCCTGAACTCGCACTGCTCTGTTGTAGACCTCTTCCCTTGTTTGCTGGAGATGGATTGTCTGATTTATTCTCCTCACCATGCTGTCTTCTTCTGTTTGGATCTCCTGGATCAGTTTGATCACTGGTATCCCAAGGCTGGTAGGGAATACTGCTTCTGTTCCATAGACAAGCTAAAATGGTGACATGCCAATGGAATTTTTTGTTGTAAGCCTGTCAGCCCATAAAGCATGTACTAAATTGTTATGCCATGATTTTTTGTTCTCTTCCAACAGCTTTTTGATGATGATCACCAGCCTCTTGTTTGATGATTCAGCTAATCCATTACCTTGAGGGTAATAGGCAGTTGAATGACCAAGTGCTATTTGATACTTGTGACAAAAATCAACCATATTTTTGGATCCGAAAGCAGTAGCATTATCAGTGATTATTTTCCTTGGGTAGCCAAACCGAGACAGGATGTGACCTTCTAGGAAACTAATGATGACTGAGTCTGTGGCATTCCTAGTGGGTATGGCCTCTATCCACTTAGTGAAGTAGTTTGTGGCTGTTAGGATCCATTTGTGTTGTGCAGAAGAAGCAGGGTGAATTTCCCATATGAAATCTAGGCCCCATTGCAGAAAGGGACCTTCGACAGTGATGGGTTGTAGGGGTAAAGGGAGGAGTTTTCTTTTGCCCTCAAAGATCTGACATTTGTGGCTGACAAATATCATTTTATGGACATCACTGAAGAGCGTGGGCCAATAGTAGCCAACTCTGAGTATTTTGTTTGCAGTGGCTTTCCAACTCAGGTGGCCCCCACATTCTCCAGCATGGAATTCTTTTTTAACCCTCTCTGCCTCATTTTCAGGAAAAAATTTAAGCAATAGGCCATTAGGATTATTCCAGTATAAGTTTTCATTAAAAATGTAGTAATTTCTGGCTTTTAGCTTTAAGAATCTGGCCTTGGTATTTGATAATCCGGGAGGGGCATTGAGGTGTGTAAGCACATACAGAATGTCGGAATACCAAGGAGAGCTCTGAAATTTTTCCTCAACAGTGAGATCAGGAAATTCTTGTTGCTCATCCAAGGTACTTATCATGTTAATGTCTAGGGCTTGTAGGTTTGATTCAACCATTAACTTATCTAAGCCCTGACCTTTAATGAGTTTGGTGGGTTTTATCTCAAGGTCATACTCTAAGATGATGGCTATCCATTTTCCCCTTTTCCCATCTGGGTCTTGGGACAATATATCTTTGACTATGATGTTGGGCACATAAGCTACGGTGTGAGAATGCAATATGTACACCCTGAAGTCTTTCAAGGCCTTAATCAAAGCATAGGCCTGTTTCTCCATGATGTTGTATTTCAAGGGTGCATCTCTGAGTGCTTTGCTAAATAAGGCAATTGGCTGTTCCATTCCCTCTGTGTTTTTCTGCAGCAAGACTACAACCACTGTATGCTCATAGGTGAATGAAAAGATCAGGAAATCTTTGGAGAAATCCGGGCTGATTAGGACGGGAGCCTTGGTAAGTGCAAGTTTCACTGATTCAAAATATTGTTTAGCTCCCATGGTCCATTTAACTCTTGCACCTTTCTTGAGCATGTTAGTCATGTTCCTAAGGTGTTCAGCCAGATTTGGAATAAACCTCCTAAGGAAGTTAATCTTCCCAATGAAAGACTGTAATTCCTTGATGTTTCTGGGGTGTATGATATGTAGTATTCCCTCAAATCACTGTGGGTCTATCCTGATTCCCTCCTCGGATATAATGTGGCCAAGAAGTTTACCTTCTTGTAGCCCAAAGACAGTCTTTTTAGGGTTCAGGGACAGACCAAACCTTCTACATTTTTCGAATAATTTTCTCAGATGTTTCAGGTGTTCTTCTTTGGTCTTGGAAAATACTATTATGTCATCTAAGTAGATAACAATGAAGTGCCCTATCTCATCTGAAAATGCTATGTCCATTGCTCTTTGGAAGGTGGCTCCAGCGCTCATCAATCCGAAAGGCATCTTCACATACATGAAGGTACCCCATGGAGTGGTAAAATCTGTTTTGAGTTGGTCTTTTGGGATCACTAAGACTTGGTTATAACCTGAAAAGCCATCCAACAGGGAGATTCTTTTAGAGCCCACTATCTTATGAAGGATATGTTCCATTTTAGGCAAAGGGTAATTGTCCTTGAGTGAGGCTCTATTAAGATTCCTGAAGTCTATGCACAATCTAATTTTTCCTGTTTTCTTCCTCACAGCCACTAAGTTTTATACCCAATCAGAGAACCTCACCGGCACAATTATACCCGCTTCATACATTTTCTTAATCTCCTTCTCTACTGCAGGCAATTGTTTGGGATTGATTCTGTGAATTTTTTGCCTAAAGGGATTCTGATTTTCTTTCAAGGGTATTTTGTGCTGGATGATGTTTGTGTCATAGGCCTTTAAGTCCTCATAGCTCCATGCAAACACATCAATGAATTCCTTAAACAGGTCAATGTATTTCTTCTTCATGTTTGCAGGTAGAGACTTAGCCAGTTTAATCATTTTGGGTTTCTCCTTGGTGCCTATGTTGCATTCTTCCACATCAGAGTCTGTATGTTCAATAGTGGGCTTTTTTGCCACATCATCAAAGTAAAAAAGGTCCTCTAAGGGTGCCAGGCCTCTAGGTATATTCTTATCTTTGGCCTGCAGCACCTCTACCTCCTCACTATCTGCATTTTCACATTTGCAATCTGATTTTCCAGTCTATTCATCTAAAGAGTTTGTTTCTATGTTACAGGGTGTTTCTTCCTCATCTAAGGATTCTTCACTTAGGCGGCTACTATCATATTTGGAGTTTAAATCAGAAAATTCAAACTCGTTTCTGCCTACCAAAAAATCTTTGATCTGTTTATCACCTTTAAAACCTGCCAGTATTTTTCGTTATCCGGCACAGTAGGTCTAAATTTGGTCTGAACGATGATCTGTTGGTCTCTGGGAGTCTTGGGGTAGGAACTGGCTAGGCAAGCTAATCCATTTGCAATGAAATTTTGACTCCTAGGAACGAACACTAATTTGTATTCAACAAACGTTTTCAGTAGATCCATGGTGTGATTCCTATATGCTCTCAGCCTAGAATGTTTCACCGTGTATTCCCTGTTTACCTGTTTTATCACCAGCTCAGAATCTCCCTGCACGGCTATCTTATGGGCTCCTAATTTCATCAACAGATTTAGACCCAGGATCAGAGCCTCGTATTCAGCGACGTTATTCGTGCATTTGAAATGCAGGCTATAGGCATGGCTCTCAGCATAGTCGTTTTCTGTATTGTGTAACCATGCCCCCACTCCGACAGTTCTCTTGGTGCATGACCCATCAAATTTCATCACCCACAAGGGTTCACTCTTGGTTTCGATGTCATTTTTTACCCTGTGGCTGGTTTCATCATTATGTTGCGTTATAGGGTCTATATTGGGCTGTGGATCGCTTTGTTCCTTGTGAAATGTATGAGTCTCAGGGATCTAGCCAGATGGTTTTTTACGCTCTGTTTCTTGTTCACTCGGGGTTAGGTCTCCACCGCATATCCTACAGGTTTCGTTGTGATTTTCTTCTTCGTTGCCCTCTAAATCCAGAGCAGCCATTATGTTAAAATCAATAGCTCCTACCTCTCCGTTTGTATCTCTGTTTTGGGACCCCGAATCTTCTAAGGATTCATCACTACAAAAGATGAAGGAGTCAAGGTCTGTATGTACTGAATAAACAGGTGAATTTTCTGTTTTTTTGGGGCTACTAACTAGGAATTTCATCTGTGTCTCCCTATACAGTTTTCTAAGTTGGTCGAAGATTGGGATTGTGGCATACGAGCCATCCATCTGCATTGTACCCTGCAGCTTGGCTCCCCATGATCTTGATAATAACATGCCATACTTGGGTGGCACATCTGCCACCACAACATCCATGACCATACATTTCGCTGGGATCTGGGTCAAACTCACGCATAGATCTTTAATCAGGCCCAAGAATTTTACTCTGCTAGAGTCAAATGAGTATAAGTCTTTGTAGGGTCTGGTTATCTCTAGACCTAGTATTTCCATCACTACCTTAGGAATTAGGTTGTGAGATGCTCCAGAATCATGCATTGCATTATGCAGGATCTTGTCGTGAATGTTGAGACTGATATAGAAAGGTGGAACTACCCCTTCCCGAAACTTCCCCTCTATCTTAGGACCAAACAAGAGGGTAGGTTGATCATCATTCAAATTGACAGAGTCACCATTCTCACTAAGTTTCAAAGCCTTCCAAATCTGGCCTTTATATACATCCTGAGTGGCCAGCTCAGAAAGTGGGACAGAGATTTTAATTCTTGCAATCTCACTTTCCAAATTGAAAGTGGACTGACTCTTGGGAATGCTCATGTCTGTTTTATTTGCCACTGCCTTAGTGGCTGAATCAGTGGGCTGATTCTCATTATGTATAGTTTTTGTGACAATTTTATCAGGAGCACTAACTGCGGTGCTAGTGCTGCTAGCTGGTTTACCTTGTGCATTAGTGTTTTGGTTGTCTTTTTCTCTATTCTTTCCAGAACTCTGAGCTGCTGATTTGTTGGTTTCAGCAGTTGCTTTAGAATTTTTCTCAGGCCTTTTTTTTATGGTAGTCTCAGAAGCTTTGGGTTTGGCAGTTTCTTGACTCTTTTTTCTTCTAAGTTCATACTTTTCTCTGACCTGCATCATGGAATTTTCAAATCCTAATCTGTAATCTTCAGATTCCAACCATTCCTCCTCCCAACTAGAGGGTGAAGGCTGGTCTTCTTCTGAATAACAGTTATGGATTGAATCTTCTGTTTCAAACATATTAATTGTGTTTCCCTCAGACTCTTCTATGATTCCCTCATCTTCATCAAGAAAATTCTCTTGGAATGGGGGAATAACTTGTTGATCTGATTCTCTTTGTCTGTTGGGAGCGTTATTGTTTCTTCTAAAGTTCTGGTTCTGGTTCTTGTTCTGATTGCTAACGGTGAAAACCATCTTTTCCATCATTTTTTGTAACCTTTCCACATTTTTAGACAGCTTATAATAATTTTGGTCAGATGTGGAGGCTACATTGTCATCTCTGTATGTTACCCTTCTCTCAGCTTTCAGTCTTGCTCTTTTCTCAATCAGGTTGGCTTCTATATTCACTGCTCCTTTCTGCATGTCCTCCAATGTGTTGTATTCCTTATCCCTAAGATCATAGGCCATGTCAGCATCAAAGCCTTCAGGGTATTTTTCTAGGGCCATGCCTTGTGGAGGTTTCATATGTGGAGGGAGAGCATTATAAATGCTGTTGAACCTCGTTGTGTAATCGTGGACACTCTCTCCTACGTTTCTCTTAAGGGTCATGTATTCTGCCAGGAGTTGGCGAGGATTCACCTTAGTTTCACATTTGTTTATGGAAGTATGATATAAGCCTGGAAGGTCATTGATGCTACCTGGAGGCAGGCCCTTGAACCATTTCTTCACATCACCCCCTAAGCTCTAGGAAAATATTCTCATTTTGACTGTATCATCATCAATTTCCATGTAGTCGAAAGAATCCTCCATCTTATCTACATGTTGTTGGGCCGTGATGGACTCTTTTGCAGTGAAGTGTGGGATCTTAGACTGATAATCATTTGGTAAGGGTACTAGAGGCTGAGGTAACACTAGGGGTGCATACCAGGCTACCATAATGATATTTTGAGGAGGTAAAGGGTTAACTTGGGCAGTTGGTATATGGATGACAGGGATATTATGACCAGAAGAGGACTGATGAAAAGACCTAGGGTGACTGAGCCCCAAGTTTTGTATGAAATGTAAATCGGGAGGAGTAGATGGAAGGGTCTGTCTATTCCCAAGGTGTCTACCACTTTTCCGTGGTGAATCAGGAAGCTCAGGTTCTATCTGATCTAAGCTATTGAATGACCTAGTTCTAGATAAGCTGTTAGGTAGGTCTAGGTCAAGGTGAAAGTGTGATAGAGCTGTAAGATCTTCTGGTGTAGAAATAGCTCTATGGATGTGTTTGGAAATATTTGATCTTTTAGGTGTATGAGCTCCCTTGAGGATGCTCTCAGGATTGTCAACTATTTCAGGTGGGTCTGGGTCAGGGTAAGCTCTTGTATGAATGGTTCTAGAAGCTAGAATGTTGTTTCCGACCAAGCAGCTTAACCCTACTTGTTACTTCTACTGTGGTTGATGTTTTTATGGGGGCTGGTCTCCCATTGGAGTCTAATGTGAACCAAGATAATCAGCAGGCCTACCGATCACCAGTGGAGTCTTTGAAATGTTTAGGGAACTATGGAGTCGCCAAGTGGAAGGTTGAGGATGTTTTTTGGAGGGTACATTGTCCACCACAGTGCGCTTGAGATGTCCCTTTTCAAGGATATCTTCAAAACACAGCAAACTCTAACCAGAGATTGACCAGGAGGGCACTTACCAGATATGTCACCTCTGAAAGAGTGTGAGATCCGGAGGCTACCTGGCCCTTTCCAGACTCTGTCCAAGAGTATGGGAGAACACAACAAATGGTGTAGAGGTTGATGTGAGAATAGGAGTGTTTAACTGCCAACCTAACCAGAGATTGTAGGTCTTTTGAATGCCTAAAGATGTTTAAGGTGAAAAGCACTCAAGAGTTCCCCAATGGAGTCGTCATTATGTTGGGGTTCCCATGTTTTGGCCCGATTGGCAAGACCAAAAGACGAGACAACATCAGAACCACTTTCAGACCTCAGGATCGAGCCCTCCTGGGTCCAGAGAGGGATCTCTCTGTATGAGAAAAGGTTTATGTCTATGAGGCTCAAATGTTATGATTTTAGGCTAGTTATAAGGCTCTTGGTTTGTTTGTTGACTGTTTGTTTTGGTTGCTGGTTATCAGGAATGAAGGGTTCAATATAAGCCAGGATGAGCAAAGAGGGATAAGGCAGAGGTGAAATATTCCAGGAAATATTCAAAACCATTGGGCAATGGAGTCAGGAAAGGATTTGCTTGCTAATCAATAGGTAGGCCTTCAATTGGGCCAGTCATATGAAACGCAGGATCTTCAAGATGATTATGTGATATGGAAAGTAGAGAGGGGAAGATGACACATATTTTAGAGCACAAAATTACAGATCAACAGGTCATACAAGGATCCTAGTGGACAGGGCTAACTCTAATCCCTAGTGTTCCCAAATCTTCCAACTGAATCTATAACAAGAAGCATCTAAGAACTGAATTCATTTAATTCATACATCAGAGAGCAGGCAATAAAATCCACTACACTAGTTAAACCAACTGAAATCATGTCTCAGATAATACATTCATAGGAGAAACATAAATGGCAAGGAGAGTAGAAACATAGGGTACCTAACAAGGGTAAATCCTATGCCAATATTCTGATGCAAGCCAGTAGAAACGAGATGAAATGAATATAAACACAGAGATAGGAAAACATCACCGCTGCTTCAGATCAGGATCCAAAGAAATGTGCTTGCCATATTAAATAACAATACCAATCAAGTACAATATTGCCAATAGCTGAATACTCAGTCTGAAAACATCTCCTTCAACCTATCTTACAATCTTTACACAGAGACTGTGTCTCAAAAGAAACTACTTTCAGTTCTCTGATAACTGATCAACAACCATTACAATGAGTTTCTTCATGGATTTATAGCTCCGGAGGAGCAGAGGAGGTAGGTGGAGAACTAAATGCAGTATTAAACATCTGAAAATAAAGAGGGCCGAAGCCCATTCTGTATAAATCTTGTGCATCGATATCTGGTGTTCTTTGGGCGAACGAATGGTCTTCTTCAAACTAGGGATTACTCTGATATGACTCTGATGTGTTCTGACTGCAGTATTGTGTGGTGCTATTGGTGAATAAACAAAAGATAAAAGAATGATAAAGATATCTGCCATACTGATGAAGTAAATGCTCTGATAGTACTGGGGCTGTTTCAGGGTAGAAAATCTCTCCTGAACATGGCATAGATTGAACACTGCATGGGTGCTATGTATTTATGGAGGAAAAACATGCTACTGTTGTATAAGCCCCTGATATGCATTTATTTCTGCGTGTTTTACCTTTTGCGTGATCCCTGGGCTTTCAATCTGATTTTTCCCCTTTAAAATACTGGATTAGGACTTAAGATCTTCAATGATGTACATAAGAACTCTCTAACTCTTGTGCTAATACTCCTTGCAGCCTCAACGGTCTCTATCAGTGGAAAATATGAGCTTTAATGGCGCCGGAAGGATTTGCGGATTCTGAACTCTGCTCTTCTTCAATGCAAGTCCTATGAGCCACCCTCTTTGACAATTTCATGGTGGTACCAGTTTCCAAATTCAATCCTGTCTGCACAACCCACCATTAAAGTTGTTTATATGAACCGTGACGCCTTTCACGCATCTTGAAACCCTACAAAAACATGAAACTTGTTAAGAAAACAATCGCTGGGAGCGGATGATGTGTGTGACTGTGACCAGGGTAGCATGGTGTGGATGAAGATAACAAACGCAGAGGCTGCTGTGGGAGTAAATGTGGCATAGTGGGAACTGCATGGAAGACGTTGGAGCAGACAATTTAACGTAAAAACAATAAAATTTGGCCTCGGAATGGATATATGTCACGGTGGGGGACGAATGTACGGAGGAGACACGCGGAGGTGATGTGGCGGGACTGGGTGGCGACGGAAAAGTCAACAGCGGGAGGACAATTTTGGACCGTCAGATCTGAGAGGGGATCGATGGTGAAAACACGGCGGGGGGCAGTGGAACGGTGGGCCAGGGGTACGGTGATCGTGGATTAAAACCCGTGCAACTCCACCGAGCGATGACCGTTGGATGGGAAAAGGAAAATCTAACGGCTCGCATGAATATCCCTGCGCATCCCGTGCCGAACATTAATGCGCGATGGGAGGGCGGTTTTGCCATCGTACAAGGGACAGTTTTCGAGCGTTGTATGGAATTTCTGGGCAATGGAGAAATACCACTCAACCCCTATTAGTGGTGCAATGAAAATCGGGTTGTTTTATGGTATGGCGCGTGGAGGGGACCACAGTGGTGGATACACTCCGAACCGTTGATCTGGCGGTGAATGGATGACGATGGCATGATCAGTGGTTTGAACGGGTGAATCTCGAGCGCCGCGGGTTTGAACGATCGTCGTATGATCTATATGGATCAACAGTTGAGAAGACGCCTGACAAACATATGGGATAAGTGCCTTCGGGCTAGCGCTTTGGTCACAACACTGGTTTCTGTGGGAGGAAAAGGTACAGAGGCTGGCGGAGAAGGGGCTGAGGCCTATTGTATGGTTCGAAAGTGGGTTTTTAACCCTTTTTAATGCATTTTGAGGCCTAAGGAGGGTAACGGAAAAGAGATAGAGGGGAATTTTGAGGAAACAAAGGGCAAGGGTAGGATTAAAAGGGGGATTTGGGGAAATATTGGGAAGGAAAGAGGATTTTGCAAAGAGGAAGAGAGGGGCAACATGGAAAGTTCTGCAGAGGGAAATTTATCAAGGGCAGAGGCATAGGAGACTTCAAGGATAATGTGTCTTCAGGGGAGTGCATTCCTTGAAGGCTTAAAAACAATCTAGCCCCCTTCTTTGCTTTTGCCAAAATTTATAGGGGGGCTAACACCTTGTAAGCATAAAAAACACTTGAAACAACATTAAACCCTCAAAATGACCAAAGAACCAAATATTGGATACCAAATTGGTATTTATATGTAAAATTGAAGGTTTATAGTGAAAATTGCAAGTGTAATGTTTAGGGTTTTTATGCAATTATTTCAATTACATTAACACATAAGATATGATTTTTGTCTTAGTTTTTCAGAAATAAAAGACACAAAAGTACCATAACAAAAAAAAAAAAACAACAAATGATGAATGAGTTCACCCCTCCTAGGCTACATCTCCTAGTCAAGCTTCCAATGTTGGGCCTCTTTCATTATGCTAAAAAAATATGTGTTTACATCAATTTTCAGTGCTAAGAATGCAAAAATACTCTCATCAATGTCTCTAGAATAATCAAAACCCCCTTATTGGGCTCTTTATGCACTAAAAAAGGTCCAAAATCGACCGAGTTATGCTTTAGAAAACATTTCCTGCTAACGGTCCTCCAATTCGCAACCACTTGTTATTTGTTCTATGAAGTCCATCCTTTGTGGCCACGTGGAGTGAAAAAAAATTCCTCGCACCAGTGAGATTCATGCCAGTTCAAGTGCAAATTGTCGCTTCATTAAATCATCTAATATCCCCCACAAACCGAAAAAATAACGCCACTTAGCATAACTGAAACTGTCGGATCCAGGGTTTGTTTGAACCAATTATTGCTAATGGGTGAACCCACCTATAACCGAGATTAAATGCATGAAATGCGGTTGATTTTAGGTCATTTTACCACGCAAAAATACCATGGTATGGTTCATTGAGTTGTGGCTCCCATCGGGGTTAAGTCCCGTTCTAATTGTGCCACAACACAACTTAATTGTGCCTCCACCATACTGTTCACATGCGTTGTCATACATATAGACGGTCGGTGGTTAACTGTTGAAATGAACCCGCAATAAACTTAAACCATAACTCTTGTGGACTATGGTTGCTCCAACTCCGATTTGGCATTGGGATATAATGTAAGGTTTGGGCATATAATATATGGTTCTGCATTAATACATGGTGTTGGGGCTAGGGTTAACCTCGAGCCCTTGTCTATCTGCCACGCATTCAAGCCCTCAGGACATCAGGTGACCATCGATGAGATCAAAGATATTATATGAGTCTTTATACATGGAACATGCTCAGTATAAAAGTAACAATAAATCTTAATGCTTCGCTTGAAATTCTTGCGGTGTTGTGTCTTCAAATTTATACATTCGTTAAAAATATTTAACTCTATCATATTTTGTGGAAGGAAAGGCTTAAGTTACAAAATTTTTATTTTAATTTATTTTTGTTATTAATTTAATATAACGATTTAAAAATTTACTGTTATAATGCTTCGGGTAAATATATTATTAAAATCTATATAATATTAAAAAAATAATAATTTATACTTATTATCCTTAAAAAAAATTTAAAAATTCAAACTAAAAGAATATCTAAATTTTTTGTAAGTTTAGTTTTTATATTCAATTAAAGTAGTATTTATATTGTATATGATTATAAATATTTACAAATTGCCACCTTGGTTTCCTAGTTTCGAAATATGAACAATGGTAGAATTTGAAGCTTGAGCAAGAGTTCATAAAAACTATCAAGATGTTCATGATATGTTGAAAAAAAGGCATAAGCTTGTAAGCTACCACAAGAGAAATACATCAATAATAAAAACCTATAAATAACTAGACTTGAGTGATCAATTCTCATTTGCCAAAAGAGGAAGATCACAATCATGCAGGAGGAATTATTTACAAATCTATACATGGGTTTGAAACGAGGAAGACACATATACACAGGAGTTTTGTTCTGCAAAGGCACGTATATATTTAGTAAAAATATTGAGATATATACACGAGATGGTTTTGGGATAAGCACATTAATATGCGAATAAGTTTTCTAGAAGGCGCATATGAAAATCAGGGTCTTTGCTGAAGAATGTTAAAGAAAATGTCTGATCAATTTTTTCTATGTTTCTGTTGTTTTTCAATGATGTCTTCATATAGATCTAGGTTGTTTGAGTATTTATTATGCTTCTAGTTGATTGTAATTAAAGATCAGTGATTGGTTAATTGAAAAATGATTGATGCTGCTAACTGTATGAGGGTTCTGTAAGCTGAAAAAATATTTCAGAATATCTTTGATCAATTATGTGACTAAGTTAGAATTCTAAATTTTTGTATATTGAGATGTATATGCAAGTTGCGCACATAAAAGCGTGTATGCACGTAGGTTTCCTTCGAAATAGTAGCGTATATATTTTGGCATAAAAATTGTCAGTTTTGCAGTTTATTCTGTGTAATGATGCAGTATCCTATGTTCAGTTCTATGGTCTGGTTATAGTGATCTCACTATTATTTTTTATTTGGGTTGATTTTTACTTTAGTTGATCTACAAATTGTGATGTTTTAAAACTCTTGGATCCAGTGTGAAAATTATGAAACGTGGTCTGTAGTGGTGTTGAGGGTGTAGAAATTATACAACAATTATGTATATCATGGATTCAATCCGATCTAACAATGTATTAAAGCTAGATACTTAATCGCTTCTACAAATCAATTGTGGAATTAAAAACACAATCCCTAATCACATGAAGTAAAGAAGAATCAATCAAACCACAACACAGATAATTTCCCGGGGAAAGCTTGCTTCTCAAAACCCCTTTATCATATATTGTATATTCCACAAGGAATCATGAGACAATTACATACAACTCTTATCACAAGAGCCCTCATGTATTCAGCTAATTGTCTCACACTGATCTAGACAAAATCGGGCCAATATTCAGCCAATTCGCAGCCTATCTTCAGCCTGCCTTGCTCACGCAATTCATGAGGAATGGAATCCTTATTCACAAGGAATTCTAGCCTTCCTACACTGCGCTAAGTAGCATGGGCATCCTGTAGTGTTTAAATTGCATCTGCACAGTTTTCTATAATGAAAATTGATAGTTAACCTTCCTTTTACCTTAGTCTCAACTGGGTCTCCACTGGAACTGACATGCATGCAACTAATAATAGTAAATCATTAGTTTCATGGAAGATCAATGATTTTGAATTAAATAATATTTAATTCACTTGATCTCTCACTAGTGAAACAACCAGTTACAACTAGCACAACTAACTTTAACTCACTTAATTGAGTTAACTAATTACAACACACATTAACTAATGCACCACTGCACTTCGAACTCTGTTACAACTAGAATTACTCTGCATGCCTCAACAACTACCCTCAACTCTAAATTCAAGAGTTAATTGAGTTTATCACACTCAATTAAATATTACAAGTATTTTTGAGATAATATTACATTTTATTGTCCATCTTATTAAGAGATAACTAAAATAGACATGCACCAAATTTAGCCCACACCAGTGTAGGTGCTGCTAGGGCCTGTGCTCCCACACATGTGTAGGTGATTCTTGGACCTCCTGGTCCCACACATGTGTATGTGTGTCATCATGTTGTTTATGGATGCCAATTTCACTATTTCTTGTTGCAAACTTCAACACTCCCTCTCAACAAGAAAGGAATGTCCTTGCATGCGACATGCACCTCTTGCATGTGACGTGCAACTCTTGCATGCAACACTTCTCCAGTGCTTCTCGTACATGCAACACTTATCTAATGTTTTTCACACATGCAACCTTTGCATGCAACACTTCCGAAACTGAATACCCTCAAACAACTAAATCAATACAATGCATCTGTCATCAAAGTATTCTGACTACTGGTACCTTATGCACATGTCTACTGGATCCTCTACGTTGCTGACATCTACATCCATGCACTCTGAATTGTTGCTAACTCTGATCTGTGCTCCAGTATCTGACATTGTCACTATGATTTCATGTCCTCTTGACATCTGACTGCATCAATATAACTGATAATGCTACTGCATCTTTGTGGGCTCCTTGTAGCCAAGTTCAATTCATGAGACACACACCATCTCAATGAATCCTACCCCAAATTTCTTCTCGGGATTATATTCGCACATCGCCCCACCTCACACTTGGAGGTATAGCTGCATGTACTCCATCTGCCCATTTGGCTCGAAATTTCTCTGCTTGAGTGTTTTCTACCACTCCATGATCCTCCGCATGTGGCTGCTCCACATCTTGAGGTTCATTCTTTAGAACCAAAAGTTCCTCACCTACATGAAACTTCAGCTCCCTCTCAAGGGACAATTGCATGGCTTTCTCACTCTTCCCTTTTCTTACTTGTGCACATTGTAATTGTCCTTCCATCGCAAAAGTTTCTAACAAAAGAGCTGATTTTAAATCGATGATATTGCCCTCATATGAGCTCTGATTTGATCGATTTTTTTTTCAATTTGGGTATTTTTTTGCAAGGAATCAAAATATGCTATTTTTTTTTTAAACTTTTGCATCAAAATTTTTAGATATTCTCTGTAAACTCGCGCACCCAAATAATTCCCGCTCTCATACCATGTAGAAAATTTATAACTTGGCTCTAATACCATGTAGAAATTATACAACAATTATGTATATCATGGATTCAATATGATATAAAAATGTACTAAAGCTATATAATGAATCGCTTCTACAAATCAATTGCGGAATTAAAATTACAATCGCCAATCACATGAAGCAAAGAAGAATCAATCAAACCACGACATAGATAATTTCCTGGGGAAAGATTGCTACTCAAAACCCCTCTATCATATATTGTATATTTCACAAGGAATCATGAAACAATTACATAAAGCTCTTCTCTCAAGAGCCCTCATGTATTCAACTATTTGTCTCACACTGATCTAGACAAAATCGGGCCAATACTCAGCCAACTCTCAGCCTGTCTTCAGCCTGCCTTGATCACAAAATTCATGAGGAATGCAGTCCTGATTCACAAGGAATTACAACCTTCCTACACTGTGTTGAGTGTCATGGGAATCCTATAGTGTTTAAACTGCATCTGCATAGTTTGCTATAATCACAACTGATAGTTAACCTCCATTTCACCTTAGTCTCAACTGGGTCTCCACTGGAACTAACATGTATGCAGCTAATAATAATAAATTATCAGTTGCTTGGAAGATCACTGATTGTGAATTAAATAATATTTAATTCACTTGATCTCTCACTAGTGCAACGACGAGTTTCAATTAGCACAACTGAATTTAACTCACTTAACTGAGTTAACTGATTACAACATGCATTAAATAATGCACCACTACAATTCAAACTCTGTTACAACTAGAATTACTCTGCATGCCTCACCAACTACCCTCAACTAGAAATTCATGAGTTAACTGAGTTTATCACACTCATTTAACTATTACAAGAATTTTTGAGATAATATTACATTTTATTGTCCATATTAATTAAGGGATAACTAAAATAAACATGCACCAAATTTATTCCACACCAGTGTAGGTGTTGCTAGGACCTATGCTCCCACATATGTGTAGGTTCTGCTTGGACCTCCTGGTCCCACACATATGTATGTGTGTCGTCATGTTGTTTCTAGATGCCAATTTCATTATTTCTTGTTGCAAACTTCAACAGAGGGTCGGAGCCTTCAGTGAAGAAGTTGAAGCTTCCTACCAGTAGGAGCTCGTGATCATATCGGGGGGTTGTAGCTCCCTTTTAGTAGTGGCTGCTAAACGAAATCAGGGGGTTGGAGCTCCCTTCCAGTAGCATTTGGAGAATGAGTGAAGGTTGTAGCCTTCTATAGGTGGGTGTTTGCATGCTGGTATGAGTCTGCACTAGTACAAGATTGTAAGCATTTTTCTATATAACAAATATTGAAGACAGAGACAACAACAATGGTGGTTTTCTCCCACATTGGGTTTCCACCTTAAATCTTGGTGTTCATGTGTTTTTATTATGTGTTATGGGTTATTCTGTTCTTACCTCACATGTTTACTTCTTACTAAATTTCTGATGAATCATTAATGCACTGGTCTAAGTAAAGTTACTGAATATTTATCTGAATTATAAGTTCTCTGGGAATACACTAGTTTCCTAAATGAAATTTGCATAAGAACACTAGTTAGCTTAAGAAAAGTAGCGTATAGAATTCAATAAATAAAAGTAAAGGTTTGTTTGTGTTTTAAATACTGATTCATCCCCCACCCCCGCCCTCTCAGTATTTTTCCCAACAATTGGAATCAGAGCAAGTCCTTCAGAAGAAGCTTGATCGCTTGAAGGAAGATCTACCAAGATGAGAAATCAAGACGGAACGACATCTATGAGACCACAACCCTTCAATGAAAATAATTTAATATTTAGGAAGACAAGAACAAGATCCTATCTTCAGTCTCTTGGAGCATATGTTTGGGCAATTTTTGAAGGAGGTTACCAATATCCAGCTGTGGTTCCCACAGATCCAGCAGCAAAGAAGAAATATGAAACCAATTTGAAAGTTGTCAATGCATTATTGGGAAGCCTTACTGAATCATAATTTGTCAAATTTATGTAGTTAAATAAAATAAAGGAAATATGGGACAAAATCATCCTAAACTATGAAGGCAATGCCAAGGTAAAAAGTGCTAAACTCTAAACTCTCAGAATTCAATATAAAAATCTCAGAATGCATAATGACAAAAGTATTTCTAGTTTCTTTCTGCGTCTAGATGAGATTGTAAATCATATGATAAATCTAGGTGAAGACATAAAGGACACAACTTTAGTAGAGAAAATATTAAGATATCTAACTCCTATATTCGAGTCAAAAGTGTGAGCCATTGAATAAAAGCAGGATCTGCAGACTCTTACCGTTGTTCAACTTCATGGGATTATGACTTCTTTTGAAATGAGAAAAGGAGGTCTATCAGAAGTCAGAGAAGATGCATTTAAAGCAACTGCAAAAGGAAAGGAAAAGGAAGGAAAAAAATAATTGGGGTATGTATCAGAAGAAGACAAGGTAAATTTTGTAAAGAAAATTCAACTTGGCACCGGAAGGATCAAAGGTAAGCTTCCCTTCAAATGTTTTTCTTGTGGTAGAATGGGTCATTGTGCTGCTAAATTTCCTCATAAATATAACCATGACAAGGGGAAGGATATTTTAAAAGGTAATAGGAGATGATTTGACAATATGAAAATTTATTATACTCATGAAGATAGTGATGACTTATCAAATAGAGTGTAGTTTTCCAAATTTTGCAATGAGGTAATTGGAACATTAATTTTTCTTTTATGTTAATAAAAGTGAATAAATGGGTGAGGGAGCCCATGTAGCAATCAAATAAACACCCCTAAGGTGCAAAAAGTCACTTAAGTGGCTTAAGTTAGCAACCCAAGTGTGAAAAGGGGCCAAAATCAAGTGAGCTAGACTGTGGTTCACCAAAGTCAACAACGTACCCAAGAGGGGCAGCTTGCACAAGAAGATTGCGTAGTTGGATTGAGGGAAATTTGAAATGAGAGAAACCCTAATGTGAGTGGGGTCCATGCATGCCTTGCATAAAAGATGAAGGAGAGCCATTGTTGGGGTTTCATCTTGGGATAATAGAATTCGAAGTTGAAGCTTCCTTCAACTGAAGGAGATTGTGCTGCTTAGCACAAGAAGGATTCCTGTTTAGTAATGCCCTTCTCTTCCATGGGAGGCCATGGAGAGATTTTTCTTCATCTTCCTCACATCTTGGCTTGAGGCCAAAGAATGCATTTGCAGATACTGCGTTATTCTTGCAGCAAGAAAACACTGGAGTTGCTGGTGTTGCAGTGAGGGTTCTTCATCATCTCATTTCCGGAGCTTGTTTTGTAGAGGAGGAGCCATCTCTTTCTCTAGGAGATCATCAAAGGAAACTCCAGAGCTGATATTGCATATTTTGGCATTGGGCCACATGTTTTCTCTCATGCCCAGCGCAGTCTCCTTCCCTTACAGCGTTATTTTCATAGGTGGCTTGCACAAGGGTTCATTTTGTGCACTAGAAAGTGCACTCTTCAGCAAGGGGATCAACCCCTTCACTTTGGAGATCATTGGAGGAGGTATCATTGTTTATTGCAGCATCTACTTCCTTCTCCTGTGTTGTATTATATTTGAGTTGCAGCAGCTACACTGCAACTTCGACATTTTCCAGTTTTATGTATTTTAGCCAATCCCTTGGAGGATTGTTGTAATAATGTTTCTGGGGTTGAGATCTTGCTACCCCATCTTTATTTGAGCACATAATGTCATATCATCTCATATATATCAGTTTTCAGTAATTTTCCCTCATAGACTGCGCAGTCATAGAGTTGTTGGGTTATGTAGCAGTGTGTTCTCTTGTTTTATGTACATTTCCTATTGAGGCGGATTTGAGCTCACCTTGAGAGGAATTTTCCTCAAGGAATTTGTATTACATTTGATGCTACAGATTATGGATCATATTTGTACTCTTCTTACATTGCATGAGTTATTATTTCACTACTGTTACATATTGAAGTTTTAATATTGCTGAAGATTATCTCATTGAGCATTATTTCGGTATACTTGTTGGTGGGAGATCTGAATAACCCCCTTAGGGTTATTTCTTTGGGCTTATATTCTGCAAGGAGTTTGTATCAGATATATTCCAAGGCATACTGGATTGCCTTATTTTATACAACATCCTCATGGGTAGCTGTTGCAGAAATTCCTTGAAGGGAAATATTAGCTCTTGACAAGTTCTATTGGTAGAGTCTGCTAGTGGGATAGGTAGCCTTTGGATCTCATCCGTCCTTGTGAAGATGACATATCCAGTAAATTCCCCTAACATTCAATCTCTGAAATAGTTCAGTGTTGATTTTTAATACTCCTGGAGTGGAATATTGGAATATCTTAAGATATTCCCGATGGAGCAGAAATTTCCCCATTTGGGATATTACATAGAGAAGAAGGAGAATCTGATCAAGATCTTAAATTACTCTTGGAATTTGAGAAAGACACTAACGATTCTAAAGGTAATTTTATGGATGCTTTAGAAGAAAATGATTTCTTTGAAGAAATTACTCAACTCAAAATATGCTTGGAAGAAAAAAAAGTAGCCATAGATACTTTGAAGAATCAACTCATAGAAAAGGAGAATCATAATGAGAATTTAGAATGTGAAATAGTAAGTCTAAGAAAGGAACTTGAGAAAATAAAATCTCTAAATCTTAGATTTGCTAAAGGATTTGAAACCTTAGATGAAATTATCAAGGTTCAACGCTCTCCTCTTATGAAGAAAGGTCTTGGATACATTCATGAATCATCACAGACAGAAAAATCCTCAGCCACAACTAGAAGCTATCTAAATGCGGCAAAAGCCAGTCAACAAAGTTTCAACCTTCAGCAGAAGAACAAAGAAACTTCACAAGTAAATCATGTTGGCTCTAATTCAACGATTAACAATAACATAAGCATCAGTCAAAGGTAAAAAACACTAGAAGGTTCTACAATCACAAACATTTCTTCTTTAATGGACAATGATTCTCATGCCATAATGTTGGTCACAAAGTTTCTCAATGTGTTGCATACAAAACCATCATGACTAGAGAAGTAAGAAAACAAAGGAATGAGATAGGAATCAAGAATAATATTTATAAGAATTTTTCTCCTCTTAAAGATGAAATTGAATTCTTGTTTTGCAATAAATTTGGACATGAAGAATCTGAATGCAGGAGTAAATTACAACCAAAGGAGAAAATATCAACAAATTATAAGGTATGGAAAAAGAAGGACTTACAATCTGAAAGTTGTTGCATAGATTTATTTGCAAGAGGAGAAGAAAATAAATGGTACATTGATAGCGAATGTTCAAAACACATGAAATGTGATAAATATAAACTCATTTCATATAATGCGTTAGAAAAAGAAAAAAATATCACTTTTGGAAATGGCTCCCATGCTGTCATTAAGGGTAAAGTATTTGTTTTTATAAAATGAAAGGTTAAATATGGTAATGTTATGTATGTTGATGGATTAAATCATAACTTGTTGAGTGTTAGCCAAATGTGTGAGCAAGGAAATGAGGTGGTCTTCTGATCAAAATAATGTGTGGTTCGTGAACTTGACACAGGAAAGACCGTAATAAAAGGAACAAGAACACCAAGAAATCTGTATATATTGAAAGGTGGTCGAGAACAATGTTACCTAGGAAAATATAAAGAAAACTAGTTATGACACAAAAGGTTGGGACATCTAAGTTTTTCTCAAATAAGAAAATCAAGCAGGCTCAAAGTTGTTCATGATCTACCCAACATCACCCTACCAGAAAGTACCATATGTAAGTCATGTCAATTTAGTAAGAAAACCAGAGTTCAATTCAATTCCAAAGAAGGATCAGCAAGTAAGCCTCTTGAACTTATACATACTAATTTGTGTGGACCTTTAAAGAAAAAGTCACCTAATGGAGAACAATACTATATCTTATTCATTGATGGTTTTTCTAGAATGCGTTGGATCGGTTTATTGAAACACAAAGATGAAGCATTTCATAAATTTAAGGTCTTCAAAGCATTAGTTAAAAATGAATTAGATCTAAAAATCAAATGTCTTAGATTTGACCGAGGAGGAGAATACATATTAAATGAATTCTTTGATTTCTATGAACAACATGGCATAAAAAGACAATTTTCTATATCCAAAAATCCTCAACAAAATGGCATGGTAGAAATAATGAATATAATATTTTAGCAAATGGTTCATGCTACGTTTGATGAGTCTGGAACTCTTGACACCTTCTGGGGTGAGGTTTCACATACCGCAGTAAATATTCTCAACAAGGCCCATGTTCCTATGAATAGTGATAAAATCCCTTATGAGCTTTGGTATGGTAAGCCTCCCATTATGAATCATTTTAGAGTTTTTGGAATAAAATGATTCATAAAAAATAATGATGAAAAACTTGGTAAGTTTGAAGCTAGAGCAGATGAAGGAATACTTCTTGGTTACTCTTCTAGAAGTAAAGGATACAAATGCTACAATAAGAGACTTCGAAAAATTGTTGAATGTATTGATGTTGTGATTAATGAAGCATGCACAACTCCCAAAAGGGTAAAAAAAACAAAAGTAGATGATGATGATGATGAATGCTTTCCCACATAAAATCACAATGATATAGAAGAAGAAACCAATGAAGCATCATAATATGACACATCAAATAAAGAAAGGATCTCCTATTTATCTAGCATTATTATCTACCATTGAACCACAAAATGTAAATCAAGCTAGTAAAGATTAATGTTGGGTTAAGGCCATGGATGAATAACTTGATCAAATTGAAAACAATAATGCTTGGGAATTGGTTCTAAGGTCTCATGATAAAATTTTTATTGGGACGAAATGGATATTCAAAAATAAGTTGAATGAAAATGGAGATGTAATTAGAAACAAAGATATACTTGTTTGTAAAGGTTATGCTCAACAAGAAGGTATAGAATTTGAAGAAACATTTGCACCAGTAGGCAGATTTGAAGCCATACGAATGTTGCTTGCGATTTCAAGTTTTCAACATTTCAAAGTTTATCAAATGGATATAAAATCTACTTTCCTTAATGGATATTTTGAAGAAGTATATATAGAATAACCAGAAGGATTCATTTTGGGGAATGATGAAAAACTTGTATGCAAACTCAAAAAGGCTCTATATCGGCTAAAAAAAGCCCCACGGGCATGGTATTATTGTCTTGACAAATATCTTCAACAACAAGGCTTCAAAAAAGGATCTGCAGACAGTAACTTGTACACAAAAATTGAGGATGATAAATTGTTAATTATTGTTGTTTATGTTGATGACATCATTTTCGGGAGTATTGAAAAATCTATGAGTAAAAAATTTGCTTATGTTATGTAGCAAGAACTTGAAATGTCTTTACTTGGGGAACTGACATATTTTCTTGGTTTACAAGTGCAACAAGAAAAAGATGGAATCTTTCTCTCACAAGCAAAATATCTCAAGCAGATTTTGAAGAAGTATTGGATGGAACATTGCAAACCTGTGTGTACTCCAATGATGACAGGATGTAACCTCAGTTATCATGATAGTTCTTCCACTATAAACCAACCAGAACACAAGTCTATGATTAGGATTCTTCTTTATCTAATAGTTACTAAACCAGATATCATGCATGCAGTTTGGATTGTTGGACATTTTCAAGCCAATCCAAAGGAATCACATCTTCATACATAAAGAGAAAATTCAAATATCTCCAAGGAACTCAAGATTTTGGTCTATGGTATCCTAAACCTGTCTATCTTACTCTTCATGCGTACATAGATGCAGAATGGGCTGAAAATGTTGATGACTAGAAAAGAACTAGTGGAGGTGCATTTTATATGGGGCCCCGATTCGTATCTTGGTTCATCAAGAAACAAAGTTCCATTTCCTTATCTACAACAGAATAAAAATATGTGGCTGTTGCATCTTGTTGCACACAAATTCTCTGGATGATGCAGAAATTACAATATATTCAAATTAAATTTTCTCCACCCATCTCCATCCTACATGATAATACAAGTGCTATTAGTATTTCAAAATATCCTGTTATGCACTCCCAAACTAGGAATATTCCTATTAAGTATTAATTTCTACGAGAACAAGTGCTTGAGAAAAAGGTTAAGTTGGAGTATGTTCTCTCCAAGGAACAAGTTGCTAATATATTTACTAAACCTCTTCCCAGAGAAGCATTTGAATATTTCAAACAGAAACTGGGAGTTTTCTCTACCTCATTGTGATGTTAAACTTATATGCTCTTCAAATGGAATTTCAAAAGGTTGATTTCGGTACACAGGTTTCTTGAAGCATAGTCGTGTATATATGCAAGTTTCTTTGCAGAAAGTTGCGTATGGCTCTCTCTGACATGAAACTAGTGGGTCAGCTGCCAAAACAGACTCAGTCATGCTGCTAACAGTCATGATTTGGTTCCATTGATCAGGTGTTGACGGGCACTATCTACTAATATGGTTTTTGAGTTATATTTTCCTCTTTGATATTTATCTGCTTGCATAAGATGCTTTGATGAATGATTTGTTCAAAATGTTTAGGTAGCATAGGTTTAGGGGGAGCGTTAGCCTTACAATATATAATTCATTGTTGGCATTATGTGTATCGTTGTTGTTGAATTTTTTTCGATGATCTCTCTCTATTGAGGATCATTGGTCTTGGTTATAAATGTCATATCTGTAATTTGAAATAAAGGTCATTTTGAGACCTATGATGTAATAATCGTCATATTTTGTCATGTATGGACTTTGAGGTCATCCCACTTGGTTGGGTAGTTGTGTCAAATATGTAATCCCATTGGGTTGGGTGGTTGTGTCACAAATTTAACCCCACTTGGTTGGGTGATTGATGTAAGTATGAGTCCTTGGTGACAGAAAATGTCATACTCAGTTGAGTTATAGAGTCATGTACTTCATTGAAAATATATCTGAATATTTAGCATGTGCTCACGGGGAGCATGGTCAGTATAGTTTAGATCAGATCTACAGAGCTCTTGTATCTACAAGGAGAGTGAAACCTTGTTTCAACATTGGTTTTCCCTTTTACCTTGATGTTAAATGGGGAGAGTAAATTGGTGTTTTGAATAATTCTTATGTTTATGTGTTTAACAGGTATCTACAATATGTGGTGATCAAACACCACCATGGTTTCCATCAAGTCCAAAGAGGGAGTTTTTGGCATTATGATACATGTGTTGTCCTTAACAACAACCCACTTGTAAAAGACCAAGTATATGGTAACTGGATGAGTTCAGAGGTGACGAAGTGATGGAACGAAATGACAAAAAGTTGGGACAGAGGTTTGCAGATCAGAATCAAAAGATGGTTAAAAATACATAATTGAAGATCTATACGCGATTTAGTGAAGGAAAAGTTGTGTATACACACATATATGAAGAAACAAAGTCGTGTATGTGCTAGCGCACTAATTTTATAATACCATGGGTATTTACCATGATATTATCCCACATTATTGAGCACAGTAACAATTATTTGATCCCATCCAAGAATACCATCGGCACTTGTGTGGTTTTGGCTCATGGTATTAGCTAAGGCTCAAACTATATAAGGAGGTGAAAATCAAAGTGCTAAGGGTGCATAAGTAATGTTAATGAATGATTAATTCAATCTAAAGTATATTTGCATGGTATGGGCTATAGTTGATTGATAGATCTGATATAATGATGCACTCATGAATACAATGATGGATCAGGATCTATAGACCTGAAATGACTATGTATTCAAATGATCTATTTATGAGTTGTTTAGATATGTGGTCTGGAGCATGTTTGTTGCAGTGAAGGGTATGATCTGAGTAATTTTGAAGTTATGAAGTATTGCACAATCCTGAATTATTTACAGATATATACGTGAGTTTGACACGAGGAAGATTCCTATACACGCGGGTTTCGTTCTGCAAAGGTGTGTATATTCAGTAAAAATATTGATATCTATACATGATTTGGTTTCGAGATAAGCACGTTCATACGCGAATAAGTCTTCTAGAAGGCATGTATGCAAATCAGGTTCTTTGTTGAAGAATGCTGAAGAAAATGTCTGATCAGTTTTTCTATGTTTTAGTTGTATATCAATGATGTCTTCATATAGATATAGGTTGTTTGAGTAATGATTATGCTGCTAGTTGATTGTGATTAAATATCAGTGATTGGTTAACTGAAAAATGATTGATGTTGATAATTGTATGAGGGTATCGTAAGCTGACAAAATATTTCAAAATATCTTAGATCAATTCTATGACTAAGTCAGAATTCTAAATTTTTGTATATTGATATATATACGTAGGTTGCGCCACATAAAAGTGTGTATGCATGCAGGTTTCCTTAGCAATAGTAGCATATATATTTTGGCATAAAAATGGCCAGGGTTGCAGTTTATTCTATGTAATGATGCAGTATTATGTGTTCAGTTATGTGGTTTGGTTACAATGATCTCATTGTTCTACTTGATTTGGGTTGATGTTTAATTCAGTTGATCTACAAATTGTGATGTGTTAAAATTGTTGGATCCAGTGTGAAAATTTATGAAACGTGGTTCATGGTGCTGCTGAGGGTTGGAGCCTCTAGTGAGGAAGTTGAAGCTTCCTACCAGTAGGAGCCGGTGATCATATTAGGGGGTTGTAAATCCCTTCCAACAGTGGTTGGTAAACGAGATCAGGGGGTTGGAGCTCCCTTCCATTTGCAGTTGGAGAACTAGTGAAGGTTGCAGCCTTCTGCAGGTGGGTGCCCGCATGCTAGTATGAGTCTGCATCAGTGCAAGATTGTAATTTTTTTTCTAAATAGTAAATATTAAAGACAGGGACAACAACAATGATGGTTTTCTCCCACATTGGGTTTCCACCTTAAATCCTGGTGTTCATGTGTGTTTCTTATGTGTGATGGTTTATTCTATTCTTATTGCACACTTTTATTGCTTATTAAATTTCCTCTGAATCATTAATTCATTGGTCTAAGTAATTTTACTGAATATTTATCTGAATTATAAGTTCTTTGGGGACACACTATTTTCTTGAATGAAAGTTTCGTACATACGCTAGTTGGCTTAAGTAAGTTTCATATAGAATTCAGTAAAGAAAAGTAAAAGTTTGTGTGACTTTTAAATACTGATTCAGCCCCCCGCCCCCCTTAGTATTTTTCCCAACACTAGAATTACTCGATGGTGGTCTATAAGGGGGCAAACTTTCACTTCTGCTAAATGTCACTGGATCTTTGGTTGTTAACTCGTTTCCTTACATTTGAGGAAGATAAATGTTTAGTCAAACAAAAATAGTTTTAGGACATACTCCAAACCCTTAAAATTCTAATATAATTAAAGTTTTAGTTTTATTATTATCATTTTTAATTAAATAATATAATATATTTTACGTATAATTTATTTAATTTATTGTCGTAGGTGTTTTTGCTCAACTTAGTGTTCCTAAATTGAGTTCATTAATTGTCAACTAGGGCTAGTAAACTACTGAAGTGTGGTGCACTATATGTGCCTAGGTATTTGTTTCTCACTACGTTGTGTTTAGTGTTTTATGATGTTTTTGGTTTTATGGTTTTAAGTTTGAAAAGGGGAAAGAACTAAGTGCTGGTGAAAAGAAGCTATTGGTTATATTAAAACAGAACAAAGCCTAAACTATGGATGGAAAACAAAAAATGCAAAGCTTGATAATGACTTCGTTGCAAGGAAATAAATCACAACATGATCTTGAACTTATCCAATTCATTCATTAAAGATGTGTTGGAATAGCTTGAGAAATGGACAAGTTAAGTGTAAATGAAGTTCTCCTAAATAAACAATCAACTCACAATATTACAAAAAAAATGATTATTTGTAATACAGTAAGGTTTCTATTCTATATTAACCTATGATGCTGAAGTTACCCTATTCTGCAACTTGACTTATCAATACTAGGCCTTATTCAGAAGTTTAGAGATTTTCTAGAATAATGTTTGGGAAAAAGGCTATAGGTGAATTTGTAAAAGATTTGCAGAATAATCAAAGCCTTAAACTGATATTACTCCCTTGTTCATGTGATGATGTATCAATATAAATTCAGAACAAAAGTAAGTTGTAAATAATGAAGGCCGAGAGAATAATTTTGACAACTAGTACTACTTGAAATACAATGGATAACACTAGGCTAGAACGCGGTCTATCAATCTTAAAATATAGTGACTAAAACTAAACTAGAATGCCATTAATCTTTTCTTGAAACAAAATGAACTGAGACTGAACTAGAGTGCTACTAATCTACTTGAAGTACAGTGAACAGAGTTAAACTAGAATGCCATTATCAAACTTGAAATGTAGTGACAGAGCTGAACTAAATGCAATCAACCTCCGGAGTGTTATAATTAAATTAACATGCAACTAGTCTATGGAATTCTACAGCCCATCTCGTTCAATATGAATGATATTTTGGAAGAGTTTGTAAAAACAAGTCTGGCTGTATTATTCAATGCAATTGAACATAAACATAAGATTTGAAAGCCAATACAACTAGGATTTAAGATACCACAGCTGTTTCTTATTCATTGTTAATGATGTTTTGGAAGAGTTTGTAGGAGTAAGACCAGCTATGACATTTAGTGTAAACAAGCATAAATCATAAAATTCGAAAGGAAATGAAACTAAAATCTACAACACCACAGCTATTCCTTATTCATCGTGATGATATTTTGGAAGAGTTTATAAGAGTAAGTCTAGCTGTGATGATTAATGTAAACAAGTATGAAATATAAACTTCAGAAACTTGCTTAAGCTAGAAATGAAAAACGACACTAAAATACTTATCTAAGCCGTATAAACAAAGCTGCTCAGATAGCAGGGGCCCTCTGCCATCGGATTAGCACGCAAAATTTACTTCAAGATTGACTCAGCGCTTTCAATAAAATGATGCTTCTTTCATTAAAAGAGAAATTACTTCAAAACAGAGTGTTTTCGGACTTCTGAAATCTAGCAATCAAACACAAAATCTAACCTTGTCCCTCGGTTTCCCGAGCCATATTTATAAAAAAAATTACATAACTGTCTTGAGATAACCTAGGGATAATTGTCTTTCCAAATTAAAATCAAACTAGAACTCTGATGGTGGTCTCGTAATATGATTAAGGACATCTGGACTGTCCTTGTCCTATTAGGAGTCTATCTCCTAGTTTGAGTTCCCATGTGCATAACCACCTACAGAATTCCGTTCAAACTTCGTGGAGAGCAACAAATGATGATGGAATGATGTGGAATATGACCATATGTGTTTTTCTCTGAGATGACACCTAGAACCTGCGTAGACATGAAGATAGCTGCAGAATCGGCAGCTAGCTACAGAATGTCTGCATTCTGTAGCTAGATCTAGTTCAAAAAGTACTACAATTACAAAATCATTAAAACATAGCAAGTTAGTCATGATATACATTCTTAAAGAAATTTTAATTAATTCTATTGATCATTTGAGCCTGTAATTAATAATGGACAAAGGAAATGGAGTGGATTGTGGTGGAAGAAAGAACATCTTTGGAGCTCAACATACCCCCACTGCTAGGTTCTTGCATGTCCTCATGCAACTATTCCATGAACTCTGAGACTTCTGTAAAGACATCCAACCCTCTTCTTCTGCTTTGCCTGGTAGACAAAGGCCTTCTGGGCTTCCTTATGACTAACTTGAATCTCAAATTTGTGAGTGCCCTAGTTAACTTTTTATTTTTCTTCAATTTTTCATTGGCCTTGTACAACTTTTGCATTTGTAGAGACAGAGTTGAATTCATATCAGTTTTCAGTTTAACTTGCTCTCTCAGAATTTCATTCTCATTCTTGATATGCCTGTTGAGTATTTCTAACTCATATTTATCTCTCCTTAAAATATCAACTGCATATTTTTGTGGACTAGGAGTTCTGTCTCTACTTTCTGAAGCTCTTTTCTCTAATGTCTCAACATAGTTGTAAATTTCTTGCCGTGTTGGGTCTATTTCAAGAGCTCCTTCATCAAAATCCTCCTCAGTAGGTGTTTCTTCATCCTCTATGTTTATGACTCCAGTTTGTTTAACCTTTGTTTTCTTTAGTATCCCTCTAAGTCTATGGCTTCGTCTTGGTTGAGATGGTCCTTCTCCTTTCTCTCCGGAAAATTTTCTTATTATCCTCTCTTTCTTAAGCTGCTTCCTAATTTGAGCCAATTTCTCATAAATCATTTCTTCACTGCCTTCTTGTATTGTTTTACCAGTTTCAGTTTTGGAGGTTTTCCATATTCTGCTTCTTTTTGTAGGTTTGTCTTCAAGTGGAGGTTCCTTGGGTTCTTCAAAGTGATTTCTCACTAAGAACTCTTCCCAATTATCTCCCATTTTTCTCAAATGATGTTCAATCAAAATTTTGACTAAACCATGGTGGTATGAGGTTGTTTCTAGAAATTGAACTCTCTTTTGAACACTTGAGGCCATTTTCTTTAAACTATGAAGCAAGAAAAAGGGCAAATTGAGTTCTTATTCTAAGAAATGCATTATCAACCGAATATGATAAACATAGAAGGTACCATATATTCCTTCACAAGTGATGAATTTTTGCAAGATAAGCAACATGTTCCTCCATTTGTTCTTTAGTGCGGAGCTAGGGATACCCTTTTTAAAAATGAAAACATCCATACCTGGTGACTTGAGTATCTGCTTCCATGCCTCGTTATGAAATTCTCTATTCTTGAACCACCTTTCTCCTTGTCTGGGCAATTTTGTTGCTTCTGCAATGGAGGCTTCTGTAATGGTGAATTTAATATCTCCTATCTTGACCTCAGCTCCATTGAAGGATCGTGCAAACGTTTTAGTCACCTCTTTGTGAAAACCACTGAATTTTTCAAAGAATTGCAACCACCCTGCTTATTGTAACATTTCTCTGATTTGAGGATAACCTTCCAAGTACTTAGTTCCAATTGGTTCGGTCCTCACTATGAGACCCATAAATTCTCTTTCCAACCTTCAAATTGTTGCTCCTCTGTTCACGGTGACAATGGCTGTTACAAAGATGTTTTTTCCCCACAGATGTTTCCTCTGTTTTACAGATTGAAATGGTTAAGAGTTGGCTACGGGAAAGAATGATATGGAGTGATTACGGAATGAATATAATGAGGCGAGGATGATATATATGAGTTGAAATATATCATAGAAGAAGAGACCGCGGATATATTTTGTAACAAATTCAAAATCATCATTAAATTCTTTGGCCTAGTGACGTGACTAATCCAATCACTTCAGCACTTTAACCGTTTAGATTTTTAAATGATGATCGGATATGGGATTTGAAATGGTGGAATAGAAGGAGTTTATCCAAAGTTTCTACGGGAGGTTTGTTAGGCATGATCAACAAAATTAATTAAAACAACTTTTTGAATTATTAACTATACTAAAATTTTTCATGATATGTCATTATAATCAGAACTTTTACCTTTGCCTTTCCTCTGATTTTTGTGATCTTTATATGCTTTGTTCTCCCCTGAAAATCATTACTTTTTGAGTCTTCATAACTCCCTTGATTTTACTTGTTGTCATGGATATGCAGGATCATTTTATTGCAGATCAGGTGATTACTGGACAGTGCTTTCAGGATCTCTGGCTGCAGAATGTCTGTCTGGCTACAGAATGTCTGACTGGCTGCAGAATGTCTAACTGATTGCAGAATGTACCTGTAGAAGACTTGAAACATGAAATGGAATGGTTTGGAGCATGAATGGAATGTTGTATGGAATGAGTGAAGATGGATAATAAAATATGGTGTAATGGAATATGAATGAAGTGAATAATGGAGTGGAATTGATCACAACTTATGAAATGGAGTGAAGTATGAGAAGTGGCCTGCAATTCATGATATGTATTATTCAATTGCAGAAAAACATCAAACTTAAAAATCTGGGATGGAAATGAGGTGGACCATGGGGTGAAATGAATGAAGTGTGTATGAATGAATGAAATGGAGTATGGATGAATGAATGAAACGGAATATGGATGGATGAAATGAGATGGATCATAAGTGAAACGGATCTGTACTTATGCTTTTGTAACAACTATTTGCAGAAAAAGAACAAATTTGAAAAGCTAAAGTGTCAGAAAGATTATGATTTTCACTCTACATTTTCTATATAAACATGCTAATCAGTGATTAGTTTTCATGTTTATACTTTTTTTTTTTTTTTTTTTAATAAAGTGACTTCAGAAAATTCAATTAAGTTGATGAAGAAGAAAGATTCTTCTTCATTAACTTCACATCACTGTTTTCCTGGAACTTCTTGAAAAATTCTTCTCTTGAAAGTGGCTTATGATACAGCTTCAATCTATGACCATTCACAAGAAAAGTGACCTCTTCTTCATCTATTGTCCTGATTTTTATTGCTCCATTGTCAAAAATTTTCACAATTTCATATGGCCCAAGCCAATGTGTTTGGAATTTACCTTGAAAATATTTCAACTTTGAATCAAACAAGAGAGCCCAGTCGCCTTCTTTGAACTTATTTTCCTTGATGTAATTATCATACCATCTAGTCCTTTGTTGTTGGACTATACTTGTTTTCTAAACTGCATCTTGTCTGATCTCATCCAATTCATTAATCTACTCCAATCTGTGCTTTTGTGCCTCTATTAGATCAAGTCCTAGCTGAACTGCCATTTTGAAAGTTTGAATCTGGAACTCTATGGGAAACAAAACTTGCTTTCCATAAACAAGTTCATAAGGAGTATGACTTGTTGTGCTTCTCCATGTAGTTCTATAGGCCCACAAGGCTTCAAAAAGCCTATCTGCCCAATCTCTTCTATGTAAATGAACAGTCTTTGTTAGGATACCTTCAATGACCTTATTAGTATATTCCACTTGACCATTTGCTTGTGGATGATAGGGAGTATATTTTTTGTGTCTGATTCTGTACCTCTCCATCATTTTTTCCACTAGCCTTGATGTGAATTGAGCTCCTTGAACTCTAACAATTTCCCTTGGGACACCAAAACGAGTAAAAATATCCTCAAAAAGAAAATTAACTACAGATGCTTCAGTAGAAAAAAGTAATGGCTTGGCCTCTACCCATTTGGTAACATAATCAGTGCAAACTAATATATATTTCTTTTGTCTTGATGAAGGAAAATAGGTCCTACAAAATCCAAAGCCCATTTTTCAAAAGGTTCAATATGTACCTGAGGCTGTAATGGCATCTCACCTGAAGGAGAAGGTTTCCCTACCCTTTGGCAACTGTCACACCTTTTGACATACTCTTTAGCATCTTTAAAAAGGGAGGGCCAATAGTATCCTAAATGAAGGACCTTATAAGTTTTCCTTTTATCAGCAAAGTGTCCACCACAAGGTTCATCATGACATGCTTTAAGAATCTTAGACATCTCATCTTCCCGAACACATCTCCTAATGATAAAATCTGGACCTATCTTGTACAACTCATTAGCAACCCATGAATATTTTTCATTGTCATAAATGATTTTTCTTTTGTCTCTTGCATTCATTATTGAAGGAAATTTCCCTGAAACTAAATAATTAGCAATGTCAGCAAACCAAGGAGTCTGAGTAGAAATTGCAAAAAGATATTCATCAGGAAATTGATCTTCAACTGGAGTGTCATCTTTGATGTTTTGGAGTCTAGATAGGAAATTAGCTACTGTGTTTTATTTTCTAGGCTTATCTAGAATGGTAATGTTGAATTCTTGTAAAATAAATAACCATCTTATGACTCTGCCATTAGTAATTGATTTTTTCATTAGGTATCTAATTGCAGAATGATCTGTGTGAACAAAAGTTTCATAGCTTGTTATATAGTGTCTGAATTTGTTTATGGCATGAACAACAGCTAAAAACTCTTTTTTAGTTACAGTATATTTTAACTCTGAAGGAGTCAAATTTTTACTGGTATAGTAGATGGCATAAGGAATCAGGTCTTTTTGTCCCAATACTGCTCCTAGAGCTGTATCTGAGGCATCTGTTGAAATATGAAAAGGTAACTTCCAGTTAGGTCCCCTTAAAATAGGTGTTTCAGAAATTTTTGTTTTTAGGGTCTCAAAGGCTAACTGGCAATCAAAATTCCATTTGAATTCACAGTCTTTGGTAAGTAATTTGAAGAGTGGAGATGCTATCTTGGTGAATTTTTCTATAAATCTTCGATAATATCCTGTAAATCCTAGAAAACTCCTAACATCTTTTTGACAACTTGGAATAGATAATTTAGAGATGACTTCAACTTTTGACTCATCAACTCTAATCCCATCCCCTGAAATGTGATGTCCTAAAACAATTCCTTCAGTAAACATCATAAAACACTTCTCATGACTAAGTGAAAGATTTGCTTCTTTACATCTTTTTAAAACTTTTTCCAAGTTTGCTAAGGCTTCTTCAAATGTGTTTCCATAAACTATGAAATCATCCATATATACCTCTACACAATCATGTATTAGATCTGAAAATATTCCTAGTACTGCCCTTTGAAATGTTGCAGGTGCATTGCATAGTCCAAATGGCAATACTTGGTAAGCATAGGTACCCCAAGGACAAGTAAATGTGGTTTTGTCTTGATCTTCAAGTGCTACTTGAATTTGATTATAACCACTAAACCCATCTAAAAATGAGAAGTACTTTTTGCCAGCTAATGTATCTAACACCTGATCTATGAAAGGTAGGGAAAAATGATCTTTAAGAGTAGCTTTGTTTAATTCCCGGTAGTCAATACATACCCTCCATTTACCATTTTTCTTTGGCACAATTACCAAAGGAGAAACCCACTGACTATCTGAAATGGGATAGATAAAGTTGACATTTAACAATTTCTGCAATTCTTCTTTAACAATCTCCCTAAAATTTGGATTCATCCGTCTTTGAGGTTGTCTGATTGGTTTACAATTTTCCTCTATGTAGATGTGATGAGTGCAAGTCTTGGGGCTTATCCCTTTCATATCAGTGTACTCCCATGCATATGCAGAAGAATGTCTCTGTAAGATCTTGACTAGCTCTTCTTGTTGAGATTTTTCTAGGTTCTTTTTTATGTTTAAAGTTTTGCCTGGAAATATCTCACTTGTAGAGCTGCCAAATTTATCCATAGAATGAAGGGACATCTGTCTTGATGATAAAAACTCAATGTTGGATTCTTCTTGAAATTGTTCATGTTTGTATTCCAAAGAGGATTCAAATTTTTCTAAAGTATTCAGAATTTGACTATCTTCACTAATTTCTGAAATTGTGAAGAGAGGTTGTAAGTCTTCTTCATCCTCTATCCATTGAGTATCATCTAAATCTGTAATTTTCCTTGTTGGAGGATACAAAGTGAATTTCTTAGTTGAACTACCATCAGAGATGTACATATCACCGGATCTACAACTAATGAAAGCATCAGTTGTAGCCAACCAAGGTCTTCCTAATATAACAGGATGCCCTCCTAGATTATTCTTAGGAGTTGGGATCATGAAATCCACAGGGTACTCCCAAGAATCTAGGGACACTGGAATGTCTTCTATTACCCCATCAGGTTTGATCACAGATCTGTCTGCTAATTGTAATAATGTGGGTGTAAAGAGAAGATTAGGAAGTTTCAATTTATCCATGATTTGTCTACTCATGATATTGATTGCTGCTCCTAAATCAATGAGTGTGTTTTGGATCTCAATTCCATTGATGTGAATTTTGACAATTGGATTTCCTGGGTCTAGATACTTTGGAATAGCAATCTTACCCATCATGATATCTACTATTTTTCCTGCCAGTTGAATTTTCTTTATCTCTCTTATTCTTTTTCTTGTTTTCTTCATGCTCAACTCCTTTATTGTCTTTGCTAAAATTGGAATTTCCTTGATAGCTTGTAATAATGGAATCTTAATACAAACATTTCTTAGCTCATCTAGGAAATCATAATTAGGCACCATAATTTGTTTTTCTACACCTCTATCAATTTGTAATCTTTCTGGAAAGGGAGGTGTAGGAGTGGATGTTGATGGCTGCTCTAATACAGTAGTTGAAATTATTGGTTCTTTTTGTTTTGGTTTTTGAATGTTTGGGTCCTGAAAAGATGTGTCTTCTTCAAGACTTTTATTTTCCCGTAGAGAATCTTCCTCAGAGTTGTCTTGTTCTTGTATGATCACAGAAGGTTTCCTCTTTTCAAGTATTCTTACATACCTAAGTTGAACATCACTAAGGTCTAGAGGAGTAATTAAATAAGTTGGAAACTATTGGCCTTCTATCATGTATGTATTCTGAGGATTTTTATTGTTGGGGTTTGGTGCGGGTTGAGCAGGCAACTGATTTGATTTCTAAGAAAATGGTAATGGGAGTGGTTGATTTTGATGTTGTGGGTTGTGAGGATTCTGTTGAGGATTTTGTTGAGGATTTTGAGGAGAAAAATGTGGGTATGGTGGATAGGATGGTGGATATTGATAGTACTGGGAGTATCTTCCATAGGGATTTTGTGATCCTTATGCCCAAGCTTGAGATTTATTTTGAAATTGGGGCCAAGGTTGCTACCAAGAATTCCAATTTAGTGGAGGTTGATTATACAATTGATCATGGAATCCTTGTGTTTGAGGTCCTTGCCAAGGCCTTCTAGAGACAAAATTGAGAGATTTTGTGGAATTTGTAGGAGTTTCCTCTTGAAAGACAGCTTTAAGACCAGGAAGTGAAGGACATCTCTTGGTTTCATGTTTTTCTAAAAAAATTACATAGGTCTCTACAACTTTTGCATCCAAAGGACATTCTCTCAAGGCATGCTTCTTTATACATTTGGGACAAAAGATTGCTAAGGCATCAGATTCAGCTTTTTGCTTGTTTTGTAACTTAAGGGTGTCTATTTGTTCACTAAGACTCCCTAAGATGTCAGATTTGAATTCATCAAGCATATGCCCTATCTCTGCCCTACTTACTGTCCCAGAAGCAGACTTACTTTCCCTTGCAAGAGCAGGGTCTCTTGGACCTTTTACAGTTTTGGATTTCCTTCTTGAAAGGTTGATACATAACTCAGATATTTCAGGTAATGTGAGTTGGGATATATCCCCTTTTCCCATCATGTTAATGATATCCAACCATTCATCCCTAATTGTCTTCAACAAGAGAGCTTTTAAGGTGTCTTGATCTAAGTTCTCCATTTTTTCTCTTTTGATGTTGTAATAAAATCTCTCCAACAAATCTTCTAGGTTTTCATCTTCTTTTTGTATCATCTTGAACACTTCCTCTTTATGATTGAATGGCATACAATAATCCAAATACCTCTCTAGAAATGCTTGTTTCATATCTTCCCATGTCCTAATAGAACTGTTGATCAAACTCATAAACCACTTCAATGCTGCTCCTTTCAATGTTGAAGGAAATAGTTTAAGTTTTTGAGCATATTGTAAGTAGTCATAAGTTCTACATAGGACTTCAAATTCAAATAGGAAGGTTTCAAGATCTTCAGTTTTAAGTCCATAGAAGTTTGGAAGGACAGAGGGTGAAATGTTTTTCATAGTTGTATTGGTTTCTTCATCTAATATAGGAAACCCAAAAGAGCTTCCCATTTCTCTTCTACCTCTTCCTATACCTCCTTCTCCTTCTGCACCTCTACCTCCTTCTCCTCTACCTCCTCTAAATAATGTGTGTTCTCCATTAAAGACTCCTCCTCCCCCTTCTTCTGCCATAGTTGATTCTGTTGTGGAAGTGGAAAATTTTGTGTCTCTAGCAGGGATCCTTGAATCTTCTTCTAAGACGGGTTCAGTGGATGAAGTGGAAGGTCTTTCTAATGGAATATCTGATCTTAAGTCTTCTGGAAGTCTAGGATCAGTAAAGGATGGAATGTGGGTCTGAGTTGGAGGTGTGCGGGCTCTTGGTCTAGGTGAAACAAGAGTTGTTCTAGGAATCAAGCTTCTGCTTCTTATGAATCTACCCCTTGAGTCTCTCTCTCTACGCATATCATTATTTTTGGGAGTTAAGAAACAAGGCTACCTAGTTACACTTCCCCGGAAACGGCGCCAAAATGTTTGTGCTCAACTTAGTGTTCCTAAATTGAGTTCATTAATTGTCAACCAGGGCTAGTAAATTGCTGAAGTGTGGTGCACTATATGTGCCTAGGTATTTGTTTCTCACTATGTTGTGTTTAGTGTTTTATGATGTTTTTGGTTTTATGTTTGAAAAGGGGAAAGAACTAAGTGGTGGTGAAAAGAAGCTATTTGTTATATTAAAACAGAACAAAGCCTAAACTATGGATGGCAAAGAAAAAATGCAAAGCTTGATAATGACTTCGTTGCAAGGAAATAAATCACAACATGAGCTTGAACTTATCCAATTCATTCATTAAATATGTGTTGGAAGAGCTTGAGAAATGGACAAGCTAAGTGTAAATGAAGTTCTCCTAAATAAACAATCAACTCACAATATTAAAAAAAAAATGATTATTTGTAATACAGTAAGGTTTCTATTCTAGATTAACCTATGATGTTGAAGTTACCCTATTCTGCAACTTGACTTATCACTACTAGGCCTTATTCAGAATTTTAGAGATTTTCTAGAATAATGTTTGGGAAAAAGGCTATAGTGAATTTGTAAAATATTTGCAGAATAATCAAAGCCTTAAACTGATATTACTGACCCCTGTTCATGTGATGATGTATCAATATAAATTCAGAACAAAAGTAAGTTGTAAATAATGAAGGCCGAGAGACTAATTTTGACAACTAGTACTACTTGAAATACAATGGATAACACTAGGCTAGAACGCGGTCTATCAATCTTAAAATATGGTGACTACAACTAAACTAGAATGCCATTAATCTTTTCTTGAAACAAAATGAACTGAGACTGAACTAGAGTGCTACTAATCTACTTGAAGTACAGTGAACAGAGTTAAACTAGAATGCCATTATCAAACTTGAAATGTAGTGACAGAGCTGAACTAAATGCAATCAATCTCCGGAGTGTTATAACTAAATTAACATGCAGCTAGTCTATGGAATTCTATAGCCCATCTCGTTCAATATGAATGATATTTTGGAAGAGTTTGTAAAAACAAGTCTGGCTGTATTATTCAATGCAATTGAACATAAACATAAGATTTGAAAGCAAATACAACTAGGATTTAAGATACCACAGCTGTTTCTTATTCATTGTTAATGATGTTTTGGAAGAGTTTGTAGGAGTAAGACCGGCTATGACACTTAGTGTAAACAAGCATAAATCATAAAATTTGAAAGGAAGTGCAACTAAAATCTACAACACCACAGCTATGCCTTATTCATCATGATGATATTTTCGAAGAGTTTATAAGAGTAAGTCTAGCTGTGATGATTAATGTAAAAAAGTATGAAACATAAACTTCAGAAACTTGCTTAAGTTAGAAATGAAAAACGAGACTAAAATACTTATCTAAGCCGTATAAACAAAGCTTCTCAGGTAGCAGGGGCCCTCTACCACCGAAGTAGCATGCAAAATCTACTTCAAGATTGACTCAGTGCTTTCAATAAAATGATGCTTCCTTCATTAAAAGAGAAATTACTTCAAAACAGAGTGTTTTCGGACTTTTGAAATCTAGAAATCAAACACAAAATCTAACCTTGTCCCTCGGTTTCCCGAGCCATATTTATAACAAAATTACATAACTGTCTTGAGATAACCTAGGGATAATTGTCTTTCCAAATTAAAATCAAACTAGAACTCTGATGGTGGTCTCTTAATATTATTAAGGACATCTGGACTGTCCTTGTCCTATTAGGAGTCTATCTCATAGTTTGAGTTCCCACGTGCATAACCACCTACAGAATTTCGTTCAAACTTCGTGGAGAGCAACAAATGATGAGGGAATGAAGTGGAATACGACCATATGTGTTTTTCTCTGAGATGACACCTGGAACCTGCGTAGACATGAAGACAGCTGCAGAATCGGAAACTAGCTACAGAATGTTTGCATTCTGTAGCTAGACCTAGTTCAAAAAGTACTACAATGACAAAATCATAAAAACATAGCAAGTTAGTCATGATATACATTCTTAAAGCAATTTTAATTAATTCTATTGATCATTTGAGCCTGTAATTAATAATGGAAAAAGGAAATGGAGTGGATTGTGGTGGAAGAAAGAACATCTTTGGAGCTCAACAGTAGGTTAAATGATGGATATTTCTCATTAAAAAAATGTTTGCTGATTAATATTTCAACTCCTAAATTTGAAAATTATGACTAGTTATTTTAATTTCAAGAGTATATAAATATTCCTTCCAAATCATATATCTATAAACAATAAATATACATAAATAAATACATTATAATTTTCTTGTACATATTCATGGTTTTTTTAACATTTATAAAATTGCAAAAGCTCTTTTATATCATATTCTTTAAAAGTTTTGAATAAAGCAATTTAGCCCAAAACTTTTGTTAATAAAAATAAAATTACACTTTGCAAATACTCTAAGTGTGTATATTGAAGAGTATGAAAGAGCTAATCATTACACTAGTGAGTAGAAATAAGAAAATATGGAACAAAAATTTCCATGAGCTGCTAGCTTAAGCCAACAAAAAAAGAATAAAAAAAGAAAAGAGAAAAGAGAAAAAACGAAATTATGGATGACACGACGAGCTATTTTTTTCTTTTTTTTTCCCTTCCTTCTTTCAACCTTTTGCCATCCATTTCGATATGGATAGACTAGAACCAAAGCAAATTCTTGACCCTCCTCCAAATGTGGGGGTTATTTTTCTGAATCTAAGGCCTCTAAGGAGTGAACTCATTTGGTTCCACCTAGACCTATCAAAGGTCGATGTTCTTCTAATTCTGGACCGTCAGTGGTGGAGTGGCAGATCCATCCTAAACCTCAACCACTCCCTCTAATTTGTCTTAAGTTTGTTCTAGTTGTGTTTCTTTGTTATTCTCTTCCTCATTTTCTGAAAGAGGAGGTTCACTAAATTTCAATCCTTTTGGTCTATTTTCCTGCTTCTTTTTCCTTTTTTGAATATTCTTTTCCATAGGACATGTGTTCTAAAGATGACATGTTTGGAAGCACACATGACATCTGAAGGCCTTGTTCTCATAATATAGTGTTTATGACCACTAAAAATAATTGTGCTTCAAAGTGATGTGATCTGGTAATCCTTTGCTAAGATCTATCTCCACACAAATCCTAACAAAGGAGAAAATTTGTTTTTCCTGTCCTTTCCATGTCCATTTTTTTGTATTTTCCTAGTTTTTTCTCATTGTCTTGAAGGACTTGTTGAAGCCACAAAGGTAGGGGATTATTTGGAAATCTAACCCACTTTGGCATAGTAGTGACCACCATGGATGTAACATCGAAACCAAAGAACCATGGAGTGATTGATAGTCCAGCTCTACCCTGAAACCAAGACCCTTCATTTAGTATAAAGTCAAGTTCCTTTTTAGTATTAAATTGGACTAAAAAAATCCTTTAGAGTAGAGGTAAATATCAAATTTTGGTGTCCATGAAGGGAACACCCACTAATGTAATGCTTTAGGTTTTGGTCAGAATCCATTAAATTTTCATATAATGGCTTTAGATTCTAGTTTTGAGAATAAGGAGGATACTTGTGGGATATTGACCTCCATGGATGGAGCTTTCTCCATTTGATCCACAATATATGGGCCTGGAATGTTTTGATTTGGATATGTTTTTGTTTTGTTTCGCGGAACCAGAAATCTTTAACTGCAACTTTGAATAAGGTTTTCGCATTCTTGAAGGACACATGGGGATGCATTCATAGGAGATAGAGGATTCCCTCTTGAATATTTTGAACCTGAAGAGCCCCCTCAAGGCCTTATGTCCATTATAAAGGTTGAATTTTTTACAATGTTATAGTCCTAAAGATGAAAGGAGTATGGTAAAACCCTCCCAACATATTGCAGGCATTACAGACTATAATGTGCACCCCACTTGGCTTCAATGGCCATATCAAGAGAGCTTATTGTGGAAAAAAAAATGACCCATAAAAGATGTGAATGCCTTAAGGTGTTTTTAATGAAAATTTGAAAATCTTGGCTCTGTTCCCACACCGACAGAGAGGGCTTAAGCATGCTGCCATAGGATAGTGAACCTGGTATGTCAAAAGGTTTGACCTGTTGAAGTCTCAAAATAAATGGGGGCATAGGAGCAAAGCCGACTCCATGAAAATAAAAAACTGAAGGTGATAATTTGATTTAATAGTGGGAGAAAATGAAATACCAAAACAAGAGTGCTCCCACAACAACATACGCCTAGTATGATTTCCAGAAGAGTCGCTCTTTGTTCCATGGAAGAGGTTGCAACAACCATAATCATATTTTGAATAGGTTTGAGCTTTATAGGCACCTCTGGACCAAATCCCCTTTCCAACTCTTACCTCCCTGTGGATTTCCAAGATAAATTTCCAAAGTTATATACCACAAGGGAACTAACAAAAGCAACACCCATCACAAAAAGGCAAGGGGGCCTCATGAAAGTATGAGCCATAGTCACCGTAGGAATTTGATGAGGAAAAACATCTGACTATGGAAAATTCCATCTAAGAGAAACACAGAGAAACCCTACGTGAGAGCAATTTTAATTTTTCCAAGAAGGTGTATGGTATGTAAGAGGTTACCATTTTTCTTTCTCATTTATATAAATTTTTCCACTTTGAAAAAATCTTACAATTAAACAAAATAACAAATAATTCTTGTCCCACGTGGTTATTATTTGTTGTCACATATATAGTAATGGGAAGCATGTGGGTATCATATTTTATTAAGTACTTAAATTATTTTAGTATGAATAGTATTTTATGTTCTGTAATAAAATTCTGAAAGTAATAAATTTACAATAATTTTTTTTTAAATAAAATAAAATTATTTAAAAAAATAAATAATAAATTTTATACATACATTTATATCTAAAGAAAAGTGATATTTAACTTATGGAAAAATGTAATGTAGGTTTTTTTTTTTCCTTTGCAAAAATCATTCTTAATTTTATTTATGAGTAGTAAACAAAATTAACTTGGCATTTGCATAAAACACATTTAAATGGCTTATAGCTTGAAAGATATGTGTCTATGTGAATATCACCACAAAAAACAAAAAAGAGTGTCTATCATAATCCATTAATAATTGTTTATATATACAATTGATAGCTAGTTGTAAGATCATCCAAAAAGGAATTTGTTAGTTTACTTACATATAAAATTATATTCAAAGTCAATATATATCAAAATCTTAGAAAACAATTCCTCAATAATATATTATTGTAGTTGTCCTGTCTTTTTTTTTTACGAACTTGCATGCACCTCAGTCCATATCCAATCCAACTTTTGAGACATAGTCAACTTCCAGGTTCTTGTGCCTGTAAACATGGTTAAAAGAGTTCTCATAGAAAGTGTCCTTCAAGTTACCCACTTTTTGAATTAGAGGTCAAAAAGAGAAATTCTTTAGTTATGTTGATTTCAAAATCCATTTTATTATTGTTTGAGAGTACACACACACACACATATAAAATTAAGCCTTGAGATTCCTTAGTCTCTTCCAAGTTGCAAAATCAATTTTAAAATAAAGAGTTATGCATAGTTATTTGTGGTTGGTCCAATGTTTGATGATATACTGAAGAATGTTTTGGGTTAAAAATTTAAATTCTAACAATGCCTCCTATAGACGGAGAACCTTGAGTTGCATTGTCAAAAAAATCCCAGGGGTAGTTTGTTTGTATGATTTCTTCCTGAGTATGCTTATGGGCATTTCCAATCATGAATTGTTTTATTTCCCTGCCTATTGAAAGACTGTTAATAACTACTCCGATGGGGATTGGAATTTTTTCCTAAAAAATTTCCCTGTTTCTTTCAAGCGAAATATCCCATGCAATAATAAGAGGGAGTTATTTTCTCTTTGAGATTTTTATGATTTGGATCCATTTTTTTTTTTAAATTCATCAATTGAACTAGCATCCCAAGGAAAGTGTTTTTTTTTCTCCAACTGGCATGTTTCTTTCCATGCTTCTTTGGAGAAGGATCAATGTATGAAGAGATGAGAGACTATTTCAGAATCAAACTTACATAAGGAACACTATCCTGGCCCATAGAAGGATCGCTTTTGGAAATTGACCCAAGTAGGCACTTTATTTTTCTTGCAAGAGCCACATAAAAAATTTATATTTTGGAGGGAACTTTAGTTTTGAGAGTTTTTTTTCCACCAAGGGAGGTCAAGGGCGCACCTTGGATTCAAGGTCTAGATAAGACTATATTTAGTATCTATGATAGTAACATTGGATAATTTTAATCCTCATATGTGTGATAACCAAGTTTTAATATTCTCTCCTTCTATATGGAAGTTCTCCGTGGAGATCCATTCTTGTTGCCTAAAAAAGGTTGGGGTTGTTGTTATCTAATTTAAGGTGTACCAAACCAATTTATTATCAAGTGGATAAGGGGATATGACAATTTATACCATAATAACTACCAATCTTGGGGTCTCTAATGATCTAGACTTATGAGTCATTCCCTATCCTCTAGCAAAGATAGTCATCGATTATAGGAAAAAAAATTCTAGTTGTCTTCCATATGAAGGTACCATTTTTTGTAGTTTTTTGAGAGGATATGATCCAATCTAGAGTGGAAAGGGGTATGATATATTTTTTCCGAGTGATATGTGACCAAAGGCCCTCCCCCTGAACAATATTCCACACCCCTTTGGAAATAAGGGATTTGGAAAACTAGATGAGATATTTTATTCCCCACCACCTTGGTCTTTAGGGAAAAATACATACTTCTAAGATATGAGAGAAAGGGTCTTTTGTCTTCCTTGATTTCCCAAAGAAAATTCCTGATGATTTTTAATTTTTTTGTATAATTCCTAGAAGGATCCAATTTAATGAAGCCTAAAACATCGAGATGGCTTCTAGGATCCCTTTCCACAAAATCAATCACCCTACACTTCAGAGCCATTTATTACACTAGATTCAAACTATATTTTCTGTTTTTACCTAAATCCATCACCAATATGAAAGTTGTTTGACTGGTTTAAAATGAAACTCAAATGTTTTATTCTTGATTCCATTTGATTGATTCCAGTGGAGAGAAAAAACTTCACTGACGATTTTACACTTTTCGATATCCTCCATCCATTTATGGAGGATTTTTCATTATATATCTTCATTCATGTAGCTTCAATAAATATTGGCAGAAAATCTCTTAGAGATATAAAATGGGATATGTTTCCTTAAAAAAAATCATAATATCATCTAAAAGAAAAGATGTGAGAGGTTGAAACTTGAGAGATAGTAATCCCTTTAAATCTCCCTCTTGATTTTGCATCCATAAATAGTTACTTAGGTGTTCTACCACTATTAGGAAGAGAAGATGAGATAGAGGATGACCTTGTTTGATACCTCTTTCCACATGAAAGAAATGAGAGGTTGCTCCATTAATCAACAAGGAAAAATAGGTAGTGTTGATTCAATTCATCACGTCGGTTACAAATGAGTGGCATAAGCCATAATGGATAAGGATATGTTCGAGATAGAGCCAACATATTTGGTCTAAGGATTTCGATAGATCAACTTTATAGAGAACAAATATTTTTTGCTTAATGTGAAGAAAATGAATTCTTGAGCAAGGTGAATGGAATCATGGATTTAATGATTTCGCAAAAACCCAAAATGTTCTGGAGAGATATGTTTAGACGATATGTCCTTAATATGAAGAGAAATGATATTTGAGATGATCTTGTAGATATAATTACATAAGGAGGTCAGATGCAATAGCTCAAAATATGTAGGAGAGTTCGCTTTCAGAATAAGGGAAATGAAGGTGGAGTTAATGGGGGAAAGGAATTGACCCAAGGTTTGGGAGTATTCAAACAAGAAAATATATCATCACCTATAAAGTTGAAACATTCAATATAGAATTCAATATGGAAATTATCATGTCTAAGGCTTTTCCTTTCGAAAAATTGTGTAGAATCTTAAAGAGATATTCTTTAGTAACCTTTTCCATTAAGGAGCTATTCCCTTACTCGTTTATGGAGCCGGGGAAAAGGTTGGCCACCTTTAGAACCTATTTCATGGAGGACCTTTGAAGAGATGAAAAGATATCCATGAAGTATTTTCAACCCTCCTCTGATATATCTTTGAAAGAGGTTGCAAGGGATCTATATGATTTCTTTATCTCCCAAATAGTATTATTTTATTTTCATTGGTTTGCAATAATGTGGAAGCACTTGGTGTTGTCATCTCTCGCTTAAATCTAGATGGCTCTACTCTTCATCCTCCACTCTTTTTCCTTGTCTAAGAGTAATTTCTTTCTCTTATCCTCCAATTCCTTTATCTCAATATTTTATTCTATCGAAGTTGTCTCCAAGTAATTTTTCTCATAGGAAAGATTCAACTTGAGCCTCTATGTATGTCTGGAATTTGTTGTTTTATTTTTCTTTTCCCTTCCCCATTTGATAATCGAATATTTTTCGCTTTTGATATTTTGGTGGAATAGAATGGGAGAGTTAGGGATGGAGGAGGTCATGGAAATCCATTTGGATTCTAGGGTTCAAATCTGGGGGGATGATCAAGCCAAGCAAGTTTAAGTTTGAAATGCACATGATTTTTAGAGGGAAAGAGGCATACACTTAGGATAATAGGTTGGTGGTCATAATCCACCCCAACCAAGGATCTTTGACCAAATATTATGCTAGAGTTAAGGAGAACCCGCAAAATAATTAAACACTCCAATATTTTTTCTATTCAATTTGATCCAGACCTATTTTTTGACCATGTGAGAAGAATATTTATGGAGAGGACAACACAAAAATCAATTCCTCTATCAAATTAGTAAAGAAGTTTGAGATAGGTCAATCTTGGCTAAATGTCCCTAAATTTTTGCATCTCCTCCGATGAAGTTTAAATTCCCTCCCAAGACAACTATTTTAAAATCGATGCACAAAAAACGTCATCCCATGCTTAGGTTGAGGCAGATAGGGAAGAATTTTTTTTTGAGTAGATCCAACATCTCCAATAAGAGATCCATGATATCCTATAAATCAAAGCTAATGCCAAGCCTTACAAGCAGTGACATGACTAGAACAATGTTCCACATAAAATAAGGTTAGTGATAAGACATTGTTACATTTAGAAAGAGTGCCTCATATGTCCCAATAATAAGCTCAGAACACTCCAATATGGTCCTTACAAAATCACAAAGGAAATGGGTGAAAATTCATTTTAATTGAGCATTCCCCTTTTCCTTGGCTTACACCCAGTGTTTAATGTGGAGCTACTTCGACCATATTTTCCACCTATATTGGCAACTCAGAGGAAGATGAGAAATTCCCCCTATAGAATTAAATCATAGCTACATTGGTTAGGATAAAGTGGATCAAATCATGGACACTAATGCAAAGTATACTTACCAGCAACACATGCAACTCTATTGGGTTGTGAAAGTAGGGAAACTTCTTCACCAGGAGAAAAATTTAGTATAAGTTTCCCCAGATGATGGGGGGACTAAACACAATGGAGACCATATATTATTAAGATGGGAGGACTGATCCAGGTGGATATCAATGGTCATCCATCAACTCCACTAGCTCAAATCATCTTGACAATTGTTTTATAGATTTTTGGGTTGTAAACTTCCAGGGCCATTTTTATTCCCTGAACGATTTTTTTTTGATGTGGAAAGTGCCTAGGGAAATAGGCTCTAGCCCATGCCCCATCCATAATGTGTAATTCTTAGCTAGACCTTTGCAATGGGCTAGTGAGTGCGCCGAATGGAAAACATATGCAAAATTTACAAGCATGGGAATTTGATGTACTAACTAACACCGTCAAGTCTCGCAAACATTTTGGCATTTCATCTTCTAGGTTGAGGTCTTTGGAATTATAGGGTTATTACTTGATGTTAAAATTCAATGTTTGGTCTCTTGTAATAACTTTTAACGAATGTGCATAACCACCATCTCTTTCTATTCAGATATAGCTACCACCATTATATCTAGTTTGTGTTCTATACTATTATGTATTTCATATATTAATCGAAGTTGTTTCCTAACAACATTATTGTAATACCTATTATATTTATTTATGTGTGTTCCATTTATTTTCTTGCATTTCATTTCATTCCTTGTATAACTCATATAAGTGGTATCAAAGAAATTTTATCCTTGTTATTTCTTAGTGCATGTCCCTGACAATGTAAGGCTACATAGAGTTGGGTCTCGAGCTAGTTGCACTTGGGAACAATTTCTCTCACAAACCCAAGAATCCTCCCATGGTGGAAGAAAAATGAGATGATAGAGTAAGAGATCTTATCAAGTTATTTCTTGAGGAACCACTCACGCAATAATGGAATGAGATTATGGACAATTCAACCAAATCATTTAATGAATTCCAAAAAATGTTGAGGCACCTTCAACAAGTGGTAATTTTGGAGGCATGACAACCTTTAAGTTACAAGTTAAATTTGATATGCCATTATTTGAAGGGAAAATAGATGTTGATGCCTTGGAGAAATAGTTAAATATGTTAGAAGGCTATTACTTGATCAATATTTTTCCTGATAATAAGAAGATTATGGTTGTACTATTGAAATTCATTCCCTATGTCAAACATTGGTGGGAAGGTTACTGTGAGAGACACAATGAAGATGATTCTATAATGTTCAATGTGGGACTAACTTGGGCCACTTCGTTTTATGCCATTAAGGAGGAAGTATTATTTATAGGGGACTATGACGACTAATACACGAGATGGATAACTTTGTGACAAGAGAGAGGTTAGACAATTCTAGAGTACAACAATAATTTTCATACCTTACACTAAAAGCTTGGTATCAGAGACTTTGAGCAACACCCGGTCATGAAGTACCACAATGGAATACACATGTACATTCAAATAAATATTGATTTCCTAGACATCTCCTCATTAGCAACAAAATCGAGCAGAAACTGAAGCAGTGTGATATGTGAGAGTTCAATCCTGCAAATCTGCCCCAATAGAAGCCTAGAAAAGGCAACCCTTACTCATAGAAAAGGAGAAAAATCAAGGGGAGTCAACTTGAAGAAGACCATCCCAAGTCACAAATAAAGAAGGGTGATGGGAAGTCAAAAATTGACACTAGAAATCATTGTGAGTTCAACAAAATCCATAGAAAAACACTAATGAATTTCACTCAAAAAAATCATTGTTAATAGAGCTGAAAGAAAATGAAATGGAATATAGTTCTAATTTTTATTTACAATAGGAAAAAAGGAAGAAAATCATTTATCTTGAACCTAGTACTACCATAACAACCACAAATATCCAATCAAATGAGCCATAGGAGCTTAAGTGGGGGAGCACCTCTTCAACTCATAGATGTGGATGAAGGAGAGCCCACTGCAGAGACTCACATTGAGTAGCCTGATTCACCCATCAAGGGCATTCAAATCAATCTAGTAGGGACTCACATTGAGCATCCTTTGAGTCAAGTGACCATGGGAGGAGAAAAATAAAAGTTTTTTTGGCCTGATTCATAGAGAAATGCATTTGAGGATCTGAAACAATACCTTTGCTTTGCACCAATACTCACCCTATTAGACCTATAAAAACTATTTGAGATTGATATGATGCCTCTTACTATGTCATTGGTGTTGTTGTCACTCAACAAAGACATCTGGTTGCCTATCAAAGTGAAACACACTAATACTATCTGGAGATACCCATCTATGATAAGTGTGTTTACTCTATTATGCAAGCCTGTAAAAAATTGAAGCATTATATTCTATCTAAGGAGACGACCGTCCACATTCATCACATGAATTTGCAATATATGTAGACACAAGGAAAATTATAGAATGACTGCCATAAAAAAATTTCCACATACCTGCAACAATTCCATTTGAATATCAAATATACGAAGGGTAACACCAATCATGTCATAGATTTCCTTAGTCAACCCCCGATTGCGGTGCGCATTATAGTTCTTAACTCTTGTGGGCACGAGACCTCTCGGTGGCCACAATTATACATAAATGACTTTGTCTTTGCTACCAAATACCAGATATTGATGGAAGGCAAGAAAATTCTAAACTTCCACCTTCAGGATCCACTCTTGTGCTACCTAGGCCACCTTTGTGTTCCTTCAAGCAAGCATACTGAGTTTTTCTAGTAGGAACATTACAATTGAGTGGTAGGGCACTTTGGTGTGGAGAAGAAAACAACAGTTCAACAATATTTCTACTAGCCAAATCTTTGATAGGATGAATGGTATATCGCATCATGCACTGCTTATGCCATTACTAAACCAATCATCAAGAACAAGGGTAGTGCCCTCCTCTACATACCCTAGACAAGAATTGGGATTCAATATCCATGGACTACATGTTAGGTTTTCCATCCACCAAGCATGGTAATGATTATGTGTTTTTGGTTACCAGTTATCTAAGATGGCCATTATAGCACCTTGCAAGAATAGTATCACAGTTGAAGCCACTATTAAACGTTTCTTTGAGCATGGTTGGGTTCATTTTGGACTACCTTGAACCATTATTTCATAGAGGAATAATAATTTCCTCGACACTTTTTGGTATAGCCTATTGTGTCTCATGGATACCAAGCTAACCAAATTGACTTCCTTTCATCCCCAAACATATGGATAGACAAAAGTGGTCAACAGGATGATTGTGCATATCTTGCACATGTATAACTCTAAGTAGTTGTGTGCATGGGATGAAAACCTTCCATATGTTCAACATAGATATGACAAAGCCCTCTACATATCTATTGGCCACAACCCTTTTCAAGTATGCTTGGGGTTCCAACCATTGGCCCCAATTAATATAGTTATGCTCATTGCATCTGCACTGACAAAATCCTACCATGCTTAGGTTGAGACAAACAAGGAAGCAAAATTTTTTGAGTGGGTCTGACATCTCCAATAAGTCCATGATATCATGTAGAAACCTAATTCCAAGTATAAGAAATGAAATGACCAACACATTTTCCACATAAGTTTCATGTTGGTGATAAGGTGTGATTATATTTATAGAAAGATAACCTCATAGGCCCAATCAGAAGCTCATACCACTCCAATATGAGCCTTACACAATAAAAAATACAACGTGTGACAATGATTTTGAGTTGAGTATTCCTCCTTTCCTTGGCTTGCACTTAACATTTAATGTGGAGCTACTTTGACTATATTTTCCACTTTTTCTAAACACCTTTGAGGCAACTGAGAGTTTGGCCCTCATAGAACTCAATCTTGACTACATTGAACAAGGTATAATGGATTAGATCATGGATACCAAGAGAAAGGATACCCACTAGCAACACATATAAGTCCATAAAATTGTGAAAGCATGGTAGCTTCTTCATCAGGGAAACTGGCTCACTAGGAAGCAAATTCAACAGAAGTTTCCCCATTTGATGGGGGCACTCAATGCAATGGAAACCATTTCTTCCTAAGGGGGGAAGACTGATCCAGGTGGATATCAGTGACCATCTTGGCAATTTTTCTATAGTTTTTTGCTCTTGAACTTTCGATGTCGTTTTGAGGCCCTAATTGAAATTTTTTTGATGTTCGGGGACCACTAAAACATAGTTTCACTTGGGCCCTAGTTAGAATGTGGAATTCTTGACTAGACCTTTCGAATGGGCTATTGAGCATGCCAAACAAAGTTTGTATGCAAAATTTACGACCTCAAGAGGTTGATGTACTAGCCCCATTGAGGTTCGTAAACCTTTTGACGTTTAATCTTTTAGGGTTAGGCTTTTGGACCTCTAGGGTTCTTGCTTATGTTGAAATTTCATTCTCTTGACCTCTTGTAATAGATTTTGATGAATGCACACAACTATCATTTCTTCCTATTTAGAAACAGTGGCCACCATTCTAGCGAGTTTGTGTTATATAGTGTTATGTATTTCATATATTAATAAAAGTTGATTTTTCACCACATTATTGTAATATTTTTTACATTTCTTTTTGCGCGTTCCATTTATTTTTTTACGTTTCATTTCATTCCTTGTATGACCCAGATCACACTCTCATGTGATCTATTTAATTAAGTAGATTCCTTCCTAAGGCATTACTGTAAGGCATTAATGTCATGACATATATTTGATTAAATATGTTTCTTTCCTCGGCCCAACAATTTATAAGCCAAGCAAGGATATTAAAGAAAAATTAACTAATTACTACAAGATAGACTCATACACTACAATAGAGATTTCCAACCATATCCTAAGTTATAAAAGTCAATTTTCCCAGTTTGTTGTGTCCTCTAGTAGGGACTCACATTGAGCAGGCTGATTCACCAAGTTTTTGTTACACAAAGCTGTCCACACAAGGTCTTCTAGTAGGGCCTCACATTGAGCAGCCTAATTCACCAAGTCTTTGTCACACAAAGCTGTGTCCACACAAGGATAAGTGACAAACATATGAAGTTGGATACGATTTTGGAATCTGGTCTTGTCGCTTTCATGTGACGGCCGGGGTGAACAAGCCTGTATTGGAAGGGCTTATTCATTCTATTATCCATGCCCTGCTCTATGGTGGAATGGAGACTCTATAGGCAAACGAATTGCGTTTATCAACGACCTACACGTGAAGTATACGATTATAAAAACTCCAAATTGGCTGTTTTCACTTGAAATAATGAATTTTATTTATTTTACCACTCTGATTAGTTAGGGTGTTTGTTTCTCCATACTCTATCCCCTAACATTAGAAACAAATAAAATTTGTTGTCAATAACTTGGGCCTGTAGCTCAGTGGTAGAGCATTTGACTGCAGATCAAGAGGTCACCGGTTCGAACCCGGTCGGGCCCTCTCGAGTTTTTGCTTTTAAACCTGCTTTTGCAGAACAAGAGGTCACCGGTTCGAGCCCGGTCGGGCCCTCTCGAATCTTTGTTTTTTGAATTATCGGTTGATATTAAACCTGCTTTTGCAGATCATCCGGTCACCGGTTTGAAACCGATCGGGCCCTCCCGAACCTTCGTGGTTTGAATTAACGGATGATATTTACGGGGTTTACTTTCGGTTTGAATTATCGGATGATATTCAAACCTGTTTTTGGCCCTCCCGTGAAACAAGGGTTTACTCTCTACTTTCTACAATGGTAGTTTCAATTATTTTAATCTTCTCTGAAATAAAGGTTTACTTTTTACCATGGTAGTTTCAATTATTTTAATCTTATCTGAAATAAAGGTTTACTTTTTACCATGGTAGTTTCCCTTATTTTTAAATTTTTTATTTTTTTAATAAAAGAACTTAGCCATTTATTTGACAATTAAATAATGATAACCTTTCTCCGTGTACGTCCAGTTAAATATTAATAGACTCACACTAAGGGGATTAGAACTTGGGTTGGTCTTGTTTCCAAGATTTACAAACTTTACAACTTACCTTTCTTAATTTTTCTTTATTTATATTATTACATGATAAATTAATTTATTTTTTATTGTGATGATGTTTTTTATTCTTAATTTTGTATTATTTAAATTAATGATTTTTGTTTTTTTTATTATAAAATTAATTTAATCGATCTATAATTTATATAAGCTTTAAACATTTTCTCTTGATAACTTGTCAATTTTATTCTCACTATAGTACTTGTTAATTTTATTCAAAATATAAATTGAATGCTATCCCAAATAATATTAACTTGATTTGGACAATCAAGTAATATTGGCTTAACTCCATTCATACTTAAAATATAGTAAATGGTTATATATATGAATGATAAAATAAAATATATTTTCAATAAAATTTTAAATTATTTATATTTTCCAAATTAAAATATCAACAAAATAAAATTTTAAAAGAAAACTTCAAAAAATAGAATTTGTCTGGTTTAATATTGGACCACAAAATCTCTAGGAATCAAACCATGCCACTTAACCATTGAACCACATCATCAAGGCCTTAGTATATGTGAAAAAAATATATTTATGTAATTTGAATGGCTATAAACTATCAAGAGTTATCTTTTCTCTAAACATACATTATATATCCAGTATTATAGAACATACATTTGTGAACGTTTTGAATCCCAAGTGAAATCTATGAATGAAAAATGAAAGAAAGATTTAAGTGAAGAATTAATAGTGAAAAGAAAAAAATAAAAAAAACCAACAAAAACTAATTAATTATTAATATTTTATTTTATTTTTAATAAATTTATTACTAAGTAATAATTAAATAATTTATTTTAATCTAATAGTTTTTAAGAAGATGGATCCTCATTGGTAAACAAATGTTCTATAAACAATACTCACAAAAATTTAAAAACCATAATAATTTTTTTGATCAGTTTATTTTTTTCAAAATTTTCCACTTAATTTTACTAAATTAAATATAAAATTTAAATACATCAACAATTTTTAAATTTTATAGCAAAACTTAAACATAATAATTCTAAATTCTAATAGAAAAAAACAATAAAGTTATTTATTTCTATCTTTTAACATATTTTTAATAAAGATATGCTGAAAGCTCTCGAAGTGATCTAATGTCAAAATTTTGTACAGCTGGATAATCCAAATACTGGACAGCTGCAAGCAGAGAATTGCTGCCTTTGCAGCTTCCAATCTATTTCCAACTTTCAAAGTTGCTTACCCGGCCTAATTGCTAAGTCTTTAATTCATTTTTCAATTTAGAGTATTATATTGAAAGAGATCAAATTTCTTATGTTACAAACTTATTTTAAAGTGCAAAAAATAATGTGTAATTTATAACTGTTTAAATTATATTTTTGAATGTTATAAACATTACATAATATGTGTATTGAGCTATTTTATATTAATTCATGTTAAAATATTTTACTCATAACTCGATTTTTAATTGTTTATTTATATAGTTATTTAATTTTGTTTTATTTTTGGAGAATATGAGTAAAAATTATTTTTATTATTATTTTTAAGACTTGACATACTTACACATGTCCTTCATACTAGATTGTAAAATAAACCTTTAAACTCAAAAATTTAAAACCTTACAATTTCTCTAAACAAAAAAATACAAACATATAATACATATGACTGAATTTCAATAGAAAAGCCTAAATGAAATACACCTCTGAACTCCGTCACCAGTCCGGATGTATTGTGATGAATTTATACAATGCGTTGTTTCTGCTAATGAAATGAGAATTAATACGTTCTTTAATTCAGAGTTTATTAGAACGAAGGCATTGCTTACAATACTTTATATTTATTCTGGTAAAGTTGGCCAGCAGTGGCACATAGCATTAATTATTTGAAAGGAACGAAGCAACAGTATGTCCCTCCTAACGTTGAACGATGTAGCAGCATGTTCCTCTTGACTCTGACCCCAGTTCCCTTACTTTGCCCCCAGTCTGGATGTGTTATAATAAATTTGTAAAATTGGATTTAATTTATTTTCTTTCAAAAGTAAGATTTTGTTCAATTTTAATCACTTTATTTGATAAATTGAGGCTATAACTGGAAACTCATCAACTTTAAAAAGAGATCTCACCTCAGATTCATGAAGGCTTGAATTAAAATCTCAGTCTGGATGATTATAATGACTTTATAAAATTTATTTTCGGCAACTTTGGAATTACATTATGTGCAGTAAAACCCAGAAAAATGAAATTCCAGTATGAGAGTGCAACAACAACAAAACACTTTGGTTGATATATTGTTGAAGGCATATAACATTTACAAAACATAAACAGCAGGCTTCAGCTCCATACACCATGATAAACCTGGAAATTTTACAGAGATTTGCAGCTCTTTGTTTTTACACAATAAAAAGCAATTTCTTTTACACGCCCACTTATTTTCGCCCCACTTTATACATGAATTTTTTATAACAAGACTAAAATTAAAACAGAATATGGGAGCATAGACATGAGAATGAATTTTCTGAACATTCAAGTGTTTCCAATTAGCCTTAAATCACTTGCTGCAGTGTACAAAATATCATATCTTTTAGTCTGATTAACATATCTTAATTTTTTTTTTGGCTACTTGTCAATGTGTCTTTTTTGGTGTTTCCATAAATTTTCACACCAAGCTTACTACATGGATTAAATCTACTCTAGTTGTTGTCAAATATATCAAACTGCCAACCATACTTTTGCATAGTGTCGGATTGACATTTTCTACTACAATCTTCTTTTCTCAATTTCAAACCCATGATTGTCGGAGTTGGTGCAAGTTTGTTTTTCTGCATATCAAACCTCTTTAGTATGTTTGAAGCATACTTTGATTGACAAATAAAGATGCCATATTTAATTTGTTTCACTTCTATTCCTAGACAATATCTTAAGAGTCCCAAATTTGTCATTTCAAATTCACTTTTCATGGCTTCTTTGAAATCAACAATGAGGATATCATCACTCCCTGTAAAAATAAAATCATCTACATATAAAACAACACTAAGAGTTTACCGTCACTCTAACAAGTAAGTGTCTATCCTGCTATACCGTGTTTGCGGTGCTTGCTTAAGCCCATAAAGAGATTTTTTCAGTTTGTACACCTTTTATTCTTTTCCTTGAATTTCATAACCACCTTGTTGTGCCATATACACTTCCTCTTTTAGCACTCCATTCAGGAACACCAACTTCACGTCCTTTTGATATATATTTCATTTATGTTGCACGAAAATTGACATGATGGCTTTCCTTGTGTCACAAGTATATCTCCAAACGAAGGACTCAACTCAAGAAATGATTGTATGATGTCTGCTTTGAACTGAGAATAGTAGTTGATTGTAGTACTCCAGGAATCCATCAAACCTGCAGCCTGTGAGAAATTGATTAGGTACTTAAAATTATGCTAAAAAATTAAAGTTTTTAGATCTGTGTGGAACTTGATTGACCATGTAGATCTCGTCATTTTGAATCAGGCGTAATTGGTTTCATGGAAAACTGACACCGTATGCTCCCAGAAACACGTTTTGTCCACTTTGGCAAATAAGTAATTAAAAAAAAAAATGCAGACAACCTAGTCAGCAATCCATACAACTTACTGATCATGCATATGTGGCATTTGATTGGTCAAACCCTTTGTTATCCTTTTGAAAATCTGAGAGTGCCAAATGGCACATTATTACAGGTTTGTGATGGCAGATTTGATTGGTTCATTTTGGGCCAACCATGTGCTAACATGTGGTCCAATGAGGAGCCACCACGTGGCAGCACGTGGGGCCGAAAAAATTTGGTTAGAGTTGAACGAATCCCCGGGGAGTCGAACTATCGACCTCTTTGCAAAAAACACCAACACATACCACTACGCCATTTGTGTGCTACTTAACTATATAGTTGGCTGGTTCTTTATATTGTTTAACCATCAGAGGATTGGGGCTGGGGACCGGGGTCTAGCCCCAACTCTTGGTCACCGCCACCAGTGGGACCTCGGACGAGAGGCTAGCCCTAAGCCCCTCCCCATATTATATGTTAATGATCAGCGTGGGGTGGCCACATGCCCACGATTGACAAAAATATCGGCGGGCCATTTGTTTTTTTAAATACAATTTTTTCGCCCATAACCGTAGAGGGAAAATTAAGGAGGAATTTTTTTCCCGAAAAACAAGCATTTTGTTGCCCAATTAGCATGGATAAAGGGTGAAATTGTAGGATGTTGTCGACCTTGTAGAAATTTGTGGACCAGTTAGTGGAGAAACTTGGGGAGATCATAGCTTCTCCAATTTTTGGCCAAATTCGGATCAGAAAGAGGCTAGACATGCATTTTGGGAATTCTGGAGTTGATGAATAGGTTTCATAGCTGACTAAGAATTTTAAACACATGTATTCACACTTTTGAGCATAATAGAAGAGGGCCAAGCCATTGGAAGCTGATCCAAGGAGACGTAGCCCAGGCGGGGTGAAATTCTTCATTATATTGTGTTGTGTGACTGTTTATGGTGATGTTTATGTCTGATATATGTTGTTGTTCAATGTTTTATGTATGTTAATTTTCTCATGAAAAACACATAAAAACACATAATACCTCATGTTAAACTTGCAATTAGCCTCATCATCCTTAAGCACTTTCTTTTAATTCTGAATTGGATCTTATCACAACAAAAATAATATTCCCATTCAGATCAAGTTGGTATCAGAGCACTAGGTTTAATAGTACAAGGAGGATTAATTTGTTTTTCAAGTGTTTAAATGCTTACAAGGCTGAAGCTCAAGAGAGTATAAGGCCATTGTTGGTGCAGGTTCTCAAGTTGGAGTCAGGAGAAGGAGGGCACAGTTGCCACAATTTCCACCACACGATTCACCTCCAGTTGTAATAGAAGCTTCAGTAAGCATGTCTCATGAAGGCAGAATTGATAACATGATAGAGGATTAGAAGGCTTTTAGGAAGGATTTATTTGACATGAAAAAGATGGTGAAGGTCCTTTATGAAGAGAGGAGTACAAGGTTGCAGGTTGAAAGCTCCAGGCCTCCATGATGAGAGGGTTCTCCAAGACGAGGAGGTAATGGAAATGGAGATAAGCCACCATCTACCCCACCATCTTCACCTTCACCTTCATCCTCTTCCACTACTACAACCCTTACACATACTCATCAACCTACCTCAAAATGAATTGGTAAAAAACCCTTGTTAAAACTTGATATTAAATTTGAGTTGCCTATGTATGATGGTGAAGTGAATGCAGAGAAGTTGGACAATTGGGTTTGCCAGTTGGGGGTCTATTGAAGAATTCAAAACTTAAGATGATGATGCAAAGATAAAACTAGCTTCCTTGATATTGTAGGGTGCAATACTAGTCTGATGGGAAGCCAAGGAACAATATGAGATAAAGAAAAATGGTAAGATATCACTCTCTTGGTCTAATTTTATTGTTGCAATTAAAAGACAATTTTAACCTCTAGCATATATGCAAAAAACCATTATGAATTGGCAGAACTTCAAACAATTTATGGGTCAAAGTGTACAAGATTACACCCAAGAATTTCGAAAAAGAAATCTTATGTTAGGTTTTGATTTGCATTCCAAAGATACATTGCTGAAGTATATAGGAGGTTTACATAGCTACCTAAGACACACTATCCTTATGTTCAACCCAAATAGCTTAGATGAGGTTTGTGTGCAAGTCACTCACCTTGAGGCAAGAGGGAAAGACATTCCAGAAGAGGGTAAAAATAAGCCATTTAAGGGTGGAGAGAAAGGAAAGGGTTTCAAAGGAAAGGGAAAGAAAAATGCATCTATTAAAAAGGAAGGAGATAAAATGACATGCAAACATTGTTCCAAAAAGGGTCATGATGAAAACCACTATTGGAAGCTTCATCCAGAGATGAGGCCCCAGAAATTCAACAATAAAGGAAAACAAAAAATAGTTGCAACCACTCAACAAGATTTGGGATTCAACTCGGGTGATGAAACAAAAATTAAAGCCATGGGTATGAAGGGAACAGAATCCATTGCTAGCACTAGTGCATCAAACTGTCACACTAGTACTCCAGATGAAGAAACAAGAATTTAATTATTTCATGTGAGGGTTATTTCAAAACATACAAAAATCGACACACTATTTGATAGTGGGTCTCAAGCAAACTTGATATCTAAAGACTTAGTCAAGAAAATTAATATTGAAACCATTCCTCATCATAAACCATATCCATTGGATTGGATATGCAAGAACACACATTTTTCAGGTTACAAGAAAGTGTATTCTTCGGTTTGCATTCAAAACAAATTTCATTGACGAAGTTGAATTAGATGTTGTACCACTTGATATTTTAGGAATTATTTTGGGTAGTCCTTACATCTATGATATAAAATCTATCTTCTATCACCATGAAAACAAGTACCACTTGTTAAAAAATGGTGTGGAGTATATTGTGAGAGCTCATCGCAAGAAACTAAATCTTTCAATAGGTAATGTAGGGAAAATGAAAATACTAGTGAATTCAAGCAAGAATTTTGTGCTTCTTATTAAACCAAAGAATGATGTTGATTATGAAGCATTCCAAGGTTGTGATCCAAAGTTGAAATCTGATTTGATTGAAGTGGTTAATAAAAATAATGAGATGTTTCAGGAGCCAAAGGGGTTACCTCCCAAGAGGGAAATCTAGCATGAGATATGTTAGGGTCCTATAATAATAGGATTCATAATTTTTGAATTGACTTTGATAGTCTTGTAAATATGTACATACCTTGCGTAGAAATTTGCTGAATAATGATTAATTATTCACCGAGACTATCCTAATCACATACAATTCGAATTTATATGCAACACATAATCTCTTCCACTCAGATCAACTCAGATCATCAAACATGCGGAAATAAAATCAAGCGATAACACATCAAATCATCATACACATTAACACAGTATGTATGGGGAAAGCTTATAGCTGAAAACCCCGCAGCTATTGCGTATATTATAATGGAGAAATCAAGTAACAAACTCAGTACAATACTCCTCACAAGTACTCAGTACTTTCTCATAAAGTTACACACAATCTAGCTCAGTTTTGAACAGGTTACTGGTTCAAAACTCACCGCCAATTGCCTTGCCTCTATTGCGTGTTTCAATGCTATGGGATAGCCTCTTTATATAGATAAACCACCAGCCTGAACTGCGCAATCCTCATGGGCTTACTCCACCTATCTGTGTGTTGCAAATAGCAACAGTATAGTCACAACTGATAGCTAACTCCACCCTTTCATCTGCCTCTTTCACTGGTCTCCACTGAACTGATCATGCACTGTAGTGAACTGATGTGTTCTTGAGTTGAATAATGAGTTACTAATTAATAAATTAAATAATATTTAATTCACTCCACTCATAACTAATTGATTAGCTAGTTAAACTAATCTCAACTAGTTCAACTAAAATAAACAGAATACAACTCCACTAGCTGTCTCATTAACTCCACCAAACTTCTGCCACTGAAGTCAACCATGCATGATGCCATCAAACCCTTGGGAATAGCGTAATTCCTCTGTCAGATGCATGAGCCACTTCTGTAGCTCGAACTGAAGTGCTCCAAGAGAGTAAACTGCTGTTTAGAGTCCAAATATTATTAAGGGTAAATAATATTTGACTTCCTTGTTTTAAGGAGAGGCAGTCTAAAAATAGACTTCGACCTCTTTGACCTCAAAAATAGAGTCTCATCTATTTTTACCAACATGACACATACTTCAATAATCTCAAACTGGAATCCCCGAACCATGCTCCATATGTCTAAAAATAGACATAGTCTAAAAATAGATTTTGCGCCAGAATTTGCCTGCGGGCCCACTTAGTGAAAGCGACTTCATTTCACTAAGCTCCATCATCTTGCTGCATTTTCAACACTCCCTCTCAGCAAGATATGGATTATCTGCAACCCCTATCCTGCCTCTGTGGAATTCGAACTTGCTCCTGGTGAGCGCCTTCGTCGGGATGTCGGCATCCTAATCCTCCGTGGGAACATATGAAAGCATCATGATTCTCCGCTGAACACAATCTCTGATATGATGGTACCTGATGTCGATGTGTTTGGACCTATCATGAAATACTGGATTAGCTGAGAGTTTAATGCAACTCTGGTTATCACAGCAAATCAATGTAGGCTCCAAATGCAACCTGAACAATCCTGCGAGGATCTTCCTCATCCAAATAGCCTCGCATGCAGCCAAGCTAGCTGCCATGTACTCGACCTCTGCTGAACTGAGTGCCACGGATCTCTGCTTCCTGCTGTACCAGGAAACTGCTGTCGACCCAATGCTGAAAACTCCTCCAGATGTGCTCTTCCGGTCCGTTGGGCTCCCTGCCCAATCTGCATCAGTGAAGCCAGAAAGCTTCGCTCCATCCTCCTGTTTGTACCATAGACCATATCCCAATGTGCCTCTAATATAGCGCAATACATGCTTGCCTGCCTTCCAAAAGAGCTTGGTAGGCTTAACCATAGCTTGCGAAAGCTGGTTAACTGCATAGCATATATCGGGTCGTGTATTGACCGGATACATAAGCGACCCCACCAACTGTCGATAGACAGTGGCATCCACTACCTCCGCTGAAGTAGCATCCTCCTTCCTCCAACCACCAGGAAGAGGAGTGTCAACAGGCTTGCAACCTTGCATGTTGAACCTCTCCAGAATCTCCCGGGCATACTTGCCCTGAGAAACAAACAGTCCTCCACTGCGCTGCCAAATCTCCAATCCCAGGAAATAATGAAGGATGCCCGGGTCCTTCATCTCAAACTCCCGTGCAAGATCCTCCTTGCATGAAAGTATCAACTGCTCGTCGCCAGTCAAAATCAGATCATCTACATACAGTACGATGATCAACAGCTTCCCCTCCACCACAATCTGGTACAGGTTTGGATCCGCCTCACTCTTGGAGAATCCAAGCCGGGTGAAGTAGCTGTCTATCCGAGTGTACCAAGCACGAGGTGCTTGCTTCAGCCCGTACAGTGCTCTCTTGAGTCGGCACACATGCGACTCACTGCTGAAGATCTCAAAACCTTCAGGCTGCTCTATGTACACCTCTTCCTCAATAGCTCCATTGAGGAACGCAGTCTTCACATCCATCTGATGAATGTGCCACCCCATCTGCGCTGAGAGAGCAAGGATCGTCCGTATGGAAGAGTACCTTGCGACAGGTGCAAAAGTCTCCTCATAATCAATCCCCTCGATCTGTGAAAAGCCACGGACGACAAATCTCGCCTTGTACTTCTCCACACTCCCGTTAGCCGCCTGCTTCACTTTGTAGATCCATCGCGAACCCACCACTGATTTCCCCACCGGTCTTGGGACAATCTCCCATGCACTGTTCCTGACGATCGAATCATATTCTTCGATCATGGCATCGACCCATGCGGGTTCCTCCACAGCTTCCTCAAAAGAGGATGGCTCCGTCACAACACATTGACTCACAAGAGCCATGTATCCAGTGTACCGATCCGGTGACTGTCTCTGTCTGCGTTGTGTTGTAGGTGGTCCTACAACCTTCTCTGCATCCCGAGCCAGTCGCTCAGCTTCTGTAGTGCGCATGCGCCCTCTGATGGTTGGCGCTGCTTGGGTGGTTTCTTCCACCTCCTGAACCTCCTCTTGTGGCTGATCCACATCTGGAAGCTCTTCCTTAGGAACTAACAACTCCTCATCTGCATGCAAGTGTAGCTCCCTCTCAAGCGAACACTGCATGGCTTTCTCCTCCTGAAATTTTATATCCCGTCGCACAACAGTCTTGCGACTGTCTGAAAAATACACCCGATAGTTGTGAGGTGTATCAGTGTACCCCACAAATATTCCAACCTTAGCGGTTGGATCCAGCTTCCTTCTCGCATCCTTCGTCACATGCATGTAGACAGGAGAACCAAAAATCCGCAAATGGGAAATATCAGGCCTCTTGCCAGAATAAGCCTCCTCCGGTGTACTCATGCCAAGAACCTTGTGAGGACAACGGTTCTACACATACACTGTTGTATTGCATGCCTCATCCCACAAGTGAAGGGGTAGGCCCTGATCATGCAACATCTCCCGTGCAGCACCCACGATCATTCTGTTCTTCCGCTCAGCCACCCCGTTCTGCTGTGGGTTATGGGGTGCGATGAGCTCTCTCCGAATCCCTTCTGCGCTGCAGAACTCCTTGAATTCAGCCGAGATGAATTCACCACCGTTATCACTCCTTAGAGCAATCACCTTCTTCACCGACTCCTTCTCGACCAGTGCTTTAAACTCACGGAACTTCACGAATGTATCGCTCTTCTTCTGCATGAAGAAGATTCAGCACTTTCGAGAGAAATCATCAACAAAGATCACATAATACTTGTGCTTTGCTGTCGAAGCAACTGAGAAAGGACCACACACGTCTGTGTGAACTCTCTCAAGGATCGTCGTGGCGCGACTATCCTTCTCGTGAAAGGTGGCTTTCACATACTTCCCTAAAGTACACCTCTTGCACTGATCTGACTGCGCAAGGGTGCCCTTAGGAAGCCCAGTAGAAATCTACTGCAGAATATTCAAAGCTCCATGGTGAAGGTGGCCCAATCTCCTGTGCCACAGTTCGCCCTCATCAACCCGGCTCACCACTTCTCCCGCCTTGCATGCCATAGCTGCGCAGCCATCTACCTGCAACTGATAAAGGTTCTTGGTTCGAACCCCTATCTTCCGGGTCTCTCCAGTAGTCTTACTGCGCAGGAAGGCTTTTCCTTCGCTGAAGACCACATCATACCCCTTATCCTCCAACATCGCTACTGAAATCGGGTTCTTCTTCAATCCAGGTACATGCATGACATCCTTCAATACAAAGGGTTTACCAGACTCCCTCTGAAAGGATATGGTACCGATACCAGTCGCACTGTATCTACCATCATCGCCCATCTCGATGTGCACACCCAAATCTTTGTCCTCCAAATCTGAGAACAACTCCTGATCTCCCGTCATATGAAATGACGCACCGCTGTCCAAGAACCACACCGATCCCATCACACTTGAAACCAAGCATGCGATCAGTGAAAAGTCAAGCTCGAACTGTGAAGCCAAAGCTTCTCCATCTGCAGATCTTCCCGCTTGCTTGTACTTCTTCTTCTTTGGACAATTGGTAGCATAATGTCCGTGATCATGGCAGTGAAAACACTTCACTTTCGCCATATCCTGCTTCTTTCCCTTTGCACTAGAATGAGAGGTTTTCTTACCCTTCCCCTTCTTTGCTTTGGCAACCAAAGCGCAATTTTCTTCATCAGCTCCCTTTGATGAAGATCCATCTCGAGTAGTCCTCCTTATCTCCTCCTGCATGAGATCCGCCCAAAGGCGCTCCCATCCCGGTAGCTTCTCCCGACCATTGAAACTATCTTGATATGAGTGCCAAGCCTTCGGAAGACCAAGGAGAGCCAGGTCGACCATGTCCTCGTCTTCGACAGTAACCCCCACACTTCCCAGCTCATCTCTGCACTGAGTGAACTTCGTGAGGTATTTGGCGATACTGTCGCCTTTCTCCATCTTGATGTTCCTGAGCTTATCTTTGAGCGCCAGCTTCCTTTGGTCGCTCTTACTCTGGAATAGATCCGTCAAAGCTTTCCACATTAAATATGGAGTAGCCTTTCCATGCAGGCTGGATACAATATGATCCTTGACGCCCTCCAACAGGATCCTTCGACACTTCGCCATCTTCTTTTGCCATGCATCGACTTCAGCAGGATCAGTGGGCTTTTGGACATTCGTATCTACGAACTCCTTCAGACCATTATCTTCTAATACTGCTTCCATGTGATCCTTCCATGCAACATAATTCGAACTGCCTTCAAGAGCATATTCGAGTCGCAAACCGTTGAAAGACATTTTCAACACCGGCACCAAGAAAACAAAACTGCTGCAAAATTTCGAATTCCACCTCAAAGCTCGGCCGCTCTAGATCTGTGAGAACAAATTATTTCTAGCACAGAGATTGACTGCAAGGGGCATTTACCAGACCTTTCACTTTCCGAAGAAAGATGAATCCGGAGGCTACCTGGCCCACATGCAGACTCTGTCTACCGAAATAAGTTTGTAATCACTATGATGATCAATCTCTGCTTCAATAGCTCTGATACCATGTAGAAATTTGCTGAATAATGATTAATTATCCACCGAGACTATCCTGATCACATACAATTCAAATTTATATGCAACACATAATCTCTTCCACTCAGATCATCAAACATGCGGAAATAAAATCAAGCAATAACACATCAAATCATCATACACATTAACACAGTATGTATGGGGAAAGCTTATAGCTGAAAACCCCGCAGCTATTGTGTATATTATAATGGAGAAATCAAGTAACAAACTCAGTATAATACTCCTCACAAGTACTCAGTACTTTCTCATACAGTTACTCACAATCTAGCTCAGTTTTGAACAGGTTACTGGTTCAAAACTCACCGCCAATTGCCTTGCCTCTATTGCTTGTTTCAATGCTATGGGATGGCCTCTTTATATAGATAAACCACCAGCCTGAACTGCGCAATCCTCATGGGCTTACTCCACCTATCTCTGTGTTGCAAATAGCAACAGTATAGTCACAACTGATAGCTAACTCCACCCTTTCATCTACCTCTTTCACTGGTCTCCACTGAACTGATCATGCACTGTAGTGAACTGATGTGTTCTTGAGTTGAATAATGAGTTACTAATTAATGAATTAAATAATATTTAATTCACTCCACTCATAACTAATTGATTAGCTAGTTAAACTAATCTCAATCGGTTCAACTAAAATAAACAAAACACAACTCCACTATCTGTCTCATTAACTCCTCCAAACTTTTGCCACTGAAGTCCAACTGAAGTCAACCATGCATGATGCCATCAAACCCTTGGGAACCACGTGATTCCTCTTTCAGATGCATGAGCCATGGCCAGCTGAAGCCCAAAGTACTCCAGAGAATAAACTAGTTTATAGTCAAATATTATTAAGGGTAAATAATATTTGACTTCCCTGTTTTAAGGAGAGGCAGTCTAAAAATAGACTTCGACCTCTTTGACCTCAAAAATAGAGTCTCATCTATATTTACCAACATGACACATACTTCAAGAATCTCAAACTGGAATCCCTGAACCATGCTCCATATGTCTAAAAATAGACATAGTCTAAACATAGATTTTGCGCCAGAATTTGCCTGCGGGTCCACTTAGTGAAGGCGACTTCATTTCACTAAGCTCCATCATCTTGCTACATTTTCAACACCTTGCTTTCTGCAATTTGTTTTCCCATATTTTGAAAAATGAAAAAATAAAAAAAATAAAAGAGGGTAAAATTCCTAAAAGAAAGATCAAAGGACTTGGAAAAAGATAGACCCCAAAAGAAAAAAAGAGATAAAAATAAGACCTGAAAGTGAGCAAGTCAAAATGCCACTACTATTTACTTTACTGCAAGAATAATGATTATGTGCAGATTGTCAATAAATGCCACAATCCATGATCAGTTAAATAGCTTAATCTTAACTTTTCATGCTTTCAATTTCATGTTTTCGATAGAGAATAAAGATATGTCAAACTGTTTAAACTTGAAAAATCAGTAGATAGTTAGAGAATAAATGAAGAGCTCAATAGTTTAATCTGAGCCCTCGGATGAAATAAGGTTAGACTTAGACAGTTTTTATGCTTTGAAAAGAAAAATGATTTAGGGCTACAAGCCTAAATGCACCCATGAAAACGAAGTGAAAAATGTTAGAAACAAAGATGGGTAGGTAGAAAGCAGTTGTGCAATCATGTAATAAAGCATCATTGGGAAATTATTCAGTATTCTAAACTATCAGTTAAAAAGGCTCAGAGCATTTCTTTGACTTCTGTTGGGACCATACCCAAGGCTCGATGACTGATTGGTTAAAAGTATTGAATTTCTACACAAAACCCATATTCATCAGCATTTACCCTTCATTCATAATCATAATCCTTTTTTTCGTAAGTAAAAACTCATTTTACTTAGTAAAAGTAAAACCCTAAATAACTAATTTCATTTCCTTTCAAAAAATCATTCAAAGACCCATAAAATGCATTTATCTTAAGTTAAAGTGTAATAAACAAAACAAAGACAAGCTATGCTTAATTTTCACTTTACTTAAAGTTAAACATGTATTTTTATTCATTATATATATTATCCCTTTATTTTCATATTAACTTCTAATTTATTTATTAACTCCCTAAACTACTACTTCCCATATATATTAAATCTTTTATAAATAAATAACCCACAAACCCTCTCTTTAACGTTTAAATCAATGTTTAAATACCCCATGTGATTAAATAAAAACCCCGCCCTTATCCCATTGGTTTAAACCTATCAATAAAACAAAATAGCCCACCCCCCCTATGGTTTTTAAACATTTTTTGCAAAGTTTAAAAAACTATATATTAAACCCTAGTCCGCATATGTATGGTTGACACATTGTGTAATGTTTTAATTAAAACATATAAACCTTATACCCGCCACATATTATAAACCTAAGGTTTTAAACTTTATTAAACGCTTATTCATTAAGGTATAAAACTTATCCCCGTCGCGTTAATACACCCCAACCCCACTCCATCCTGATGCAATTTCCACAAGAGATCTAGGCCGTTTGCAATCGAACTCCACGATCCGACGGCTAACAATACATATCACAAATAAACTTGCGCAATCACCACCATTTCATTTCTATGCGAAATGGGTGGTATTGTGATTTTCTCCCTCCTCCACATGGTCCATAATCACTGGATGGCGTTCGTTTCCTCCAAAACAGCCTACCACCGAAATGGCACGCGATAACCACTCATGGTTTTAGACCCTTTGAGCCCGAAAACCACCATTTGTTGATATGACCTCCATTTATTGCAAGCGTCTGTAAACCTAATTTGCCTAATAAACATTGGAAATGCACTCATTTCCTCCCTTTTTGCGCGTAAACCCTGTATAAGCTATTCCGACTATGAGACAAAGAAATTTTCACCATTTTCATACCAACAACCTGTGAATTTTAGACTGTTACCATTGAAGATTGCTGAGGAGATTTGAATCGCTCTAGAGATCTGAAAGATACCATTGAATTTACTTAGAAACCTCAGAGATTTCTTCAAAAACCCAATACCTGTGTATAACAGGTATTCCTCCAGCAAATTAAGCCTGTTTTGATTTGAAAGGACCTTTTAAAAAGAAAAATTACATTCAGAGTTCAAAACTACCCAAACAAACTGTTAAAAATATTCAAAAAAACAGGCCAAACCCTGTCAAATTTTTTGAAAAAGCCTTGTATATGCTGCGCATTGTTTTAAACCCCAAATTGAGCCTAGAAACCCTCTGAAGGTATCCTAAACTCTATTGCCTAACCTTAAAGGACTTCTAGCCCAATTAATCATTGAAAAAACTTAGGAAACCCTTATTTCTTGTTCTAAACCAGTAAAAGTATGTAAAAACCTATTGAAGATTCCAAAATTGAAAGGAAAAAGCCCAAAGAAAGACCATATTTTCCCTATTTTCATCCAAGAAATCCCTGTTAGAGTGAAAACTACTTCTGTAAACTGTTTAATCTTGCGAAAGTAGCCAAAAAAGTCAAAAAGTAGAGTTTTTTAGTCCAAAAAGCTTTAAAAAATGCCTAAACCTACTCCAACTACATCTTCTAAGACTTCCATAGTCATTAATCCTCTACAACCCCCTGTTTTAGATATTGAACACACTCCATTAGCAAATATTGACTATAAGATAGCAGATCCTATTGTAGAATTCAATTTGCTGGAACTTCATAACTGGAGCTATGAAAAATCTTTGGATAATGTTGAAGAAGTTCAAATTTGGGAATCAAACTTGCCCAAATATGTGGTTCCAGTTACCCACTCATGCCCAGAGGTCATTAGGTTATGCCATCATCATTATATGCATGAGCAAAGAGCAATAGTCAATGCCAATAAAAAAGTACTTTTCACCATTACTGCTGAATCCATTAATCAAATGTTACATCTTAAGCCTGATCCTCAAGCAATTCCTCTGTCCATTGAAGCACTTGCTAAGTTGTATATTGGCCTTGATTTTCCTAAAAGATTCTTTATCTTCCAAACATTTATGCCTTTACATGTAGAAATTCCTCAAATTAATCCTCCATATTCCACTTCAAAATTTCCAGAGGGTTCTAGTTATGTAATTTCCATGTTATCTTTCATCCTAGGGTACTTTACTAATGAACACACAGATGAATCCATCTTAGGTTTCCTATCCACTTTCACACTAGGACAAACTCCATCTGTTATCTATGATTATGCTGGATATATTGCTGATAATATTCATGACCAATTAGTTAAATTTCCAATTGAAGGAGTGTTCAGATATACATCCTTCCTTTTCCACGTGTTTTTGTATTTTCAAGCAGATAAGTTTCTAGTAACCCTTAAAAATCTTGACATAGAAGGGAATCCTCTTTCAGTTATTTTCTGGCCGCTTTGATCAGGAAAGATTATGCAGAATTTTCAGACTTATTCATCCATCCATTGATAAAAATGCTGACAAATACTGAACAACCAAGGATAAATGATGAGATGAAGAAGATTTTATAGTTGTCAGAGCAGACCAAGACTGGTGATTGGTACTTGTATGAAAATCACACTGAGATTAGAGTGTTTGGATCACATTTGTTACCCTACAAACTACCCAAATTTGTATCAATGAGAATTTTTGCCTTGGAGTATATTAGGAAAATATTGAACTCCGATTCTATCAATTTCCTAGCAGCAAAGAAGAAAACACAATTTAAATTAAAGAATCAAGTGGGACCATTCATCTGCAATCATAGAGATGCAGAGGCAGAAGCAACTAAGCAGTTATTAGAATACAGGTTTGAAGAGAGCTTTCCTTGGAATTATGATCCACAAGGGATATTAAGTAAAATGAGGGTTAAATGTAAATTGACACCCTTAATTCATGAGACAAAATCAGAGATAGAGAAATATGCCAATCGGATTGAGTGGACAGAAAATACTTTAGTAGATGCAGTGAAGAAAAGTGATACTAGTCACACTTTACAAGCTGCAGATCAGCCAGAAAAGGCGACCAAGAGGGTCAGAGAAGAAGAAACATATGTTGTTGAAACCACTATTGAAACTAGGTTCAAGATCAGATATAATAAAAGGCCCAAAACAGATTCAGTAGGTAAAGAAAAGGTAACCATTGATGTTGAAGAAACAGATCTCCTAGACACCAACACAGATGCTGCCACTGTTATCATAAATGAGCAGAATGCAGAGAATAGAAATGAAGAACAGGTTAATAATGGAAATACATAGTTGATGAAGAAACAACAGAACATGGAAAGATTTAGATATCAAGGAAAAGTACAAACATATCAAGTTAAAGAATGAAGAGATCAAAAATGATATCTACTCTCAATATCTGAAACAAACACCAAGTGTTCAAAATAGACTTTTATCTTCATTTGATTATTCAAACAAAAAGTTAATCATGTCAGTATTGCAGCCTACAGTAAAAATTCCAAAGACAGTGGGAAATTACAAGAAGATTGACTTAGAAGTTCAAACAGAAAAAATTCATGCTCTTGATCAGATTGAATTTCATAAACAGAGTTCAGAGATGTTGTACTCTACTATTACAACTAAATCTATGAGTGTTCAGAAACTTCAGAACACTATCACAAAAATGAAAGATCAAATGAAACTAGACAAAGATCTCAGAATAAAATCCTTGGAAGAATTGGTCTTACAAGTTGGATATGACCCTGCAAATGTCAAAGCAGCAGAGCAGTTAGTGAAGAAGAAAAATGAGGACATTGCAGCATTGATAAAACAACTTAAATTGCCATCAAGTGAACATCCTCAAGCCAAAGAAATAATAGAAGGATAAAATGAGAAGGATGACATGATGAATTTGATTTTTCAATTGAGAGCCCAAATCAAAGAAATGGAGATTCAAATGGATAAACTTGTCCAGGAAAAAGAAACACCAAAAGTACCAGAAATTCCTACAGTTATTCTTGTAATCACTACAACTGTGCCTTCAACTCTAGCAGAAAAGTTGGCACCCAAAGAATCACTGGCTACTGTAGTTCCAATGACATCATCCAAAAAATTAGCTACAGAGTCATCCACTATAGCAGCTCACCTTATAGATGAGGCCAAAAAACTAGTGAAAGCTATGAAAGAAATGTCACTTCAGACAAGTGAAATCAACAGATTGAAAAAGATGGTTGATAACCTTGAAAATACAAACAAGTTGGCTCAAATAAATGTCAAAACACCTGAGCAAAAGGTCATCAGACTAAATGAATAATTGAAGAAGTTACAAAAGGAATTGACCTTAAAAGAACATATTTCATATGTGAAAAATCATTTATGGAACAAGATCATAGAAGCCATCAATGATGTGTGACCCTCAATTCAAGTGATTTTTGAACAAAGAGATTTACTCAAAGCAACATTATAAGAGATTCATAAGACTAAAGAAGAACTTAATAACAAACCAGAACAAGCAATAGAATTAATTAAGTTCCTTAACAACAAAAACAAACAAGAGTTAGAAGTGTTGGAAATGTTGTCATTGATGGCAAAGGAGGAAGCAAAGACAGAGATAGGCAAAGAGTATAAAAACGAGAGACGAGCGGATTACGAGAATATAGAAGGCGAGTGATAAAAATCGAGTGAGGTAGAGGCGGAGAAACATTATCAGCTGATGGCGAGAGGTAGAGTGAAACGCGAGCGAGGAACACGGTACATTATTAGGAGAATCGCTACCCAGTGGAGGATATATAAAATTCGAGAATGCCTACCCACTAGAAGATACACACACAAAAGATGGAGAAACGATAAATACCTATATATATATATATATATATATATATATATATATATATATATATATATATATATATATATATGTATATATGTATATATATATATATAAACTTCATTCCGGGAATCATAACCCAAGCGACAATGTAATGCATATATATATAAATCTCATTCCGGGAATCATAACCCAAGCGGCAATGTAATGCATATATATATAAATCTCATTCCGGGAATCATAACCCAAGCGGCAATGTAATGCATATATAATATAAATCTCATTCCGGGAATCGTATACTCCAGCGGCAAAGTATATATTGTGCTTTATATACAAAGGACTAAAGCATATATATACATATGTATAGCCATATGTAGCGCGAGATTCAAAGAACAAAATTACCATAAGGCAGGACCCTCATCAATCGCATCGGAAAAAGTTTGCAGCGGATCACATCCAACCAAAACTTGCGATTGCGATTGAAGCCCGGACCCGATGGGCTTATAAACCATGAGTAACAAGTATTTGAAGTCTAGCATGATCGCATCGGAACAATCTAATCGCATCAGAGAATATAAAGGGAGCAGAACGTCCATACAGGAACTTGCGATTGCGATTAAGTTCTGGACCCGATGGGTCTATAAATCAGGTTTAATATATGGTTGAGTTCCGGGTTAAAGACTCAATTGCATCGAAGTATTCGATTCGGGATTGCGATCAATCGCAATCATAGCAGGAGTGATCAATCGCAATCGGAGCAGGAGTGGTAAATCGCATCGGATAGATAATACAACAATCGCATCGGGAGTATTCGAGTTGCGATTGCGATCAATCGCAATTGGAGGACAATGCAAGCTCGGATGGTGGGCCCGAAAGGGCATTTTATGTATTAAACAGTTTTTTTATATTACGTCGAGAGTGTGTTAAGTTGTATTAAAAGGGAAGATTATATGATTAAAACATCTTATAATTAAGCCAAGAGCTAAATTTGTGTTTGCGATTGTACTAAATTATGCCGCGTGGGCTGTGGACCCACGGGCCTCAGCCCAAGGTGGAGGGTGATTGTGAACATAAAACAATTGTGGTGTATGTATGTTCTACTTGCGGAACATTCCACATCAACAAGACACTTGCTAAGTACAAAAGCGTTAGAAAATGCCCAATTTACAGTCAGCTGGTATAAAAAGCTCAGTTACATGTATGCAGCAGTTACACCACAACAGAGGACAGAAAAGCAAACAGAGCTGAAAAGAGATAAAGCACAGTCACAGAAAAGACAAATGCGTAGCGAGCCAAAAGACTGAATGAGTGAGCTTGAGTTCTCATTGTAATTTGAATGTAAATATTTTTAATTGATTTATATTGTTGTGATGCATTGGCAAGTCTCCGGAGGAAAAACAAAGCTCCCACTGTAATATTGAAATTAATGCATGTTGTTATATTTTCTGAATGAGCGAGTGAAAGAAATGAAAAGGCAAAAAGCGAAGAGGCATGGCTATCCATTCCAAATTCATTGAGGAATGCTAACAGTCACAAGAAAATCCTTATAAATAATATCATCTTGATATGCAAAAAGAGGTTAGAGAGAGAAAATATAGAGAAGGCAGAGTATAGAAGAGTGAGGAAGAGAAGATTAAGAAAAGAAGAGCAAAAAGAGATACTACAAAACAGAGCTGATATCTGAGGTAAATCAGCAAACATTCAGTTTGATAAATTGAGGAAGTTGGAGCTTCCCTATCAAGTTGCAGCTTGATAGCTGTCAGTGATATCTGACTGAGGTTGGAGCCTCCTGTAGGTTGGTGCCTGCAGAAAATTGAAGGGAGTTGGTGCTTCCTTGCAAGTTGTAACTTGCAGAATTGAGTTTGGATCCTCCTGTAGGTTGGTGCCTACAGAAAAAAAGTGGTGAGAGGGAGTTGGAGCTTGCCTTTGCATCACAACAATAATAAGATGTGGTTTTCTCCCTTTATGGGTTTCCACTTATATCTGGTGTCTCTGTGCATGATGTTTATGTATTGATCTGATTTATATCATCTGCTTAATACCCGCTACTCTCATATTAAGTCTGTTGTTCTATTATATTAATACTTGCTGCTCATATTCTAAGATTACTTACATATTAAGTTGGACATGAAATGAAGATGTATGTTAGGTTGAATAAAGGGTTTAAAAACTCAACACTGTGTTAAACTAATTCACCCCCCCCCCCCTCTCAGTTTAACTAAGAGTTCAACAATTGGTATCGGAGCAAGTTCCTTTGTATCAGTCTAACAACTGAAAGGAGATCCTAGGTTTCCAAGATGGCTAGTAAAGAAGGATGCTCAACCAATAAAGCCCCTTTCTTCACTGGTGAAAATTATGCTTTCTGGAAAATCAGAATGAGGACATACATAATGTCTCTAGGAATAGAAGTCTGGGTTGCTGTGGAATTAGGATATGCCCCAAAGGAAACTGACACAGAGAAAGAAACAAAACAATATTTTGTGGCTAACGCAAAAGTCATGAATGCCATCTTGAATGGATTGTGTGAAGCAGATTTTATCAAAGTAATGCACAAAGACATTGCCAAAGAAATGTGGGATACTCTGGAGAACATCCATGAGGGGGACAAGAAAGTAAAGACTGCCAAACTTCAAGTGTATAGAGCCCAGTTTGAAAACTTAAAAATGAATGATGATGAAGACATTGCCAGTTTCTTCCTAAAAGTTGCAGAAATTGTTAACAATATGAAAGCTCTTGGAGAAACCATGCCAGAAAGTATAATTGTGCAAAATATTCTAAGATCTCTTCCATCCAGGTTTAATCCCAAGGTGTCTGCAATAGAAGAAACATCTAATTGGGAGACCTTAACCATGAACCAACTACTTGGAAATCTAACAGCATATGAGATGAGGCTCCCACAGAAGAAGCCAAGTACAAGGGAGGCAGCCTTTAAAACAAAAAAGAAGAAAGAAGAAGAGGGAGACATATGCTCTTGCTCGGATGAAGAAGAGGCAAAATTTGTCAAGAAATTGGATAGAGGCTCGAGTAAATACAAAGGTAAAATTCCTTTCAAATGCTTTAACTGTGGAAGAGTTGGACACTATGCTTCTAAGTGTCCTCACAAGAAAGTAAGGAATCAGGCTCAAGAGTCAGAGAATCATAAATCAAAGAACTGGCAGAAAGGAAAGAAGTTCAACAGAAAATCCTTCTATGCTCAACAAGACAGCAGTACATTTGAAGATTCAGATGAACCCTCAAGTGAATAAGGAACTTCTGAATTCTTATTGATGGCTATAGAAGAACTTTAAGGACTCCTGCTAGAAGATGAAGAAGAAGAAGGGGAAGTCGACCTTGAGGGGGAGCTAAGAAGTGTTCTGGAGGAGATTGATAGACTCAAACTGAAGTGCAGAAAACAAAAGGACATTCTTCTCAAGTATGTAAGAGAAGAAAAAAACTCAGAAGTCCTCATGCAGCTGAAGGTAGAGCTTGAAGAATCCAAGAAGATAGAAGACATGTTACTTCAACAAATCAAGGATAAAACCTGAGAACAAGAGAAGCTGGAAGAAGAAGTAGTATGTTTCAAGAAGAAACTAGAAAATGCTCAAAGGAAAGTGGTTATAAACTCTTCTCAAACAACAACTTTAGTAAGTTGAATGAAATTCTGGTTGCTCAAAGATCCCCTATGATAAAAACTGGAATAGGCTATGAAGGAGAATCAAGTAAAGGCAAAGAAAAGGTTGACAGAGATTATTTTTGTAAAAGCAAATAAGAATGATGAAGCAGCTCAAACAATTCCTACAAAAGAAGAAACCTGTAATAAGGAAGACATAGATCAGAAGAAACCACTAGTAGAAAATAATATAATAAATACTAAGACCCCTGAGTATGTAAAATTTGGAAACCATCAAAGGATATTCTTCCCTCCAATGAAGAATGCCACCTGTTATGTCTGCCACAAGCTGGGACACAGTGCTGCATATTGTCATGCAAGGAGGAGTAATTCAAACTAGCAAAAGATGCAAACATTGAAGAGACTGCCCCAAGCAAACAAATGGAAGAGACAACCTTACATCAAGTATGCAAATAGTTTCTATGGTTACTGTATTTATTGTAAGGAATTTGGCCATAAAATCATTGAGTGTAGAAAGTATGGACAAAGATTGATGTTTAACACCTCAAGAAGGTTTATGAATCAAAGAAATTCTATTCATACTCATAATTCTACAAAAATTATGATCAAATGTTGTGTATGCAATCAAGTTGGACATATACCTTCCAAATGTCCTCTAAGAAGATGTAGTTCATCACCTCACAAAAGATACCAAACAAAAGGGTGCCTCCAGTGGATAAAGAAGGTGAATAAGTGTGACCTGGCTCTAACTGCTCAAGATCTGAAAAGCCAATGGTATTTGGACAGTGGATGCTCTAAACACATGACAGGAGACAAAAGCAATTTTATAACTCTTGATGAAAAGAAATCTGGCAATGTTACTTCTGGCAATGATAAATCAGGAAATATCAAGGGAAAAGGCTCAGTCAACATAGAAAATGGTAGAGGAAAGGCCTAAGATGTACTATTTGTAGATGGGCTGAAAGAAAACTTACTAAGTGTCAGTCAGATGTGTGACAAAGGCTGTGAAGTTCTTTTTAGAGCACAAGATTTTGAAGTTAGATCAAGCACCACAGGTAAGACTCTGCTCAAAGGAGTTCGAACAGAGAGTAATGTTTACATTGTGAAAGAGGAAGATGAAGCATGTCATCTTAGCAAACTAGAAGAGTCATGGTTATGGCATAAAAGGTTGGGACATCTCAGCTTCGATCACATCATCAGACTAAGTAAGAAGAAAGCTGTCAGAGACATGCCAGAAATAAAGCGACCTTCTAATACCATATGCAAATCATGTCAATTAGGCAAACAGACTCGCACATCCTTCAAGGCCAAAGAGGAGTTATCAACAAGAAGACCACTCCAGCTTGTGCACATGGATCTGTGTGGACCTGCAAGAACTAAAACACCAAGTGGAGAATCCTACTTCATGCTGATAATAGATGATTTCTCCAGAATGACATGGGTTGCTTTTCTCAAGAATAAATCGGAAGCTCTGGACAAATTTAAAATATTTAAAGCATTAGCAGAAAATCAGACAGGATGCAAGCTGAAATGCATCAGATCAGACAGAGGAGGTGAATTCACTGACTATGACTTTGCAGACCTATGCAATGAACATGGCATAAAACAACAATTTACTATTGCAGGGACACCTCAGCAGAATGGAGTAGCAGAGAGACAAAACAGATCTGTTCAACAAATTTCCAGAGCCATGATGCAAGAGAATAATATTGCTCAAACCTTCTGGGCAGAAGCAGTGCACACAGCAGTACATATCCTTAATAAAGCTCACTTAAGGCCAAGCAATGACAAGACTCCCTATGAACTATGGCATGGAAAGCCAGCTTCAATCAAACATTTCAGAATCTTTGGAAGCAAGTGTTACATAAAGAATAATGATGAAAATCTTGGAAAATTTGATGCAAGAGCAGATGAAGGGATATTTCTAGGATATGCATCCAAAAGTAAAGGGTACAGGTGCTACAACAAGATTCTTCGGAAAATAGTAGAAAGCATTGATGTGAGATTTGATGAAGAACTTCCAAACAATAAAAGAGATACTGACTGCTGCAGTCCATCAGACAACCATGAAGAAGAAAACCAAGATGACGAGGAAACAAGAAAGACAACAGAAGATACAGAGCTAAGTTCTAAAGCTCCCTCAATATATACTCAGAAGAACCATCCTGAAGATCAGATCATAGGAGACAAGAGAGTAGGGTTCCAAACAAGAAGGCAGCTAACAGAACAAACTGAAGAGGTATACATAGCCATGTTGTCACAAATTGAACCAAAGAGATTTGAAGAAGCCAGCAAGGACAAGTCTTGGGTAAATGCTATGAATGAAGAATTGGACCAAATTGAGAAAAACAATACCTGGGAATTAGTTCCTAAACCCACTAAGAAGAATGTCATAGGCTCAAAATGGGTATTCAAAAATAAAATGAATGAGCAAGGACAAGTAATCAGGAATAAAGCCAGAATGGAAGCTATCAGAATGTTCCTAGCATTTTCATGCTATCAAGACTTCAAGGTATATCAAATGTATGTAAAATCTGCATTTCTAAATGGAGACTTAGAAGAAGAAGTCTACATGGAACAACCAGAAGGCTTCTCATTAACAGACAAAGAAGACTATGTATGCAGACTGAAGAAGGCTCTTTATGGACTGAAACAGGCTCCTCGTGCTTGGTACTCAAGACTAGATAAATATTTGCAAAAAAAAGGCTTTAAGAGAGGTGGAGTAGACAACAATCTATACATAAAAGCCCATGAAAATGAACTCCTGATTGTTGTTGTATATGTTGATGACATTATGTTTGGAAGCAACAGAGAAGAACTAGCAAAAGGGTTTGCTGATGAGATGAAAATAGAGTTTGAGATGTCTATGATTGGAGAGCTCAGTTTCTACTTAGGACTTCAAATTCAGCAAAAGAACACAGGTACATTCATCTCACAGGAAAAATACTTGAAAGAGATGTTGAAAAAGTTCAAAATGGAGGACTGCAAACCCGTGTCAACTCCCATGATCACGGGATGCAAGCTGTGTGCTGATGATGGATCTGCTGATATAGATCAAAAAATCTACATATCCATGATAGGAAGTCTATTGTATCTGACTGCATCAAGACTAGACATCATGCTAGTAGTAGGACTAGTGGCTAGATATCAAGCAGCACCTAAACAAAACCATCTTCTGGCAGTAAAAAGAATATTCAGATATCTACAAGGAACAACACAATATGGACTTTGGTATCCTAAAGGAAAAAGCTTCACTTTAACAGCATACACAGATGCAGATTGGGCCAGTTGTGTTGATGACAGGAAAAGTACAAGTGGAGGTGCTTTCTATCTAGGAGAAAGTCTGGTGGCATGGTTAAGTAAGAAACAAACATCCATCTCTCTGTCTACAGCTGAAGCAGAATATATAGCAGCAGCAGCATGTTGTACACAAGTCATGTGGATGAAGCAAACTCTTCAAGACATGAAGGTAAGCATTGATGAACCTATCTCAATTAAATGTGATAATACAAGTGCTATAAGTATATCTAAAAATCCTGTGCTTCACTCAAAAACTAAACATATCCCAATCAAGTATCATTTCCTCCGAGAACAAGTGGCTCAGAAGATAGTAAAACTGGAGTATGTACCAACAAAAGAATAGACAACAGATATATTTACCAAACCACTTGCTAGAGAGCCATTTGAATATTTGAGAGACAAACTAGGGGTAGTATCTGTAGATGCTACTCTCTAATATGAAGAGAAAGCACAGTTTCAGGGGGAGAACAGAAACAAAAATATCATTCTCAGGGAAAGATCAACTAGCAAGGGAAGCATGAAAACAGGTCCTTAGGATCAAAGGGATTATGGCAATAATACAATCAGCATAAAAGAATCAATAAAAAGGCAAAAGGGTCAGTGGTGCAGAAGAAGAATGGTGAAACCGACGTGAACTGAACACAGAATAATAGTAAACTCAACATGTATCAAATCCAAAGTTTGGTGCAGCAATGTACGAAGTCAAGAAATTTAACCCGGAAATGCATGAAATGTTGAAAAAGGATAAAAACACAGCATCAGAGAATAGAAGCTTCACTAAAAATTTGAACCCCTTGCCAATGATGTCGAAGGGGAAGGAAGAGCAAGCAACAGTAAGAAGAGCAAGCAACAGGAGAAAGAATCCTCTCAGGCAAACAGAGGAAGTGTATTGCCATCAATGCCAAAGGGGGAGACTGTTAGAAATGTTGTCATTGATGGCAAAGGAGGTAGAAAAGACAGAGACATGCAAAGGAGGCAGCAAAGACAGAGACAGGCAAAGGGGGCAGCAAAGACAGAGACGGGCAGAGGAAGCGAATATAATAGAGGCAGAATCGTTATCAGAGGCAGAGGCAGAGACAGAGCTGTTATCACAGCAGTAAAGGAAAAGGAAGAGCAACAGAAGTAGCAGAGGCAAAGACACAGTTTTTATTCCGAGAATCGCTACCCCAGCTAGAGGATATATATAAAATTCTGAGAATCGCCACCCCATCGGAAGATACACTAAAGATTGGAGCAAAGTATATATATATATATATATATATATATATATATATATATATATATATATAAACCTCATTCCGGGAATCATAACCTGTTTACAATGTAATGTATATATATAAATCTCATTCTCGGGAATCGTTACCCAAGCGGCAATGTAATGCATACATATATGTCTCATTCCGGAATCATAACCTGCGCAATGTAATGCATATATAATATAAATCTCATTCCCACAATCGTATACTCCACGTTTTATATATGTTGCGCTTATATACAAAGGACTAAAGCATATATATACATATGTATAGCCATATGTAGCGAAGATTCAAAGAACAAAAGTACTGGTTGGGCATGGACCTCATCAATCGCATCTTAAAAGTTGGCAATGGATCACATCCAACCAAAACTTGCAATTGCGATTAGCCCTGACCCCATGGGTTTATAAACCATGAGTAACAAGTATTTGAAGTCCTGCATGATCACATCGGAACAATATAATCTCATCGGAGAATATAAAGGGAGCGGAACATCCATACAGGAACTTGCGATTGCGATTAAGTTCCGGACCCGATGGGTCTATAAATCAGGTTTCATATATGGTTGAGTTCCGGGTTAAAGACTCAATCGCATCGGAGTATTCGAGTCGAGATTGCGATCAATCGCAATCCGAGCAGGGAGTGGTCAATCGCATTGGACAGATAATACAACAATCGCATCGGGAGTATTCGAGTTGCGATTGCGATCAATCGCAATTGGAGGACAATGCAAGCTCGGATGGTGGGCCCGAAAGGGAATTTTATGTATTAAACAATTTTTTTTCTATTACGCCAAGAGTGTGTTAAGTTGTATTAAAAGGGCAGATTATATGATTAAAACATCTTATAATTAAGCCAAGAGCTGAAGTTGTGTTTGCGGTTGTATTAAATTATGCTGCGTGGGCTTTGGACCCACGGGCCTCGGCCCAAGGTGGAGGGCGATTGTGAACATAAAACAATTGTGGTGTATTTATGTTCCACTTGCGGAACATTCCACATCAACAAGACACTTGCTAAGTACAAAAGCATTATAAAATGCCCGATTTACAGTCAGCTGGTATAAAAAGCTCAGTTACATGTATGCAGCAGTTACACCACAGTAGAGGAAAGAAAAGCAAACAGAGTTGAAAAGAGATAAAGCACAGTCACAGAAAAGACAAACACAGTCAAAGAAAAGCCAAAAGACTAAATGAGTAGAGCTGGAATTCTCATTGTAATTTGAATGTAAATGTTTTTAATTGATTTTTTATTGTTTGTGATGCATTGGCAAGTCTCCTGAGGAAAACAAAGTTCCCACTGTAATATTGAAATTAATGCATGTTGGTATATTTTTTGAATGAGCAAGTGAAAGAAATGAAAAGGCAGAAAGTGAAGAGTTATGGCTGTCCATTCCAAATTCATTGAGGAATGCTAACAATCACAAGAAAATCCTTATAAATAATATCATCTTGATATGCAAAAAAAAAAAAAAAAAGGAGTGGAGAGAGAAAAATAGATAATACAGAGAATAGAAGAGTGAGGCAGAGAAGATTAAGAAAAGAAGAGTAGAAAGAGAAGCTACAGAACAGAGCTGATATCTGAGGTAAATCAGCAAAAATTCAGTTTGATATTGAGGAAGTTGGAGCTTCCCTATCAAGTTGCAGCTTGATAGCTGTCAGTTGTAGCTGACTGAGGTTGGAGCCTCCTGTAGGTTGGTGCCTGCAGAAAATTGAAGGGAGTTGGTGCTTCCTTGCAAGTTGTGGCTTGCAAAATTGAGGTTGGAGCCTCCTGTAGGTTGGTGCCTGCAGAAAATAGTGGTGAGATGGATTTGGAGCTTGCCTTTGCATCACAACAATAATAAGATGTGGTTTTCTCCCTTTATGGGTTTCCACTTATATCTGGTGTCTCTGTGCATGATGTTTATGTGTTGATCTGATTTATATCATCTGCTTAATACCTGCTGCTCTCATATTAAGTCTACTGTTATATTATATTAATACTTGCTTCTCACATTCTAAGATTACTTACATATTAAGTTGGACATGAAATGAAGGTGTAAATAAGGTTTAATGAAAAGTTTCAAAAGTACATGACTGTGTTAAACTGATTCACCCCTCCCTCTCAGTTTAACTAAGGGTTCAACAAGAAGAACTTGAAATTACTGACAACACTGAAACTATCCTTCAGATAAGGAAAGTCATCACCAAAAAGAACCTGATGAAGCAACTAGAAGAAAAATGTGAGAATATGAACATCACCATAACCAGGTTTATGGTCAAATTTAATAATTTGACCCATAGAAGTTTTCATAATATTTTGGTAATCAATGACAAATTAATGCCTCAGGAGGATTACAATAAAAAGATCAGAGAGTATGCAAAGGAGCAAGTTGAAAAATCAAGTGGACAAGGTATTCCAACAGGAAAAGTCTTGCTCAGAAGTTTTGAGGGCTTATTTTATTTACAACATGAGATAAGACACTTGTTTGTCATTAAAACAACTTTTTCCAGGTACACAGAAGCAGATGAAAACTTCAAGAAGCTGAAGAAAATACAAATTCCAAGTGAGGAAGATTGGAAGTCATTAACAGATTTACTGTGAAAGATAAAAAGGCAGAAAGATAAAAGAGAAAAATAGTTTGTTGAATTGCAGTCAAACAGATTTTTTACAATAGTAAACATGTTTTACAGTGTTTAAAGAGTATCCAAGTTTAAAAAGAGTATCAGAGATTAAAGAGAAACAGTGAAAGAGTATAAGATAAGCAGATCATATTTCAAAACCAACTTGAAATATCTAAAGCCAACAAGAAGGACACCAAGGCAACGAGCTTTACCTCATCCACAATCAGTTACTATTTCTTTTGGATAGATAGGACAACTTGCTAATTTGTTAAGCATCTGTCTCTATTTTGTTGTAAAGATATTTTTATTTTCCTTAGATAATTCCTAGAAGCATTCTAGGATATTTTGTAAACAATTATGTATAAATACTTCATATTTAGAAGTATTACTGTGAAATAAATTGCTAAAGATTTCTATAGTCATTTTTTATTGGACTTGAAGGCTTTTGTGTTTCAAATATCGAGTAGCATAATGGATTGGATCAAGTAGCATCATATTTCAGGATTCATGTGATAAGCTATTGAAGTGAAGTATTTCCTCATTGTCATTGTTATCTTTCTTTGTTACATGCATCCATAAATGTTTTCCAAATTTGAATGAATAAACAGGAGTATTACTTTAGGATTTGTTAAAAGCACCCTGTCTTTACTGTTTATCATTTCTATGTTTTATGCCAATTGCTAGAGTAGGGAACCCTTAATTTATCCCTCTTTCATTTTACCTATGCCTACTACTTCTCTTTTCTGGATCAAATAACCCTTCATTGCTCTTTATCCCGATCATATCACCTCACTAAACAACCTTCCAAGATCTTCATGGGTTATCTATCTTGCCCTGAAAACATTTGACTTCTTGACCTTGATCCTAGCTCTGTCTACTTGATTTTTGACTCGTTAGCCCAATGGACAAACATATTTACCACTATCCATCTCATTAGGTGATTTTTCCCACCAAATCAATCAAACCAAAACCAAATTCCACCATCATAACTAGCCTAATATTTTATAAAACAAACAAAGATAAATCTTATAGAGAGAGCCCTCTCTGAACCCTAGGAAGGCTAGATCCTAGAGTTTAAAATTTGGTCTGTGGTTATCTCTAGTGTTCTTAGACTTTAAACCAAAATCTCACAACTGTAGAATTACTAGAGTGATAACAAGATAAACTTGCCGCAAGATTGTCCTCTTCTTAACATTGGCATGCATAGGATGTCGGTGATGGAGAGTGTTGAAATAAAAAAGAACATCCAAGATTTGTTGGACAAAGGTATCATCTGACCAAACACCTCACCATGTGGGTCACCTATTGTGTTGGTGCAAAATAAGGATGGAACATGGTGCATGTGCATATATTTCCATGCATTGAACAATATTACGGTAAATAATCATTATCCACTTCCTGGAATATATGATTTACTTGATCAATTGAAAGATGCAAAGTATTTTACTAAGTTGGACTTAAGGGGTGGCTATCATCAAATTAGAATTGTTGAAGGAGACATTTGGAAGATGACATTCAAAACAAAGCAAGGTTTGTTTGATTGGCTTGTTATGCCTTTAATTGGTTTATGTAATGCTCCTTCTACCTTCATGCGTGTGATGAATGCTGTTTTGAGGCCATTTTTTGATGAGTTTTTCATCATCAACTTAGATGATATATTAATTTTCAGTAAATCACTTGATGAACATGTCATGCATGTAAGAAAAGTACTTGATGTCTTAAGTAAAGAACAATTGTTTTTGAAGATGTCAACATGCAAATTTGACAAAAATTCTTTGGTGTACTTGGGCCACATTGTTGGAGGAGGTGACTTGAGGATAAACCCCTCTAAGGTTGAGGTCATTGTGAAATGGCCAACGCCCAAGACAGTCACTTAGGTAAGACGTTTTTTGGGAGTAGCCCAATATTGGAGGAAGTTTATTACTAGCTCCTCTTTTATCGTAGCTCCTTTGCATGCATTGAATAGTGTGAAAAACGAATTCCAATGGGGAGGAAAGCATCAAAAATAATTTGATGCTTTGAAAGGAAATATTGAGTTCAACCCCAGTATTTTCAATACCAGACTTGAGACAACCCTTTGAGACTCAAATTGATGCAAGCGACTATGCCATGGGAGCGGTCCTCATGCAACATGGTAAGCCCATTTCATTTCATTTAGAAACTTTCAATGGTGTAGTGCTTAAATATCCTAATTATGACAAGGAGCTTTATTCATTGGTTCAAAGTGTGAAAAAATGGAAACACTACTTGATGGTAAAGGAAACCATCATACACACTAACCACCAACCATTGAAAAATTTGCAATCGCAAACTAAGTTGCAACAATCATGGCACTTTGGATGGATGGGTTTCTTAAAGCAATTCCACTTGGTCATCAGGTGTAAGAAAGGTATTTACAACAAGGTTGCTGATATGCTTTCTAGGCCTATTATTAGTGAAACTAATTTAATAAAGCATAATTCTTTTTTGCATGAAAGTTATGTTGAGAAATATGCATGTGATAATGACTTTCAAGATGTTTATGCAAGCTTGAGTCAAGGAAACCAAGTAGAGGAATTGGATTACCATGTACATAATAACTTGTTGTATAATTTTAGAAATATTTGTATTCCACAGGGGGAGAGAGTAAATTTCATAAGGGAAGCACATACTTCTATAATTGCTGAACATTTCAATGTAAGAAAAACAGTGGCACATCTTCAGAGATATTGTTATTGGCCTCGTATGCTTGAAAGTGTGTCACGTTTCATTAAAGGTTGTTCATTATGTGCAGTTAGTAAGACTAACAATAGGAAGTTAGGATTGTACACACCACTTCCTCTACCTTCACGTCCATGGGAGAGTGTTTCTATGGATTTTTTAGGAGGCCTTCCTTTGTTAAAAATAGGTCATGATTATTTGTATGTAGTTGTGGATAGGTTCAACAAGATGTGTATATTAATGCCATGTAAAAAGAAAAGCACAGTTGAACAAACAACTCACTTATTCTTTCAGCATGTTTGGGTTCATTTTGGTTTTCCCACATCCATTGTTAGAAATCGAGATTCTCGATTTGTTGGGAAATTTTGGTCAAGTTTGTGGGGCTTGATGGACACCAAGTTAAAGAAGATTACATCCTTTCATCCGCAAACATATGGTCAAACCGAGGTGTTAAATTGAACATTCATACACCTTATTCGAAGATATTGCATCAAGCATCCTAATTGGTGGGATGAAAACTTGCACTACATTTAGCATTCTTACAACCGTGCCAAATAATCCTCTACACAAACATCACCATTTTACGCATGTCTTGGATACTTGCCTAGATCACCATTGGATTTAATTTTTGGGAAGGCTTTTTCTATTGATTGCCATAGTGACATAGACAAAGCCAAGAAGTTCATAAAACAAATTCAATTGATACATAAAATAATCCAAGATCAGCTTGAAAAGAGCCAAGGCAAGTAGAAAGAAAGGCATGAAAAGCATCATGTAGATCACAAGTTCCAAATTGGTGAGGAAGTTCAGCTTCACAGTAGTAAAGAGAGGCTTCAAGGGGAAGGTAAAAAACTAAAACCAATCCATTATGGTCCTTTCATAATTTTGGAAAATATTGGTGAAAATTCCATCAAGTTAGATTTTCCTTCATACATGCAAATTTACTTCGTTGTTAATGTTGAGAACTTGAGGTTGTATGAGCCTCCATTGATTGAAGATCAAGGAGAACAACTTTAGATTCCTTCCATTGAAGACATTTCTCCTGAATACCTTGATGAGCTTCAGCAAGACACCATATTTGAAAGAAGAATAAGGACATGAAAAAGAGGGAGTGTCGACTACATTCATGTGGGGCTCAAAGGCACAAATCCTTCAAAGGCCAAATAGATCGAGATTGGAAAGGTGAGGGAACTGTACCCTAGTATGCTAAAAACCTAAAAGTGATATTTTTGGGTCCAAAAGCTTCCAGTGGGGAGAAGTGATCAGGTGCTCAAAATTATGCTAAAAAAGAAAAGTTGTAGGATTAGTGTGGAACCTGAATGACCGTGTAGATGTCATCGTTCTGAATCTGGTGCAACTCGTTTCACGAAACACCGACACCGTATGCTCCCAGAAACACGTTCTTTCCACTTTGTCAAATAGGCAATTTAAAAAAAAAAATTGTACATAGAGCCCAGTCAGCAGTCCGTACAACTGATTGGGAATGCCTACGTGGAAGTTGACTGGTAAAACCCTTTTTTATCCTTCGGTGAATCCAGAAGTGCCAAGTGGAACATTATTACAGGTTTGTGATGGCAGAATTTGATTGGTTGATTTTGGACCAACCATGTGATGAAACATGGGCCAACCAAGGGTTGCCATGTGGCAGGATGTGGGGCCAAAAAATTTTGGTTAGGGTCGAGCGGATCCCCGGGGAGTTGAACTACCAACCTCTTCACAACAAACACCAACACATACCACTACGCCATCCGCATGTTACTTAACTATATTGTTGGTGGGTTCTTTATATTGTTTAATTGTCGAAGGATTGGGGGTGGGTGCCAAGGTCGAGCCCCAACCCTTGGTCACCGCCACCGGTGGGACCTCAGGCGGGAGGCTAGCCCTGAGCCCCCCCATCCCCCAACATTATATGCTAATGGTCAATGTGGGGTGGCCACATGCTGACAGTTGGAAAAACCGTTGGTGGGCCGTTTGATTTTTTAAAAATAAATTTTCTACCCTTAGCCATAGAGGGAAAATTGAGGAGGCAAAATTTTTTCTCGGAAAATAAAAAATTTGTCGACTAGTTAGCGTGGATAAAGGGCGTAATTGTAGGATGTTATTGGCCCTGGAGAAATTTGTGGAGCGATTAGTGGAGAAACTTGGGGAGATCATAACTTCTCCAGTTTTTGCCCAAATTCGAATCAGAAAGAGGCTAGACAAGCATTTTTGGGCATTCTGGAGTTGATGAAATAGGTTTCAGATTTGATTGAGTATTGTAAAAACATATATTCACACTTTTGAGCATAATAGAAGAGGGCCAAGCCATTGGAACCTGGACTAAGGAGACGTAGCCCATGCGGGGTGAACTCCTTCATCATATTGTGTTATGTGACTGTTTATGGTGATGCTTATGTTTGATAGATGATGTTGTTCAATGTTTTATTTATGTTAATTTTCTCATGAAAAACACAAAAAAACACATAATACCTCATGTTAAACTTGCAATTGACCTCATCATTCTCAAGCACTTTCTTTTAATTCTGAATTGGATCTTATCACAACAAAACTAATATTCCCATTCAGATCATAAATTGGTTGGTATGTTCAGAATTGGGGTTTTTCGACCGTTCCCTCGTGACAACATGCAATTAGTTCTCTGCATCAGTGGTAAGATACCTCAACTTCCTAAAATTTTGCATGGCCGAAGGCTTGAGGTCACACAAGAAAATTTTGGTAGTGCAAGAGTCTTCCTCAATCTAGTTAATATGATTTTCTAAGGAATTCGTTTGAGCAAACAAATCTTGTTGTTGGTCGAGATCTACTGTGAGGAAATATTGATTGAAAAACTACTAGACATTTTGATGCAATGCATATACATGTTAGTTCTTTTTAGCAAGAAATCCATACCAGTCTTGAACCTGCCAAAATATTTCCTTTGCATCCGCAGTAATTTTCCCAACAGATTATTTAAGTGAGGCCACATCTGTGATTTTCTGCTCAATTTCTTTGGCATATTGGTTGGCTAGGTATGTAAGTGTTTTCTGGGTCATTGCAATGGTGTGCTTCAGTTCTCGGTTTGTAGAAACAAGTTTGGTGCAAGCTTCCCCTATGTGGTCGCAACATTTAGAAAGAGTACGAGTAGAAACATCCTCTAGTGCATTTGACACCACTTCAACAAAAAATGGCCAGAGCTTCTGGAACTTGGTGCTCATATCCTCGACTCATTTTTACAATTATGAATTTTCATGCAGAAGATTGTCCTACTCGACCGTGAGGGAAAGAATTTGTTGTTGTTATTGCTCATGATCAACGACTAGGTTATTGTGCAAGCCTCTGCTTGTCGAGAAACAACTTGTATAAAGCTAAACCATTAGGAGGATGACCAACTTTGCAGAGCATCAGATGACATGGCACCAGGTAAGGGAAATCATGCTTGCAAAGTTTGTCCACTAGCAACATAATTTTCAGATTGACCCCGTGGAGAGGTATCTCACTTTGGGCTCTACTCACTATGGAATTTGGTGCAAACTTATTCAACATTTCCTAGGGCTTCTTGGAACTTGTTAGGATCTTGGCTCAATTGGATAAGTTGAGCTGCTGCCACTTTCGTGCCAATGGTATTAAAGTTAATTTTACACTATGACTTACTTGGTTGTTTTTGTCTTTCCTTGAAATCATTATCATATCTCTTTGTGAATGGATTTAAGATCATTTTGGTAATGTGATTTGGAGTTCTATCTTTCAGAAATAATTTGGTTTTTATGGATGTGAGACCCTTAGTGCAGGTGATTCACTTTGCTGAATAAGAAGAGCTTCAACTATATGCTTGGGTAATGGTAAGACAATCATCCTAGGTAGGTATCATTTTGTAATATTTAATTTTCCCTGTTTCCCATCCATTTTAATGCCTTTTAAAAAAAAAAAATTTCACTTCTATTTATAATAATGAGGCTATTGAAAGTGAATACCTACTGCTTTGGACTACTCTCGAGGTATTTTGTGGAAATTTTTATGGTTAAACATTTTAGGATGACACTATCTATGCAGTAACAACATTGTTAGTATTACTTTAGTAGCCCTAACATTAGTTACTCTTTTGGAATAATAAAGGTAAGTCTTGACATCACTGAATCCCTGGTAACAATTTTTTCTTATCTTATTGATGCAAAGGAAGTTTGCATCACATGAAACTTACTGACATGCTCTCACTTAATTAGCCCTGTAGTTTAAAGCAGGACTCTAATATAGAAATTCTAGCCTTCAGTATTAATTAATCTTTGGTCTCTGTTAGAGGTTTTTCTTTCATGCGAGCATGCAGGCCGATAGGCATGGGGGAGAGAGAGATGTTAGGAGAGAGATGATCAAAATTTTTATGTCCAAATTAGCATTTTCACCCTATGCTTACTCATGGTTTTCATTATCGTTTTGCACTATTGTTTGTCTTGGAGCATGATCAGGTAATTTTTCTTTAATTTAACCTATTTCCTTTATTTCAATAAAGAGGATTATTGATGATGGTGCTTGTGTTGTCTCAGGAGCCACGATAAAAAAATACACGTGCATCAACATTTTCGGGATAATGTGGATGTTGAGACCTTTTAACATCTTCAGTTTATCCATCATCTTTTTCAGCAGGTTCTATCAACAGTCACATGAGCTCCAACCATTTCATCCTTCACTTCATATTTCAATGCTGAGGACATCAACAAAAAGGGTAAAACTTGAGGTAGAGGTGGCTTAAGATTCTCTAATTGATTAGAGATTTAAGAAAGCTTTGATGATTAACCACCACATATTCCATATATTTTGTTTTCCATATACCCTCCATTTGCATGCTACTCTAATAAGGTCATAATCATATTGGTTCATGTAAACAAAAGCATAAACTATAGTTCCTTCCCCTCATACATTCACGCATATTTCAATCCAATAGAGGGTGAATTCATTGCTGCCTTTCATGAAGAAACCATCCATAAGCATTGGCCTCACAAAAACATAGCATGCAAGCACCCATTTTACCTTTATTGCCTCATCTAATTCACCATTACCATTTTTACCTATCATCCTATTCATCATTTTCCTCCTACCATATCTATTTTTTCTCCTCAATTTGTATCGCTCTTAAAATCAAATCTATGGGAATCAAATCTTCATGCAGTGTTTCTCCACAAGAACTAACCCTACCTAAAGTTATGATGCCACACAAACCTACATATGAGAAAAATATTTGTTTGCATGGGGACATGCAAAACCTCAAGCATGGGGGGATGTTGGGCCTCGAATATGCCCATGTTTTCATCTTTCAATATCACCATTCATACCCTAAAACCCCAGGTTTTTAACTTGTTCTGCACCCTAATTACATAAATTGCTGTCAAATACACTCTATGGTTGGTTATCATTAGTTTTCTTAGAATTAAAATGATTAAATATTATTATGCTATGATTTACTGATGATGGTTTTTTTAAGTACATTTATCATAGGTTTCCATCACCAAATTCCTTCACAAGCCAGTTGAGTACAGAAATGCCTAATTAAGGGCTTTGAAAATTTCAGCATGCTTTCCAAGAAACTGAGAGAGGCTATTGTCCAAAATAGTGTTATAATACTTCCCCATAGCTTGGATTGCACCCAGCTCACTCATTTCGGTCTCTAGAAGGAAATTAGAAAATTTGAATTAATGACAGTCATTGCATTAATGACAATCATTGTATATTTGCTTGATCCATTTATAGAACATTACTCTGTTTCCATAAGGCACTGTGTGTATTGGAGTACTTACAGGAAGAAGTGGATTGAATGATAATGTGCATGTATTAAAATAAGTGATTTAATAGTGTGATTTCTCTGTGCGTATTTCCAATTTCTAGTAGAGGATTTGATTGTCATGCGAAGTATGAATTCATAGCTATATGTTGTGGTGATGCGTAAGGATGTGACTATAGTTACAAGATGCTTTTACATATATAACATTTGTGACTCGAAATTAGAAGTACTCCTGTGTGAGGTGTTGTAGCTCCTAGAGACAGCCTCGAGTTAACACTGTTACCGATGAAATAGGTAACCGAACAGTTACCTACTTTTTTTTGGTAGCATAAAAAGCACTCGATTTTGAAAAGTGGTGATGCAGAATCACCCTTTTTTTTGTGCACATTTTTGACACTCTAATAGTTTTATTTATGAAGTATGAATATTTGTTTTAAAATGTTAGTGATTTTCATGCTAATTTTGAAACGTATTGATGTAGCATCAACTTTTTTTTTTTTGTAGAGCGGTGATTTTCATGCTAATTTTGAAACGTATTGATGCAGCATCAACCTTTTTTTTTTAGAGTGGTTATTTTCATGTTGGTAATAAAACACAAAACTTAGATTAAAAAAAATATATATAAAAACAATAAAAAAACCAATAAAAATGTAAAAAAAAAAAAAAATTAACTCGTAATATATATATATATATATATATATATATATATATATATATATATATATATATATATATATATATATAAATATTCGAAAATTATATCAAAAGAAATGACAAAATTTGAAAAAAAAACACATAATTTAAAGAAAAAAACAAAAATTAACCCCAAAAAAACCATATAATTAAAAAAAAAAAAAAAATTTAAAAAAAATTTAAATTACAAAATTAAAATTTAGATTAAAAAAAATAAAATACAAAAAAGAAAAAAATAAATTTAAAATTAAAAATTAAAAAAATAATAATAATAAGAAAAAAAAATACAAATTTTAAAATTAGCAAAAAAAAACAAATTAAAAAAAAACAAAAAACAAAATTTAAAATTGAAAAAGAAAATTAAAATAAAAGAATTTAAAAAAAAAAAACTATCATTTAAAAACAAAAAAAATGAAAAAAGCCACATGCAAATAATTAAAAAACAAATATCCATAAATTTACTCTTTTTTTTTTTTAAATGAAACAATTTATAAAATTAAAAAATGAAAAACTAAATAAACTAAAAGATTTAAAAAAAATTAAATTAAATCAAAATTTAATAAATTTAATAAATAAATTTTAAATTTTAAAAAATAATTAATCTAAAATATTAAATTTAAAAACAAAATTTGAAACAAAAACAAAAAAAATTAAAACAAATTAAATTTAAAATAAAAAATTTGAATGAAAAAAAAAAAAAAAAAAAAAATTATTTTAAAAAAAAATATTTAAAAAAAAAAAGAAAAAGAATTTTTTGATAGTGGTGGCGCCAATCGGCCCTCGGCTAGTGGCGCGGAGGCAGAGCGCAGAGACGGAGGTCAAGCCCAGCGCCTGCGATGCCGCCACCCGACAGAGGCCGACCCGGGAGTGGTGGCCTCCGCCACTGCAGAGCGGATGAGGGGCCCCTTGTGAAGGCCGATTCGGGAATCGACTCCGCGAGGCGGGCCCGAGAATCGCCTTCCCGTGCGGACGTGGTCGGAATCGCCCTCTGCCACGGGAGAGGGCGATTCCCGAATTCAGGCTGGGGCAATGAGTGGCGCGGGGAGGCGATTCTCGCGCCATTGAGTGGCCTCGAGGTGGTCACTAGGCGGGCGATACGCATGCCTTCCGCGCCTCTACCACCACGCTAGGCGAGACGAAAATGATCAAAAAATTTTTTTTTTAAAATTTTTAATATATATATATATATATATATATTTATATATATATATTATATATATATATATATTTTTTTTTTTTTTTTTTTTTTAAATTCAAAAAATTTAAATTCTTTTTTTTTTTTAATTTAATTTTTGTATTTGAAATTTAATTTGTTTTAATTTTTTAATTTTTTTTAATTTTTTTTTAAATTTTATTCATTTTTTGTTTTTATTTTTTTTTCTAAATTTTGTTAATAATTTTTATTAAATTTTAAATTTTTTATTTTTATTTAATTGATTTAAAAAAAAAAAAATTCATATATTTTTTTATTATTAAATTTGATGTTTAGTTTTTTCATTTAATTTTTTAAAATTTAATAAATTTTGTTTTTGTTTTTGTTTTTGTTTTTTTTAATTTTTTTGAATTTAATATTTTTTTTGAATTTTTGAATTTATTATTATTATTTTTTTAATTACATAAAATTATTATATTGTTTTTATTTCAATAAAAATTGTGTATTTAAAATTAATTTTTTTTTAAAAAAAAAATTAAACTTAATATTTTCAAATTAATTTGTTTTTTTATTTTATTTTTATTTAATATATATTTTTTTAATTTTTTTTTTTCAATTTTTCATTTTTAATTGATTTTTGAAGTTTTTAACTTTTTATTTTAACAATGTGTTTTTTTTTTCTTTATATTCAATTTTTTTTTTTATTTCAAAATTTATTTGTTTATTCATTTATTTATTAAAATTTAATATTTTGCTTTTTTAAATTTAATTTGTTATTTTAATATTAACATTTTTTTTAAATTTAATAAAATCTAATATATATATATATATATATATATATATATATATATAAACTTTAATTTAAGTTTATATATATATATATATATATATATATATATATATATATATATATATATATATATATATATCTTATTTTTTATAATTTAAATTTAATTTTTTTTAAAATTTTTTTTTTATATATATTTTTTAAAATTTAAAATTTTATTGTATTTTATTTTTTCATTTTTTATTTTTAATTAATTTTTCATTTTTTTACTTTTAATTTAAATAATGTATTTTTTTTTAATTTTTATTTTAAAGTTTTAAATTTATTAAAATTTAATATATTTCTTTAAATTTAATTTTTTTGTTTTAAAATTATTATTATTATTATTATTTTTTAAATTTAAATTTAATAAACATTTTCTTTTTCTTTTTTAAATTTAATTTCTATATTTAATTTTTTATAATTTTTTTCTTTTTTTAACTTTTTAGGTTTAGGTTTCTATATTGTTTCTTAAATTTTAGGTTTATTTCAATGTTTAGGTGTATTTTAATTTCTATATTGTTTCTTAAATTTTAGGTTTATTTCAATGTTTGAATTTTAAAAATTAAAAAATGTTATTTTTATTTTTGAAAATGTCAAAAATATGACATAATTTTGTTTTTTTGTTATTCCAGCATCAACTGGTTTTGTTTTGAGGGTGTTTTTTCAATCCTTTTTTCAAGAAACAATTTTGTTTTTAGCATAATTTTATAAAATATTGAAATTTGACCTTCAAATAAAACCAAGTGCGTTCTGGAATACACTTTTTTTGTTTTTGGGGTGTTTTTTCATGTTTTTTGAGTCTTTTTGGGCTAGAGTTCCCGTTTTGAGGACAAACCTACATATGAGAAAAGTATTTGTTTGCATGGGGACATGCAAAACCTCAAGCATGGGGGGATGTTGGGCCTCGAATATGCCCATGTTTTCATCTTTCAATATCACCATTCATACCCTAAAACCCGAGGTTTTTAACCTGTTCTGCACCCTAATTACATAAATTGCTGTCAAATACACTCTATGGTTGGTTATCATTAGGTTTCTTAGAATTAAAATGATTAAAGATGATTATGCTATGATTTACTGATGATGGTTTTTTTAAGTACATTTATCATAGGGTTCCATCACCGAATTCCTTCACAAGCTAGTTGAGTACGGAAATGCCTAATTAAGGGCTTTGAAAATTTCAGCATGCTTTCCAAGAAACTGAGAGAGGTTATTGTCCAAAATAGTGTTATAATACTTCCCCATAGTTTGGATTGTACCCAGCTCACTCATTTCGGTCTCTAGAAGGAAATTATAAAATTTGAATTAATGACAATCATTGCATTAATGACAGTGATTGTATATTTTCTTGATCCCTTTATAGAACATTACTCTATTTCCATAAGGCATTGTGTGTATTGGAGTACTTACAGGAAGAATTGGATTGAATGATAATGTGCATGTATTAAAATAAGTGATTTAATAGTGTGAGTTCTCTGTGCGTATTTCCAATTTATAGTAGAGGATTTGATTGTCATGCGAAGTATTAATTCGTAGCTATATGTTGTGGTGATGCGTAAAGATGTGACTGTACTTACAAGATGCTTTTACATATATAACATTTGTGACTCTAATTTATAAGTACTCCTGTGTGAGGTGTTGTAGCTCCTAGAGACAGCCTCAAGTTGCAAAAGAACAGTGCCTAGGACATCTTAAATTCAGAGGTTAAAATTGGGCAATGGTATAAATACCTCAGACAGGATATAATTCAAGAGAATGAAGGTTTTGGTGGTTCATGGAATGAGAAGGTCTTGGAGTAGATTCATGTGACTTTCTTATACTGTGAGAGGGCTCAAGAGGCTGCGAGGCTTAGTGAATTTTAAATGGGCCAAGTATAAAACAATGAGCATAAATCTTGAAAATATGCAGAGGCATTGAGGAAGAACAGAGAAGGAACCCACTAGAGATAGGCTTAAGAGATTTAAGAATTTGTCCCCTATCAAGTCATAGGAAACAAATATAAATGGAATATGAATAACGACAGAGGTTCATGGAGCACGAATTAAGGTAATATAGCAAGCTTAATTACATGAGTGTTAACACCTAAGCGTTAAACTGATACAAATTCACGAATACAATTGTAGATCACCGAAAACTACTTTACACGAACGATCAAACCAAAATAGCAAGAAAGATGATTACACGTGAAAAAGATATTACTGATAACTAGGGAAAAAAATACATACTGCTCATTAATCCATCTGGAATCCAAATATTAGCTCTATATTATATTGAGTTCAAACAACTCTCCCAAAAATGTATCTCAGAGCACAAGGAGCACAGTCATACAAAACTACAACAAAATTCTTCCAAAATTCTAGAACCCTACTTTCATCTTAGAACTTGCTATATATAGAGTTTTCTTGGAGGGTCTATGGTACTTAATCATTTATGATTGACCCATATCTATGAACTCAAAACATGCTATCTAACTTGCAGAGCGTACATTGAAAAATTAATTATGTACTGAGAGAATTAAAAGGGAATGGAGCAGAATTAAAACGAGAATGGGGTGAAATTGATATTTCACCAACAAAATCATCAAAATTAAATTGGAAACAGAAAGGACATGGTCGCCCATTAAGGCCAATTATAGGGGGCCTTTATAACGGGATGATGAGGAGCAGTTGTAGGTGGGCAGGCATGCTGTCATCACACGGTTTCTCCTGTTATTTAAAAATCCTCTAATTTCCACTCAATTTTTTTGGAAGTGGTAGTCGTACTGCGTGCACCTGGCTCTTCAAGGGAGAACTCCTGAGAAACTTGAATAAACCACCCCTATTTTTTCCACGCAGAGGTCTGTGCTGTACTTGAATTGCAAACTAGAATACGGATTTTGGATGGGGGTCGAGATGTTTTTCTGTATGGGATGTGGGAAGGTGAAAAATGCAACAAGGATCGTCAGATGTATAGCGGGCATGCGGAGATGGAGGAAAGATGTAGGGCGATAAGAAGGAAATGACGTGGACGGTAGGTGGGACCAGACTTGATCCATTCTGTCTTTTTGCTACCTGAGCCTCTTTGGCCTTTTTCAACCCTTTTTGAAGCCAAAAAACATAAAAAACCATTCACCCAAACTTGAGATCCTTTGGGCCTTTGCTCTGAAATACATCGCGTCCACACCAACATCGCACTACACAAGACTTAACATTTACCCTTCGCACTTTAATATTTAAAAATTGCGACGTGCGATTTGCAATCGGGTAGCATCGGAAGTTAAATATTTTAACTTGTGCGGTTTAAATTTTAAATTTTGCAAGATGCGGGGAAGAGGGACCCACTGGAAAATGCAGCGAAGTTTTTATGAATTAGCAGAAAATTGAAGGCAGTAATTATTATGGAATTTATATGATATTCATATGAATTGCAACGGCTTATGAAGCGAGAGTAGAGATGCGGAGGTGGGGCTGGTTTATCGCATCACAAAACTAAATGGATAAACTTGCGGGCACACACAATGCTAAGTCAAATGCGATGCGATATCGAAATCGAAAATATGTAATCTCAATATTTAGAGTTTAGTGTCTATGCCAAACATGTAGAGTTTGTGAAATGCGATGAGGGCCCACTTTTGACCGCGATCCGGAATTGGGAAGAGGAACAAGGGAAAAGAAATGAAAGGTGAAAGTTTAATGCTTTTCAAAGGAAAAATGAAACAAAAAGGAAAGGAAGGTAGGGATTGGGTCCCACCAAAGTTTTGAATGGGTTTATATATATATATATATATATATATATATATATATATATATATATATGACTTTTCCAAATGCTTGCCCCTTTCACATTTTTTCACATCTTCATGACTTGACCTGCATGCATGCACGACTCGATATGAATGCATTCAAGCCTCTACCATTTGCTGTTGTTTTTCTCAAAATGCTTCTCTACCTCTGCTCTGTGATTTCCTTATAGGGAACACTGTTTCATGTCATGTGTAGTCACAGGCTAACATTGGCTCCATCTGGGGTCAACGTGCTGTTCTAAGTGTGTTGAGAACCTATAGACCTTGAATGTCTGTGTTTTATTGGGCTCATGGAGTCTCAAATGCATACTGTAAGCCTGAATTGAAACTACAACTGCGTTGTGCACTGTCAACTATATAAAACATAAATCACTGCCATACGTTGAAAAATCTTAAATGTTGAAATCTAAACTATGTTGAAATCAGAAACTGAAACACACTTGTATTGAAAACTACAAAGAAATCTAAAACTAAACTGGAAATATGCTTATAGTACTGAGCTTATTGGCACTCCTACCTACACCTAGTTTGATAAAGAATTATCCCATCAAATAATAATTAGACTTCCAATGTAACCAGTCAAGTAAATGAGTGCTCAAATGAAATTGGCATCCCATTCCTATAGGTAGAGAAATGGGTTCAAAACATGGCAACTTATCTCTTCCACCAAATTTCATAGCTCCATTGATGAACCTGGAAAATTCCTCCTTGAGTGATGGCTGCAATAGACTACTCAAAGGATCGTGGTAAACATGCAACATTAGTTTTTCTGGAGGATTTGTAACAAGAAAACATACCTCATTCCAAACTGCTGCTTTGCTTGTGCGTTGCCACTGATTTTCTTCAAACAGCAAGGATGACTCTTGTTTCTTCCCCTTTTCCATTATAATCAACTACTTTTTGTGCTCTTCATCTTTTCCTTTGTCATATGGAGGCTTTCAGGGGAGCTGCAAACGCTCGATCATCTTAGGTAAAGGATCTTGACTAATAACAATATATTGTGTTTCCTCAAAACACCATGAAGAACTTAACGATGAAGAACTTTTATTATCTTCTTCAATATTTGCACAGTCAGAAAGAATATTTGAGTGATCTTTAATTAGCAAACCTGGTTGATTTTATTTTGGTGAAATTTCTTGGCTTGCATTGGGCACACTTGATTTGTGTTCAATCTTTGAATACAATACTACTGGCTGAAGGTGTTCTTGTGGATCTAGAAAATTAAGCTCTGCTTCCCCTGCTTCAAGATGAGCAGACTACTGTTGATTTTTAGTGTTGTCCTCTGGGAAATACTCTAGCTCTTCTCCTTCTTCATGGATGGTAAGCTCACCTCTCTCTTCTTCAAAATAGGTGAGGGACTGGTTTTCCACATGCAATCCAAGAACTACCATGGATCGTTCTTCTTGGAGATTAAAGGGAGTGGGCCCTTTTTCTATAATGGCTTCTTTGAACTTCTCTTCAAGAGGGTTACGTGGTTTCAAGGGTATAGATGAGGGCTTCTTATCTTCAGGAGGATCAACTTCTTGCTTCGTGGAAGACGATGCAGTGGCCATATGAGGGGCTGATTCTTCTAACGACTTCTTCCCTTTACTAGCAGGACTAGGAGGGGTTTGTTCTCTTGATATTAACTCTTCATTTTGTTCTTGCCCTTAGGTTCTCTTTATGGAGTACTGGAGATCATACTTCCTATGGAGTTGAGCTTGTATGAAATACACGACCTGCCTACAATACTTGTCAATATATTGATCTACCGAAGGAACTTCCCTCTCCTCTTGCTCCCCCTGCAAGGTAAGTTCACCCTCCTCCTCATCAAAGTAGGTGAGGAATTGATCTTCTTGGCTCTCCGAGGCTTCCCCAGTCTATTGAAACAACTGTAGAGGGGGCCTTCGATATTGAAGATTAGACCCCCGGTTAGGAATCATTTGGTTGGAATGAGGAGGGGAACTCTTGGCCTCTAATTCAAGCTTAACCAACTTATTTGAGAGGTTCTTGATCAAATTTTTCATTTCTTCAAGTCTATACTCCTGTGATTCCCTCTCCTAATTTGAGGTAGAAGCCTCCTCCCCCTTCTTTATTCTAGCTTCACGTTCTGTCTTCCCCTTGAAATTACCAGTAGAAGGAAAGTTTGCTTCTACCTCCAATGCATCAGTCTGGATCTGATCCAGAGATGCAAGCTTTCTTTCTCTTAGGGTGAACCCAAACTCTGGTTCAAAATCTCCTGTGAAGACCACCTTAGCAGCTACTTGGGGAGGCTTTATTTCAGCAGGAAGATCATTATAAAGCTTATTGAACCTCTTTATAAACTTTGTTACATCCTCATTGTGCTTCTTATCAAGATCATTGAACTCTGTGAGGAAAAATCCATGGTCCCTCTTTTCTGCCCATTTCAGTGTGAAGAAATTTTCCATTTCTTCCCAAGTGTGGACTGTGTGGTCAGCTAGAAACTGGAACCATTTTCGGGCTTCCCCATCCAAATATTGGATGAAAAGCCTTAACACCACATCTAAGTGCTCTACATTTACATTCTCAGCAAAGGCACATAATTTTTCAATATGTCTTTGCACAGAATTGCTATCTTCCATAGTGAAACGAGGCAGGAGCTTTAAATAATCTTATGGCATATAATTTAGAGGCCGAGGGAGGGCTAAGGGGGCATATTTTTTCAAAAGGAAACTTGGCACATGCATCTGATTTAGAGGTGGAGGTAGATGGTGAATCTGGATCTAGTGTGAGGCCTAGTGAAAGACATGATTACTTCTGATTAGGAAAATTTTACAGTGGAGTCTCCAAGGTGAGGAATATGCAACTCTTAACCCTTTGTGCTCACCTAATTGAAGGGTGAAGATAATGTTGTCTCCCAGAGAAAATATTTCTTCATTTTTTTCCCTGGCAACGACACCAAAAATATGTTGTAGCTCCTAGAGACAACCTCAAGTTGCAAAAGACTAGTGGCTAGGACATCTTAAATTCAGAGGTTAAAAATGGGCAATGGTATAAATACCTTTGACAAGATATAATTCAAGAGAATAAAGGTTGAGGTGGTTCATGGAATGAGAAGGTCTTGGAGTAGATTAATGTGAATTTCTTATACTGTGAGAGGGCTCAAGAGGCTGCAAGGCTTAGTGACTTTTAAATGGGCCAGGTATAAAACAATGAGCAGAAATCTTGAAAATATGCAAAGGCGTTGAGGAATAATGGAGAAGGAACCCACTAGAGACAGACTTAAGAGATTTAAGAATTTGTCCCCTATGAAGTCAGAGGAAAATCATATAAATGGAATATGAATAATGACAGAGGTTCGTGGAGCACGAATTAAGGTAATATATCAAGCTTAATTACGTGAGCGTTAACACCTAAGCGTTATACTGATACGAATTCATGAATAAAATTGTAGATCACCGGTAGCTACATTACGCAAACCATCAAAGTAGAATAGCATGAAATATTATTACATGTGAAGAAAAGATTACTGATAACCAGGTAAACAAATACATACTACTCATTACTCCATCTAGAATCCAAATATTAGCTTTGTATTATATTGAGTTCAAACAAATCTCCCAAAAATGTATCTTAGAGCACAAGGAGCACATTCATACAAAACTACAGCAAAATTATTCCAAAATTCCAGAACCCTACTTTTATCTTAGAACTTTATATATATAGAGTTTTCCTGGAGGGTCTATGGTACTTAATCATTTATGATTGACCCATATCTATGAACTCAAAACATGCTACCTAACTTGGAGAGTGTACATTGAACAATTACTTCTGTACTGAGAGAATTAAAAGGGAATAGAGGCGAATTAAAGCAGGAATGGTGTGAAATTGAGATTTCACCAGCAAAATCATCAAAATTAAATTGGAAACAGAAAGGTCATGGTCGCCCATTAAGGCCAATTACAGGGGGACTTTATAACGGGATGGCGAGGAGCAGTTGTAGGTGGGCAGGCATGGCCGTCATCACATGGTTTCTCCTGTTATTTGAAAATCCTCTGATTTCCACTCAATTTGTTGTGAAGTGGTGGTCATAATGCACACGCCTGGCTCTTCAGCAGAGAACTCCTGAGCAACCTGAATAGACCACCCCTACTTTTTCCATGCAAAGGTCCGTTCTTTACTTGAATTGCAAACAAAAAGATGGATTTTGGAGGGGGGGCGAGATGTTTTGCGGTATGAGATTTGGGACCAGACTTGATCCATTATGTATTTTTGCTACCTGAGCCCCTTCAGCCGTTTTCAACCCCTTTTGATGCCAAACAACGTAAAAAACCATTCACCCGGACTTGGAATGCTTTGGGCCTTTGCACTATGAAATACATCGCATCCATGCCAACATTGTAGTGCGCATGACTTAACATTTACCCTGTGCACTTTAATCTTTAAAACTTGCGACGTGCGATTTGCGATTGGGTAGCATCACAAGTTAAATATTTTAACTTGCGGGGTTTAAATTTTAAAATTTTGCGAGATGCAGGGAAGAGGGACCCACTGGAAAATGTGGCAGAGTTTTATGAATCAACAGAAAGTTTAAGGCGTTAAGTATTATGGAATTTATATGATATTCATATGAATTGCAATGACTTATGAAGTGAGAGTAGAGTTGCGGAGGTGGGGCCGATTTATTGCATCAAAAAACTAAATGGATAAACTTGCGTGCACACACAATGGTAAGTCAAATGCGATGCAATATTGCAATCACAAATCGGTAATCTCAATATTTGGAGTTTAGTTTCCATGTCAAATACGTAGAGTTTGCGAAATGTGATTAGGGCCCACTTTCGACCACGATAGAGAATTAGGAAACAGAACGAGGGAAAAGCAATGAAAGGTGAAATTGTAATGCTTTTCAAAGAAAAAATGAAACAGAAAGGAAAGGGAGGCGGGGATTGGGTCCCACCAAAGGTTTCAATGGGTTTTGTTATATATATATATATATATGATATAACGATAAGGCTTAATATAACATGGTTGTTCATGAAATTCTTGCCCCTTTCATAGTTTTTACCATCTTCACGACTTGACCTGCATGTGTGCACGACTCGATACGAACACATTCAAGCCTCTCCCATCTGTTGTTGTTTTGCTCAAACTGCTTCTCTGCCTTTGCTCTGTGATTTCCTTATAGGGAACACTGTTCCATGTCATGTGCAATCACAGGCTAAAATGAGGATTTCTTTCTGAGCTTTTGTAATTTCAAATCATTGTGAGTGTGTTTGAAAGCCAAATCATCCATAGTGTGAGTGTGTTGGAAACCGGCCTTAGAATTATGAGTGTGGATTTGAAACCAGTATCGATAGTTCATTTCTTTTAAAAATAGTATGATTGCATTTCCAGAATAGCTGTACTTACATTTGGAATTTGATTGCTTAAGTTTGAGTTATTGTTGCATAAGATGAGCTCCGTTATTAATAACATAGTTTTATTAGTAGCAACCCAGTTTCACTTTCGATATGAGTTGAGTAACCATTGCATTTAGTGTTTAAATTTTCAGTGTTAATTAGAAGTGTGAATTTGAATTTTACTAAGTCGTGTGAGTTTCATAAAATGTTTCATTTGAGAATTGGATGGTGTGAATGAAATTGTTAAAAGTGTGTGTGAGGATTGAATAGAAGTGCGATCTTTTGGAGAAAAATTTAAGTCAAAGTGAGTCTTTTACAAGCAAAGTCTGCTCAATCAATAAGGAGTCACTCGAAAATAGTAATAAAATCCACCTTGAAAGCTTTCTCTGTGAACTTAGTCGTGTACTCACTTTCTAATTAAACAGTGAAGTAGGATTTCATCATAGAGGCACTTGTTACAAAAAAGTTTCAATTCCAGTTTCTTAAGTAAATTAGAATATTTTTATTGTTTAGTGACAATTAGAATTTTCCTTGATTAGTTTGGGCTTGAATTGATTTAACATTGTGTGACCTTCTCAAAGTCGGGTTTTTTAGTAAGTCTGAATTCTAAATTTTCTAAGTGTCCTTTCAAAGACAGAGTGTTCTAATCATTTTTTATTTGAAGCAGTAAAAATCCTTTTCAAAATAGAGCATTCTGATTAGTTTAAAGTGTGAAGTTATCATTAGAATAATGTGTGTCCTTTTTGGTTATCTCAAGTTTTAGTTTCAAGTTCTAGTTTTTCGTTTTAGTTTCAAAGGAGTAAGTAGATTAAGGTTCTTGAGCTATCATAGAAGAGTTGGATTTCGAATATAAAATAGAATTTTGAAATTGTCTAAGTTGCAGTGTGAAAATGTTACATGAGTAAGGAATGGTTGTATTTTCTTATAATTGTATTGCAGTGTGAATTTTGCAGTAAATGATCGATCTAGATTAAAATATAGATTCTTCTTAAGTACAAAACCAATTGACTGAACAAGAATATTAAGTTACTCCTAGAAATTAAATTCGATTATTCATTCTGCCTCGTCAATTAGTGAGATTTATTTGTATTTTAGAAGATTGGATTCAACCATCAGGATTGCAGGAAGCTTAAGTAGGTCTCTTTTTCAAGATTGTTTATCTGCAAGAAATTGTCTGTTTGATTCTAGTACCTAGTTTATCAATACAAAGAAATATTTATACTTTGACCTTAATCTGAGTGAAAAACACAATAAAAATCATGCTTATGAGTCTCGAATTGACAATTAAATATTCGGAGGATTAATTCATCAATTAAACTCTCAACATTTTGGTGCCGTTTTCGGGGCTGAGTTGTATTTTGGCTCAAGTAAAATTTTTCTTCCAAAGTTTCAAGGATATTGCAGGGTAGTCAGAGGGCGAAGAGAGTATGGTAGGACATGAGTGAAGAGCCACACATCCACTATTGTGGGGTTGCTCCAAAGTCTTGTCATTTTGCTTATCTTTTGAACTTTTATTTCCTTTCCTTTATGTGTAGAAGTAGAAGCAGGATTTAGACATTTAATTTCCAATTTTCCTTGATTTTAATAGATTAAATAGTACTTTGATTTGAAATTTTCCTATCATGCAAGTGTGGTGAGCTTTATTTTAGCCAATAGCTTTTAAATCCATATTCATATTCCAATTTTATATAATTTTTGGGGTATTGTAGGAACCCTTGTGCACTAATCCATGTGGTGACAGAATATACCAGTTGGCTTATTGAGAAAAAGAGAATGGTATTTTTAGCAATCATTTAATGAGGAGCTTTGATGCTACTACAGAGACATATAAGTCATCTAGTGAATAATTCACAAGTGCAGAATTTAATATTTTTCTTGAACATAAATTTGATATTATTAAATCTTTGATTTTGAAATTGGATGATTTGCATGAACAAGAGAAGGATGAAGAACCACTGCTTATCCTTTGCATCAATTGTAGAAATAAACACTTCCCTGGAAAGTGTCCACTTAGCGGTCTGGAAGTTTGAAAAATTTGCAAGGATGGTCATGCAACCGAATATTGACCATCACTTCCACGATTACTAAACTTACTCACGGAATAAAATAAGAAATCAAATCAAGCGCCAGGTATAAATCAAAACCCATCACCATTCAATACTTGGAATAATGTTTATTCTCTTGAGAAGGTTCCTCAACAAATTTATAATCTTGAAGTTCCATGGAAAATTTTTAATCCACCTACAATTGAATACCCTACTTCATGGACATAGTGGCCCTCTCCTTGGCCCTCTTCTTCGAGTCATATATCCCCATGGTTTGAAACCTTTTTCCTAGGGAAGTATTTCATGATAAATCAACAACGATCACAATTTCCATTCAATGTGCCATTAAGTTATCATCCTTCATGGCCTCAAGCACCTATGCAAACTTTCTTTAACCCTAACCCTAAACCTATCCCTCATTCAAACCCTAACCTTAAATTAAACCCTAGACCTAACTCTAATCCAAATCTAAAGCCTAGTCCAAGCCTTAACCCAAACCCTAGTTCAAACCCTAGCCCAAACCATAGGTTAGATGCTAATCCAAACAAGGAGGTTGCAAAACAATTTAAAACACTTGTTCTTCCTATTGATTCTCCCACTGAACAAAATTATATATCTTCAAGGTTGGGGGAAGGGGTGAATTTAGAAATATCTCCCATCACTACAAAGCCTTCACCCTAGGAATATCTAATTCAAAAACCATTAGAGGAGAAATATATAATTGGAACCTATTCTAAAATTTTTGTTGAAGCTCAAAACCCTAGAATTCCCCTTTAACATTCTTGTCAATTTGAAGAGCATATATTTGAAACTAAACTTGAGGGATTTATCTTTTTTATTTCACGAGATCCCTTATGCCTCGAAGAGAGTGATTATAAAACTGTGGAATAGGAGCATAAGCTAGAGAGTCCTAAATATGTGGATCTCATTGAATCCTGGTTTCAAGTAGTCGTTAATACACCCCAATCCTTCATAATTCAACAACTCTTGGTACCATATCAATTAAAGCAACTGGTTTCTCACACTCAAATACGTGTTGAAGTTTATTCTTTAAAAATGAGTATGAGTATATTTAGCATTCTGCGCACATGGTTACATTAGAAGTACTCCTACACTTGAACAAAATCTTCCTCTCTCTAAATTAGGGTAAGGTAGTACAAGAGAAATGAATATTATTGTCATTTGAACTAAAATTGTTACAACAACACCCTTGAAATTGAAATTACTAAGGCACATCCATTGAATTTTTTGTCATTATGCAATCTTGTGGTAAGAATTGTCTGAAGAAATTCACTCTTAATGCCTCATATTTTATAAAGTGGCTTTAATTATTGGCTAAGATTATTTACTAGGAGGTGTTTTGTGGAATTTTTTATGGTTAAAATTTTTTGGAAGACACTATCCCCGTAGTAACAACATTGTTAGTATTCCTTCAGTAGCCCTAACATTAGTTAATCTTTTGGAATAATAAAGGTAAGTCTTGACATCACTGAATCCCTGGTAACAACTTTTTGTTATCTTATTGATGCAAAGGAAGATGGCATCACATCAAAATTACTAACATGCTCTCACTTAATCAACCATGTAGTTTAAAGCATGACCCTAATATAGAAACCCTAGCCTTCAATATTAATTAATCTTTGGTCTATGTTAGAGGTTTTGATTGCATGTGGGAATGCAAGCTAATAGGCATGGGGGAGAGAGAGATGTTAGGATAGAGATGATCGGATTTTTCATGTTCAAATTAACATTTTCACCCTATGCTTACTCATGGTTTTCAGTATCGTTTTTCACTATTGTTGAGCTTGGAGCACAATTAGGTAATTTTTATTTAATTTAACCTATTTCCTTTATTTCAATAAATAGGATTATTGATGATGGTGCTTATGTTGTATCAGGAAGCCACGATAAAGAAATACACATGCATCAACATTTTCAGGATAATGTGGATGTTGAGACATTTTAACATCTTCAGTTTATTCGTCATCTTCTTCTGCAAGTTCTATCAGCAGTCGCAATAGTTCCAACCATTCCATCCTCCACTTCACCTTGCAATCCTGAGGACATCAACAAAAAGGGTAAAAATTGAGGTATAGGTGTCTTAATATTCTTTAATTGATTAGATATTTAAGAAAGCTTTGATGATTAACCACCACATATTCTGTATATTTTTTTTTCCATATACCCTCCATGTGCATGCTACTCTAATAAGGTCATAATAATATTGGTTCATGTAAAAAGAAGAAGTAACTATAGTGCCTTCCCATCATACATTCATGCATATTTTCAATCCAATAGAGGGTGAATTAATTTCCGCCTTTCATGAAGGAACCATCTATAAGCATTGGCCTCTTAAAAACAGAGCATGCAAGCACCCATTTTACCATCACCACCTCATCTCATTCACCATTCCAATTATTACCTATCATCCTATTCATCATTTTCCTCCTACCATATCTATTTTTTCTCCTCAATTTGTATCGCTCTTAAAATCAAATCTATGGGAATCAAATCTTCATGCACTGTTGCTCCAAAAGAACTAACCCTACCTAAAGCTATGATGCCATAAAAACCTACATATGAGAAAAGTATTTGTTTGCATGAGGACATGAAAAACCTTAGGAATGGGGGGATTTTGGGCCTTGAATATTCCCATGTTTTCATCTTTCAATATCACCATTCATAACCTAAAACCCTAGTTTTTTAACCCATTCTGCACCCTAATTCCACTCGCTGTCAAATACACTCTATGGTTGGTTATCATTAGGTTTCTTAGATTTTATATGATTAAATATGATTATGCTATGATTTACTGATGATGGCTTTGTTAAGTACATTTCTCACAGGGTTCCATCGTCAAAATCCTTCACAAGCCAGTTGAGTACAAAAATGCCTAATTTAGGGCTTTGACACTTTTGGCATGATTTTCGAGAAACCGAGAGAGGTTATTGTCCAAAATAGTGTTATAATACTTCCCCATAGCTTTGATTGCACCCAGGTCACTCATTTCAGTCTTTAGAAGGAAATTAGAAAATTTTCTCAAATCTGCAATAAATTTCAAACTTCCAACTTCTGCCTTGATTTTCGTGCAGGAGAAGGAGAATGAATAAATTCTGGAACATGTTTTTTGGTCCTAGTACAGTAGATATAGTACAACTAAAATATTTTTCTAAAATACCTTACGGTTTGGGAGTTATACAGAGTTCTTTGGGGCCAATTTATATAAAAATTCGAAAAATCCAGATTTGTAAAAATCTTGCAAACAACCCTGTTTTGGATTTTTGGGTCAAATACAGTTGGCAATGTTTGAAGATCAGCATGGAGCCAACACATCCTAATTTTAGTGCTTAGTTGGGAGTAGTTATGCCAAGAAGAGAAATATTGTTATGGCAATCAGATTGTGAATCTTGGATTAGTTATGGTTTTTTGAGTTTTCCATGTAAAGAGATCCATTGTTATTTTATGTATGAGATTGCTGCCTATAAAGGAAATCTTTGTAACAAGCATAGGGAGAGATTAACATAAGAGAATTATCAATTTTTGAACACCAAGCTTCGAGTTGATGTAATTTTTATTATTATTATCAAATACCTCTCTTTCAGTGATTTAACATGGGCATGTGTTAATTCAGATCATTGCGAGGACAATTACAATGAGTTTTTAATTAGAATGCATTAGATTTCCCTTTTACTGCAAGTTTCCTAGGCTCACCCAGGTGTGGCAAGGGTCCACCACAATTTGGGATTGAGCCTCTTTTTTATTTGTAGATAGATTGAATTGAATTGCATTTGTTTCCATTATAGAACTTGTGAATTCTATAGTGTAATTAGGTAGACCGTGATTCAATTCCATTAAGATTTCAATTGTGTTGGCATAGTGTTGCTTCGGTTTTGAATTAATCACAGTCATTGCATATTTTCTTGATCCTTTTACAGAACATTACTGTGTTTCCATAAGGCACTGTGTGTATTGGAGTACTTACAGAAAAAACTAGATTGAATGATAATGTGCATGTATTAAAACAAGTGATTTATCTGTGTGCATTTCCAATTTCTAGTAGAGGTTTTGATTGTCATGCGAAGTATGAATTCGTAGCTATATGTTGTGGTTATGCATAAGGATGTGATTGTAGTTACAAGCCACATTTACATATATAACATTTGTGAATTGCGCTTGGATTTAGAAGTACTCCTGTGTGAGAATTGATTTCCGAGCTTTCGTAATTTCAAATCACTACGAGTGTGTTTGAAAGCCAAATCATCCACAGTGTGAGTGTGTTGGAAACCGTCCTTAGAATTCTTAGTGTTGATTTGAAACCAACATTGATAGTTCATTTCTTTTAAAAATAGTATGATTTCATTTCCAGAATAGTTGTGCTTACATTTGGAATTTGATTTTTTAAGTTTGAGTTATTGTCACATAGGATGAGATTTGTTATTAATAGCATAGTTTTATTAACAACAACCGAGTTTCACTTTCAATATGGTTTGAGTAACCATTGCATTGAGTGTTTAACTTTTCAACGTTAATTAGAAGTGTGAATTCGAATTTGAATATGTCGTGTGAGTTTCATAAAAGGTTTCATTTGAGAATTGGATGGTGTGAATTAAATTGTTAAAAGTGTGTGTGAGAATTGAATATAAGTCTGATCTTTTGGATAAATCTTGAAGTCAAAGTGAGTCTTTTACATGCAAAGTCTGCTCGATCAATAAGGAGTAACTCAGAAATAGTCATAAAATCCACCTTAAAATATTTCTTCGTGAACTCAGTCCTGTACTCACTTTCTAATTAAACGGTGAAGTAGGATTTCATTATAGAGGGACTTGTTACAACAAAGTTTTAATTCCAGTTTCTTGATTAAATTAGAATATTTTTATTGTTTAGTGACAATTACAATTTTCCTTGATTAGTTTGGGCTCGAATTGATTTAACAGTGTGTGACCTTCTCAAAGACGGGTTTTATAGTAAGTCTGAATTCCGAATTTTATAAATGTCGTTTCGAAGACAAAGTGTTCTAATCATTTTTTATTTGAATCAGTATGGATCCTTTTCAAAATAGAGAATTCTAATTAGTTTAGAGTGTGAAGTTATCATTAGAATAATGTGTGTCCTTTTTGGTTATATCAAGTTTTAGTTTCAAGTTCTAGTTTTCAGTTTTAGTTTCAAAGGAGTAAGAAGATTAAGGTTTTTAAGTTATCATAGAAGATTTGTATTTCGAATATAAAATAGAATTCTGAAATTGTCTAAGGTGTAGTGTGAAAATGTTACATGAGTAAGGAATGGTTGTATTTTCATATAATTTTATTGCAGTGTGAAGTTTGCAGTAAATGCTCGATCTAGATTAAAATACAGATTCTTCTTAAGTACATAAAGGATTGACTAAATAATCTTAAGTTAATTTTAGAAATTAAATTCGATTATTGATTCTACCTCGTCAATTAGTGAGATTGCTTTTTATTTTAGAATATTAGATTTAACCATCAGGATTGCAGGAAGCTTTGATTAGTCAAGTAGGTCTCCTTTTCAAGATTGTTTTTCTGCAAGCCAGTGTGTGTTTCATTCTAGTACCTAGTTTATCATTACAAAGGAATATTTATACTCAGACCTTAAGCTAAGCCAAAAACACAGTACAACTCGTGCTTACGAGCCTCAGATTGATAATTAAATATTAGGAGGATTAATTCATCAATTAAACTCTCAACATTTTGGTATCGTTGTCAGGGAGTTGTATTTTGGCTCAGGTAAATTTTTTCTTACAGAGTTTCAAGGATATTTCAAGGCAGTAAGAGGGCAGAGACATTACGGTAAAACGTGAGTGAAGATCCACACATCCACTATTGTGGGGTTGCTCCAAAGTCTTTCTATATTTCTTATCTTTTAAACTTTTATTTACTTTCCTTTATGTGTAGAAGTAGAGGAAGGCTTTAGACATTTAATTTCCAAATTGCCTTGCTTTTAATAGATTACATAGTACTTTGATCCGGAATTTTCCTTTAATGCAAGTGTGGTGAGCTTTATTTTAGCCAATAGCTTTTAAATCCATCTTCAGATTCGAACATTATATCATTATTAGGGTACTGTAAGAACCCTTGTGTACTAATCCATATGATGACAGAATATACTAGTTGGCTTATCGAGAAAAAGAGAATGGTATTTTGAGGAATCATTTAATGAGGAGTTTTGATGCTGCTACAGAGACGTATAAGTCATCCAGTGAATAATTCACAAGTGCGGAATTTAATATTTTTCTTGAACATAAATTTGATATTATTAAATCTTTGATTTTGAAACTGGATGATTTTGCATGAACAAGAGAAGGATGAAGAACCACTGATTATCCTTTGCGTCAATTGTAGAAAGAAACACTTCCTTGGAAAGTGTCCACTTAGCGGTCTAGAAGTTTGCAAAATTTGCGAGGATGGTCATGCAACTGAACATTGCCCATCGTTGCCACGATTACTAAAGGTACTCAGGGAATCAAATAAGAAAGAAAATCAACCGCCAGGTATAACTCAAAACCCATCACCATTCAATACTTGGAATAATGTTTATTCTATTGAGTAGGTTCCTCAACATATTTATAATCCTGCAGTTTCGTGGAAATTTTTTAATCAACCTACAATTGAATACCCTACTTCATGGACACCTTGGCCCTCTCCTTGGCCCTATTCTTCGAGTCATATATCCCCATGGTTTGGAAAATTTTCCCTAGGGCAGTAGTTCATGCAAAATCAACAACGATCACAATTTCCATTCAATGTGTCATCAAGTTATCATCCTTCATGGTCTCAAGCACATGTGCAACCTTTATTTAACCCTACCCTAAACCTAGCCCTCATTCAAACCCTAACATTAACTTAATCCCTAGACCTAAATCTAATCCAAATCGAAAGCCTAGTCCAAGCCTTAACCAAAACCCTAGTTCAAACCCTAGCCCAAACCATAGCTTAGACCCTAATCCAAACATGGAGGTTTCACAACAATTTAAAACACTTGTTCTTCCTATTGATTTTCCCACTGAACAAAATGATATATCTTCAAGGTTGGGGGAAGGGGTGAATTTGGAAATACCTCCTATCACTACAAAGCATTCACCCTAGGAAGATCTAATTCAAAGACCATTAGAGGAGAAATTTATAATTGGAACCTATTCTAAAACTGTTGTTGAAGCTCAAATCCCTAGAATTCCCCTTTACCATTCTTGTCAATTTGAAGAGCAGATATTTGAGCCTGAACTTGAGGGATTTACATTTTGTATTTCACCAGATTCTTTATGCCTCAAAGAGAGTGATTATCAAACTGTGGAATGCGAGCATAAGCTGGAGAGTCATAAGTATGTGGATCTCATTGAATCCCGGTTTCAAGTAGTCGTTAATACACCCCATTCCCTCTTCATTCAACAACTCTTGGTACCATATCAATTAAAGCAACTGGTTTCTCACACTCTAGTATGTGTTGAAGTTTATTATTTAAAAATGAGTATGAGTATATTTAGCATTTTGCACACATGGTTACATTGGAAGTACTCCAATACTTGAAGGAGATCTTCCTCTCTCTAAATTAGGGTAGGGTAGTATAAGAGAAATGAATAGTATTGTCATTTGAAATAAAATTGTTACAACAAAAATCTTGAAACTAAAATTCCTAAGGCACATCCATTGAAATTTTTGTCATTATGCACTCTTGTGGTAAGACTTCTCAGAAGAAATTCACTCTTAATGCCTCATATTTTATAAAGTGACTTTGATTATTGGCCGAGATTATTTACTGGAACAGTTAGGGAAATTGTTATTATTATACTTTACATTCATAATATTGACATATTATTATCCAAAAAAACCTTTTCAAGTTTCTCTTTGAATGTATTGATGAAAAGCCTCCTATGCTGGACCACTCTTATAAAACCATAATAAGCTCTCATAAGAACCATAGCATGACCAACTCGAGGAATATTTTAGTCATTATATGAGATGTTTTCTTTTTCTTGAGTCTTTAAGGGTAGTAGGATCAACTAGTAAGTATTAGTAATTAAAAAATTTTCACACCATCCTACGCTCTTAAGGAGTAGATCTGTCTCCCCACTTATTAAGTAACCTCTAAGGTTAATCATAATTAGAGTCTATAAAAATATGATGGGGAGGATAGGAGGTCTCGTAATGAGCCGGCCTTCCACGATCATGAGACCTAACATGCATGACATTAGTGCTCCTAGTCACCAAGCCAGAGTAATGGATTTCATCCCAAAAGTTGGAAGACAGGAGGTATCATCACGAGTTGGCCTGTTCATCCATGTTACTTCTTGTGAGTGGCACTACCATTAGCTAGTTACCGAGCCATGACAGTGGCCTTAATCTAAAATTCAAATAAGCTAACTCTAAATCTATATCTAGCAAGTGGGACACAGACATTTCGCTGGGTTAAAAGACATCCCTGCTAAGGTTATAGACACCTGCTAGCAGCAGGGCCATGCCTGTGGTATTAAAGTTAATTTTACACAATGATTTACTTGGTTGTTTTTGTCTTTCCTTGAAATCATTATCATATCTCTCTGAAAATGGCTTTAAGATCATTTTGGTAATGTGATTCAGAGTTCTATCTTTTAGAATTTTTTTTTTTTTTTTAATGGATGTGAGATCCTTAGTGCAGGTGATTCACTTTGCTAAATAAGAAGAGCTTCAACTATATGCTTGGGTAACAATAAGACAATCATCCTAGGAAGATATCATTATTTAATATTTAATTTCCCTATTTCCCATCCATTTTAATGCCTTGGGTTTTGAAATAAGGTCACTTCTATTTATAATAATGAGGCTATTGAAAGTGAAGACCTACTCCTTTGGCCTACTCTCGAGGTGTTTTGTGGGAATTTTTATGGTTAAACATTTTAGGATGAAAATATCCATGTAGTAACAACATTGTTAGTATTCCTTCAGTAGCCCTAAAATTAGTTACTCTTTTGGAATAATAAAGTTAAGTCTTGACATCACTGAATCCCTGGTACCAACTTTTTCTTATCTTATTGATGCGAAATAAGTTGGCATCACATCAAACTTACTGACATGCTCTCACTTAATTAGCCTTGTAGTTTAAAGCATGACTCTAATATAGAAACCCTAGCCTTCAGTATTAATTACTATTTGGTCTCTGTCAGAGGTTTTTCTTGCATGCAGGCATGCAAGCTGATAGGCATGGGGGAGAGAGAGATGTTAGGATAGAGATGATCAGATTTTTCATGTTCAAATGAACATTTTCACCCTATGCTTACTCATGGTTTTCATTATCGTTTTGCACTATTGTTGGGCTTGGAGCATGATCAGGTAATTGTTCTTTAATTTAATCTATTTCTTTTATTTCAATAAAGAGGATTATTGATGATGGTGCTTGTGTTGTCTCAGGAAGCCATGATAAAAAAAATACAAATGCATCAAAATTTTTGAGATAATGTGGATGTTGATACCTTTTAACATCTTCAATTTATCCGTCATCTTATTCAGCAAGTTCTTTGAGTAGTCGCATCAGCTCCAACCATTTCATCCTTAACTTCATCTTGCAATGCTGAGGACATCAACAAAAAGGGTAAAACTTGAGGTAGAGGTGGCTTAAGATGATTTAATTGATTATAAATTTAAGAAAGATTTGATGATTAACCACCACATATTTCATATATTTGGTTTTCCATATACCCTCTATTTGCATGCTACTCTAATAAGGTCATAATAATATTGGTTCATGTAAAAGAAGTAGTAACTATAGTGTCTTCCCCTCCTAAATTCACGCATATTGTCAATCCAATAGAGGGTGAATTATTTTTGCCATTCATGAAGGAACCATCCATAAGCATTGGCCTCACAAAAACAGAGCATGCAAGCACCCATTTTACCATCACCACCTCATCTCATTCACCATTCCCATTGTTACCTATCATCCTATTCATCATTTTCCTCCTACCATATATATTGTTTCTCCTCAATTTGTATCGCTCTTAAAATCAAATCTATGGGAATCAAATCTTGAAAAAAGTATTTTTTTTCATGAATACATGAAAAACCTAAGTCATGGGGGGATGTTGGGCCTCGAATGTGCCCATGTTTTCATCTTTCAGTATCACCATTCATACCCTAAAACCCTAGGTTTTTAACCTATTCTGCACCCTAATTCCATAACTTCTTATCAAATACACTCTATGGTTGGTTATCATTAGGTTTCTTAGATTTTATATGATTATGCTATGATTTAATGATGATGTTTTTGTTCAGTACATTTATCATAGGGTTCCATCGTCGAAATCCTTCACAAGCCAGTTGAGTACGAAAATTCCTAATTTAGGGCTTTGACACTTTCGACATGCTTTCCGAGAAATCGAGAGAGGTTATTGTCCAAAATAGTGTTCTAATACTTCCCCATAGCTTGTATTGCACCCAGGTCACTCATTTCAGCCTCTAGAAGGAAATTAGCAAATTTTCCCAAATCTGCAATAAATTTCAAACTTTTGACTTCTGCTTCGATTTTCGTGCGACGGAAGGAGAATGAATAAATTATGGAACATGGGTTTTTGTCCCAGTATAGAAAATATATTATAACTAAAATATTTTTCTACAATAACTTATGGTTTTGGATATATGCAAAGTTCTTTGGGGCCAATTTATCTAAAAATTTGAAAAATCTAGATTTGTAAAAATCTTCCAAACAACCCTGTTTTGGATTTTTGGGTCAAATACAGTTGGAAATGTTCAAAGATCAGCGTGGAGTCAAAAAATCCTAAGTTTAGTTCTCAGTTGGGAGTATTTATGCCAAGAAGAGAAATATTGTTATGGTAATCAGATTGTGAATCTTGGATTAGTTATGGTTTTTTGAGTTTTCCATGTAAAGAGATCCATTGTTGTTTTATGTATGAGATTGCTGCCTATAAAGGCCAGCGTTGTAACAATCGTAGCGAGATATTAGCATAGGATAATTATCAGTTTTTGAACACCAAGCTTCGAGCTGATGTAAACCTTTTTTTATTCAAATACCTCTAGTTCAGTGATTTAACATGGGAAGGTGTTAATTCAGATCATTGCGACGAAAATTATAGTGAGTTTTTAATTTAAATGCATTAGATTTCCCTTTTACTGCAAATTTCTTAGGCTCACCTAGGTGTGGCAAGGGCCCACCACAATCCGGGATTGAGCCTATTTGTTATTCGTAGGTAGATTGAATTGAATTGCATTTGTTTCCATTACAGAACTTATGAATTCGATAGCATAATTAGGTAGATCATGATTCGATTCCATTATGATTTCACTTGTGTTGGCATCATGTTGCTTCGGTTTTGAATTAATGACAACCATTGCATATTTTCTTGATCCTTTTACAGAACATTACTCTGTTTCCATAAGGCATTGTGTGTATTGGAGTACTTACAGGTAGAACTGGATTGAATGATAATGTGCATGTATTAAAACAAGTGATTTAATAGCATGATTTCTCTGTGCGTATTTCCAATTTCTAGTAGAGGATTTGATTGTCATGCAAAGTATGAATGTGACTGTAGTTACAAGCTGCATTTACATTATAACATTTGTGAATTGCACTCAAATTTAGAAGTGATCCTGTGTGCGAATTGTTTTCCGAGATTTTGTAATTTCAAATCACTGTGAGTGTCTTTGAAAGCCAAATCATCCACAGTGTGAGCGTGTTGGAAATCGTCCTTAGAATTCTTAGTGTGGATTTGAAACCAACATCAGTAGTTCATTTCTTTTAAAAATAGTATGATTGCATTTCCAGAATAGTTGTGCTTACATTTGGAATTTGATTGCTTAAGTTTGAGTTATTGTTTCATAGGATGAGCTTTGTTATTAATAGCATAGTTTTCTTAGCAGCATCACAGTTTCAATTTCAATATGAGTTGAGTAACCATTGCATTGAGTGTTTAATTTTTCAACATTAATTAGAAGTGTGAATTCGAATTTGAATAAGTCAAGTGAGTTTCATAAAAGGTTTCAATTGAGAATTGGATGGTGTGAATTCAATTGTTAAAAGTGTGTGTGAGAATTGAATAGAAGTGTGATCTTTTGGAGAAATCTTGAAGTCAAAGTGAGTTTTTTACAAGAAAAGTCTTCTCAATCAATAAGAGTCACTCAAAAATAGTAATAAAATCCACCTTAAAATCTTTCTGCGTGAACTCAGTCCTGTAATCACTTTCTAATTAAACGGTGAAGTAGGATTTCATTAAAGAGGCACTTGTTACAACAAAGTTTCAATTCCAGTTTCTTAATTAAATTAGAATATTTTTATTTTTTAGTGACAAGTAGAATTTTCCTTGATTATTTTGGGCTTGAATTGATGTAACAGTGTGTGACCTTCTCTGTTGAGATTGCAACAAGATGATGAGCTTAGTGAAAAGAAGTCGCCTTCACTAAGTGGGCCTGCAGGCTATTTTTGGTGCAAAGTCTATTTTTAGACTATGTCTATTTTTAGACATGTCAATCATATTCTATGAGTTACAGGATGCTATTTGTGGATGGTTGGTCAAGTTGGAAAAATAGATGGACTTCTATTTTTAGACATATTGGGTGGAATCTATTTTTATATTTCCAGTCTAAAAATAGATATGTCGAATATTATTAGCTCTTAATCATATTTGGACTCTAAACATTATCTTATTCTCTTAGAGCACTTCAGTTAAGTGCACATATGTGGTACAGTAGCTGATAGAAGGAATTATGCTATTCCTGAGGGTTAAGTGGAGCTATTGCATGGAGACTTCAGTTATAACTCATTTGACAGATTTTGGTGGAGTTGTAGAAGTAGTTGGTGGAGTTGTGTTCAGTTTAACTCAGTTAGACACAATTGAGCTAGTTGTATCTAGTCTAACTGATTGATACACTAGTGAGAGTGGTGTGAATTAATTAATAATTAATTCACTAATTATTAACTCATTAATCAACTGAAGAATGCATCAGTTAACTACAGTGCATGGACAGTTTCAGTGGAGACCAGTGGAGAGGTAGGTGAAAGAGCAAGTGTGACTATCAGTTGTGACTATAGTGATGGATTGATTGCATCCAACACTCAGTGGAGATGCCAATGAGGATTGCGTAGTGCAATCCAGGTGGATTCGAGTTCATTCAAAGCCATTCTTCAGTAGGGATTGCGTAGTAGAGGCGGGCTAGGAGGTGGCAGATGATTGGTGCATGGATTTGCTAGATCGGACCTGATTAGTGTGTAGCTATTGGATTATACTGAGAGCTTGTGATAAGCTTTGTATTATGATTTTTACATGATCTCTATGACATATATTATATAAATATAGTTTGGGTTTTTAGCTTCAGGCTTTCCCGTTAAAACACTGTGTTCATATGTGTGAATTTTTATGGTTTCAATGTGTGCATGCAATTTATTTAATTTCTGCATGTGATGATCAATGAGTGGAATAGATTATGTATTGTGCATGAAGTAAAATAGTGTGTGATTAGGAGAATATTACGCATATAACATATCAGTTATATAATTTCTACATGGTATCAGAGCGATATTGATCATTGGAGCAATTGCAAAGCATTGAAGCGATTGAGTTTTGTGCTGGTGGAATTCGAATTTGCAGTAGTGTTTTCTTGGTGTCGAAATTCAGATGTCTTTCAAAGGATTGCGATTGGAGTATGCCCTTGAAGGTAGCTTGAATTATATTTCATGGAAGGACATGATGGAGGCGGTGCTGGAGGATAATGGGTTGAAGGAGTTCAAAGATGTAGAAATTCCAAAACCTGCTTCTAGCGATGCTACCGCACTTGACACATGGCAAAAGAAGACAGAAAAATGTCGAAGGATTCTGTTGGAAGGTGTGAAGGATCACATAGTGTCCAGCCTTCATGGTAAAGCTTCTCTATTCTTGATGTGGAAAGCTTTGATAGACTTGTTCCAAAGCAAGAGCGACCAGAGGAAGTTGGCACTCAAAGATAAACTCAGGAAAATAAAAATGGAGAAGGGAAAGAGTATACCCAAGTACCTCACGAATTTTTTCCAGTGCAGGGATGAGCTGGGAAGTGTGAGGGTTACTGTAGATGAAGAGGACTTGGTTAGCTTAGCTCTCCTTGGTCTTCCGAAGAGTTGGCATTCCTATGAGGACTCTGTCAATGGTCGGGAGAAACTGCCAGGATGGGAGCGACTTTGGTCGGATCTTGTATAGGAGGAGATAAGGCGAAGTACTAGGGATGGATCTTCATCAAAGAATGAAGATGAAGAAAATTGCGCTTTGGCTGCCAAATCAAGGAAGGGGAAGAGCAAGAAAAATACTTCTCAATCCGGTGCGAAAGGCAAGAAGCAGGACATGTCCAAGGTGAAGTGCTTTCACTGTCACCAACACGGACATTACGCCACTAATTGTCCACAGAAGAAGAAAAATAAGCAGGTTGCTGGATCTACAGCTGGAGAGGCCTTAGCCTTGCAGTTTGAGCTGGATTTTTTGCTGATCGCATTCTTGGTCTCAAGTGTGATGGGATCAGTGTGGTTTCTTGACAGTGGTGCATCTTTTCATATGACTGGAGACAAATATTTGTTCAGTGATCTGGATGAGAAGGATCATGGAGTGCACATCGAGATGGGTGATGATGGTAGATACAGTGCGACTAGTATCGGGACCATTTCCTTTGAGAGGGAGTTTGGTAAACCTTTCATATTGAAGGATGTCATGCATGTTCCAGGATTGAAGAAGAATCTGATCTCTGTGGCCATGTTGGAAGACAAGGGATATGATGTTGTCTTTAGCGAGGGAAAGGCTTTCCTATGCAGTAAGGCAACTGGTGAAACCCGAAGGATAAGGGTTCAAGTTAAGAACCTTTATCAATTGCAGGTAGATGGCTGCATAGCAATGGCAGGCAAAGCAGAAGGAGTGGTGAGCCGGGATGAGGGCGAATTGTGGCACAGGAGATTGGGCCATCTTCACCATGGCGCTTTCAGAGGCACTGTGTGATTTCCTCTTGGGCTTCCCAAGGGTATACTTGCGCAGTCAAATTAGTGCAAGGGATGTACTTTGGGAAAATTTGTGAAAGCCACCTTTCATGAGAAGGATAGTCGCGCCACGACGATCCTTGAGAGAATTCACACAGACGTGTGTGGACCTTTCTTAGTAGCTTTGACAGTAAAGCATAGGTATTATGTGATATTTGTTGATGAATTTTCTCGTAAGTGTTGGATCTTATTCATGCAGAAGAAGAGCGAGACATACTCAAATTTCTGTGAGTTCAAGGTACTGGTGGAGAAAGATTCGGGGAAGCAGATGAAGGCTCTTAGGAGTGATAATGGTGGTGAATTCATCTCTAGCGAATTCAAGGACTTTTGCAGCGTAGAAGGAATTCGAAGAGAGCTCATAGCGCCTCATAACCCACAGAAGAATGGGGTCATGGAGCGAAATAACAGAACGATCGTGGGTGCTGCACGGGTGATGTTGCATGATCAGGGCCTTCCCATACACTTGTGGGATGAGGCATGCAACACTGCAGTTTATGTGAAAAATCGTTTTCCTCATAGAGTACTTGGCATGAGTACACCCGAAGAGGTGTTTTCTGGTAAGAAGCCTGATATTTCTCATTTGAAGGTTTTTGGCTCACCTATTTACATTCATGTGACGAAGGATGCCAAGAAGAATCTGGAGCCGACTGCAGAGGTTGGGATATTTGTGGGGTACACAGATACACCCCACAACTATCGTGTGTATTTTCCAGACAGTCGGAAGACTGTTGTGCGAAAGGATATCAAATTTCATGAGGAGAAAGCCATGAAGTGTTCGCTTGAGAGGGAGCCACACTTGCATGCAGATGAGGAGCTATTAGTTCCTAAGGATGAGCCTCAGGATGTGGATCAGCCACAAGAGGAGGTTCATAGAGTGGAAGAAACCACTCATGCAGCAACAGACATCAGAGGGCGGAAGCACACTACTGAAGCTGAGCAACTGAATCTTGATGCAGAGAAAATTGTAGGAGAACCTACATCACAGCGTAGACAGAGAAAGTCACCTGACTGATATACTAGATACATGGCTCTGATGAGCAAGTGTATCGTGAAAGAGCCATCCTCTTTCGAGGAAGCTGTGGAGGACCCTGCATGGGTAGATGCCATGGTGGAAGAGTATGATTCGATTGTCAGAAACAGTGCATGGGAGATTGTCCCAAGGCCGGAAGGGAAATCAATGGTAGGTTCGAGATGGATCTACAAAGTGAAGCAAGTTGCTGACGGGAGCGTTAGGAAGTACAAGGAAATATTTGTTGCCCGGGGCTTCTCACAGATTGAGGGGATCGACTATGAAGAAACCTTTGCTCCTGTCGCAAGGTATTCTTCCATATGGAGCATCCTTTCTCTCTTAGCGTAGATGGGTTGGCACATTCATCAGACGGATGTTAATACTGTGTTCCTCAATGGAGTCATTGAGGAGGAGGTGTACATAGAGCAGCCAGAAGGTTTCGAAATCTTCAATAGCGAGTCGCATGTGTGCAGGCTCAAAAGAACGCTGTATGCGCTGAAACAAGCACCTCGTTCTTGGTACACACGGATAGACAGTTATTTTACCGGACTTGGTTTTACCAAGAGTGAGGCAGATCCCAACTTATACCAGATTGTGGTTGAAGGTAAGTTACTGATCATTGTACTTTATGTAGATGATTTGATACTGACCGGTGATCAACAGTTGATACTCTCATGCAAGGCTGATCTTGCAAAGGAGTTTGAAATGAAGGACTTGGGCCTCCTTCATTATTTCCTGGGATTGGAAATTTGGCAGCGCAGTGATGGACTGTTTGTGTCTCAAGGCAAGTATGCCCGGGAGATACTAGAGAAGTTCAACATGCAAGGATGCAAGCCTATCGACACTCCTCTTCTTGGTGGTTGGAGGAAATATGATGCTACATCGGCAGATGTAGTGGATGCCACTGTTTATTGACAGTTGGTTGGTTCGCTCATGTATCTAGTCAATACACGACCGGACATTTGCTATGCTTTTAACTAGCATTCACAAGCTATGGTTAAGCCTACCAAGCTCTTTTGGAAGGTGGGGAAGCATGTTCTGAGGTATCTCAGAGGAACATCGGGATATGGACTGTGGTACAGACAATCGGATGAGTTGAGGCTGCATGGCTTCATAGATGCAGATTGGGTAGGGAGCCCAACGGATAGAAAGAGCACATCTGGAGGGATTTTCAGTATTAGGTCTTCAGCAGTTTCTTGGTACAACAAGAAACAAATATCTGTGGCACTCAGTTCAGCAGAGGTCGAGTACATGGTAGCAGGTTTGGCTGCATGCGAGGCTATATGGATGAGGAAGATCCTGGTCGGGTTGTTCGGTTCACACTTAGATCCTACTGTGATATATTGCGATAATCAGAGTTGCATTAAACTCTCAGTTAATCCAGTATTTCATGATATATCTAAACATATTGACATTCGGTACCATCATATCAGAGATTGTGTGCAGCGGAAGATCATGTTACTTTCTTACATTCCTACGGAGGATTAGGATGCTGATATCTTGACGAAGGTACTCACCAGGAGCAAATTCGAATACCATAGAGGCAGGATTGGGGTGGAAGATAATCCCTATCTTATTGAGAGGGAGTTTTGAGATTGCAACAAGATGATGAGCTTAGTGAAAAGAAGTCGCCTTCACTAAGTGGGCCCGCAGGCTATTTTTGGCGCAAAGTCTATTTTTAGACATGTCGATTGTTGGGTGTGGAGCCTGATTATCTTGTTTACTTTGTATCACAGCATTGGACCCCTGTACCTTAAAAGGGGCGGCAGTGCCGCCCGAAATTTAATCGCTTCCGTGGGGAGTCCAGGGGGGGGCGGCAGCGCTTTTCGGAGCCCCCCCTTGGCGGGGGTTCGGGGGCAGCGCCCCCGAAGCTAAAAACAGATGTAAAATTGCCTTGTAAAAGTATAGTAATTTCTAGTCAATCTGGGCCGTTCATTAGGCAAATGATCTGACGGTAGAAGTTATGTTTAGATTAGGGTTTTTTTGCCCTAGAAGGCAACCCCCTTGTATATATGGGGGCATTGTATTACGGCTGTGTATTATGTGTGTATTCTCGGAGCGAGAAACAGAGAGGGAGACTGTGAGAGAGAACAGAGGATATTACAGTGGATCTGCTGTAGGTTTTGTCTCTTCATTTTGTTGGATAATATAAAGGAAAGACTGGTTGTTCGGGGTGGACGTAGCCCAAACTGGGTGAACCACGTATATCTGTGTCTCTCTGGTTTTATGTGTTTTGTGTGCTTGTATTTTCCGCATATTTTATGTGTTTCATTGCTCTGTAATATTTAATTTTCTAACATCGATCATATTCTATGAGTTGCAGGATGCTATTTGTGGATGGTTGGTCAAGTTGGAAAAATAGATTGACTTATATTTTTAGACATATTGGGCGAAATCTATTTTTAGATTGCCAGTCTAAAAATAGATATGTCGAATATTATTAGCTCTTAATAATATTTGGACTCTAAACATTATCTTATTCTCTTGGAGCACTTCAGTTAAGTGCACGGATATCAGCATCAGGCGACGAAGGAAGATTACACTATTCCTGAGGGTTAGAGTGGAGCTATTTCATAAAGACTTAAATTTTGACTCATGTGACGAGTTTGGTGGAGTTGTAGAAGTAGTTGGTGGAGTTGTGTTTAGTTTAACTCCAGTTAGACACGGTTGAGATAGTTGTATCTAGTCTAACTGATTGATACACTAGTGAGAGTGGTGTGAATTAATTAATAATTAATTCACTAAATAATAACTCATTAATCAACTGAAGAATACATTAGTTAACTACAGTGCATGGACAGTTTCAGTGGAGACCAGTGGAGAGGTAGGTGAAAGAGCAAGTGTGACTATCAGTTGTGACTATAGTGATGCATTGATTTCATCCAACACTCAGTGGAGATGCCAATGAGGATTGCGTAGTGCAATCCAGGTGGATTCGAGTTCATTCAAAGCCATTCTTCAGCAGGGATTGCGCATTAGAGGCAGGCTAGGAGGTGGCAGATGATCGGTGCATGGATTTGCTAGATCAGACCTGATTAGTGTGTAGCGATTGGATTATACTGAGAGCTTGTGATAAGCTTTGTATTATGATTGTTACATGATCTATATGACATATATTATATACAGATAGTTGGGTTTTTAGCTTCAGGATTTCCCGTTAAAACATTGTGTTCATATGTGTGAATTTTTATGGTTTCAATGTGTGCATGCAATTGATTTAATTTCCGCATGTGATGATCAATGAGTGGAATAGATTCTGTATTGTGCATGAAGTCAATATTGTGTGATCAGGAGAATCTTAGGCATATAAAATATCAGTTATATAATTTCTACATTCTCAAAGATGGGTTTTCTAGTAAGTATGAATTCCAAATTTGCTAAGTGTCCTTTCGAAGACAGAGTGTTCTAAGAATTTGTTATTTGAAGCAGTAAGAATCATTTTCAAAATAGAGAAATCTAATTAGTTTAAAGTGTGAAATTATCATTAGAATAATGTGTTTCCTTTTTGGTTATCTCAAGTTTTAGTTTCAAGTTCTAGTTTTCAGTTTTAGTTTCAGAGGAGTAAGTAGATTAACATTTTTAAGTTATCATAGAAGATTTGGATTTCAAATATAAAATAGAATTATGAAATTGTCTAAGTTTCAACGTGAATATGTTACATGAGAAAGGAATGGTTGTATTTTTTTATAATTTTATTGCAGTGTGAAGTTTGTAGTAAATGTTGGATCTAGATTAAAATACAGATTCTTCTTAGGTACATAAAATATTGAATGAATAAGAATCTTAAGTTACTTTTAGAAATTAAATTCGATTATTGATTCTTCCTCATCAATTAGGGAGATTGCTTTCTATTTTAGAAGATTGGATTTAACCATCGGGATTGTAGGAGGCTTTAATTAGTTAAGTAGGTCTCCTTTTCAATATTGTTTATCTGCAAGCAAATGTGTGTTTCATTCTAGTACCTAGTTTATCATTACAAAGGAATATTTATACTCTGACCTTAAGCAAAGCCAAAAATTTAGTACAACTCGTGCTTACGAGTCCTGGATTGACAATTAAATATTAGGAGGATAAATTCATCAATTAAACTCTCAACATTTTGGTGTCGTTGTCAGGGAGTTGTATTTTGGCTTAGGTAAAATTTTTCTTACAGTGTTTCAAAGATATTTCAGGGTAGTCAAAGGGCGGAGAGGGTATGATAAGACATGAGTGAAGAGCCACGCATCCACTATTGTGGGGTTGCTCCAAAGTCTTGCCATCTTGCTTATATTTTGAACTTTTATTTCCCACAAGCGCGGAATTTAATATTTTTCTTGAACATAAATTTGATATTATTAAATATTTTATTTTGAAATTGGATGATTTGCAGGAACAAGAGAAGGATGAAGAACCACTAGTTATCCTTTGCGTCAACTGTAGAAAGAAACACTTCCTTGGAAAGTTTCCACTTAGCGGTCTGGAAGTTTGCAAAATTTATGAGGATGGTCATGCAAGTGAACATTTCCCATCACTACCACGATTACTAAAGGTACTCAGGGAATCAAATAAGAAAACAAATCAATTTCCAGGTATAACTCAAAACCCATCACCATTCAATAGTTGGAATAATGTTATTCTCATGAGTGGGTTCCTCAACATATTTATAATCCCGCAGTTCCATGGAAAACTTTTAATCCACCTACAATTGAATACCCTACTTTATGGACACAGTGACCCTCTCCTTGGCCCTCTTATTCGAGTCATATATTCCCATGGTTTGGAACCTTTTCCCTAGGGCAGTATTTCATGAAAAATTAACAATGATCACAATTTCCATTCAGTGTGCCACCAAGTCATCATCCCTCATGGTATCAAGCACCTGTGCAACCTTTCTTTAACCCTAACCCTAAACCTAGCCCTCATTCAAACCCTAACCTTAACTTAAACCCTAGACCTAGCTCTAATCGCCTAGTCCAAGCCTTAACCCAAACCCTTGTTCAAATTCTAGCCCAAACCATAACTTAGACCCTAATCCAAACAAGGAGGTTGCACAACAATTTAAAGCATTTGTTCTTCCTATTGATTCTCCCACCGAACAAAATGATATATCTTCAAGGTTGGGGGAAGGGGTGAATTTGGATATATCTCCTATCACTACAAAGCATTCACCCCAAGAAGATCAAATTCAAATACCATTAGAGGAGAAATTTATAATTGGAACCTATTCTGAAACTGTTGTTGAAGCTCAAAACCCTAGAATTCCCCTTTACCATTCTTATCAATTTGAAGAGCAGATATTTGAGCCTGAACTTGAGGGATTTATCTTTTGTATTTCACCAGATCCCTTATGCCTCAAATAGAGTGATCATCAAACTGTGGAATGCGCGCATAAGATGGAGATTCATAAGTATGTGGATCTCATTGAATCCCAGTTTCAAGTAATTGTTAATACACCCCATTCCCTCATCATTGAACAACTCTTGGTACCATATCAATTAAAGCAACTGGTTTCTCACACTCTAGTATGTGTTGAAGTTTATTCATTAAAAATGAGTATGAGTATATTTAGCATTCTACGCACATGGTTACATTGGAAGTACTCCTATACTTGAAGGAGATCTTCCTCTCTCTAAATTAGGGTAGGGTTGTATAAGAGAAATGAATAGTATTTCCATTTGAAATAAAATTGTTACAAAAACACTCTTGAAACTAAAATTCCTAAGGCACATCCATTGAATTTTTTGTCATTATGCACTCTTGTGGTAAGACTTGTTAGAAGAAATTCACTCTTAATGCCTCATATTTTATAAAGTGATTTTTATTATTGGCCAAGATTATTTACTGGGACAGTTAGGGAAATTGTTATTATTATACTTTACATTCATTATATTGACATATTGTCATCCAACAAAACCTTTTCAAGTTTCTCTTTGAATGTATTGATGAAAAGCCTCCTATGCTGGACCACTCTTATAAAACCATAATAAGCTCTCATAAGAACCATAGGATGACCAACTCGAGGAATATTTTACTCATTATCTGAGATGCTTTCTTTTTCTTGAGTCTTTAAGGGTAGCAGGATCAACCAGTAAATATTAGTAATTAAAAAATTTTCATGCCATCCCGCGCTCTTAAGGAGTAGATCTGTCTCCCCACTTATTAAGTAACCTCTAAGGTTAATCATAATTATAGGCTATAAAAATATGTAGGTGAGGATAGGAGGTCTCGTAATGAGTCGACCTACCACAATCATGAGACCTAACATGCATGACATTACTAGTCCTGCTCACCAAGCCAGAGTAATGGCTTTCATCCCAAAAGCTGGAATACAGGAGGTCTCATCACGAGTCGAAATGTTCATCCAAGTTACTTCTTGTGAGTAGCACTGCCATCAACTGGTTACCAAGCCAGAACAGTGGCCTTCATCTAAAAGTCAAATAAGCTAACTCTGAATCAATATCTAGTAAGTGGGACACAAACATTTCGTTGGGTTAAAATACATTCCTGCCAAGGTTATAAACACCTACTGGTAGTAGGGCCATGCCTGTGGTATTAAAGTTAATTTTACACTATGATTTACTTGGTTGTTTTTGTATTTCCTTGAACTCATTATCATATCTCTCTAAGAATGGATTTAATATCATTTTGGTAATGTGATTTAGAGTTCTATCTTTCAGAAATAATTTGGTTTTTATAGATGTGAGACCCTTAGTGCAGGTGATTGAATTTGCTGAATAAGAAGAGCTTCAACTATATTCTTGGGTAACAGTAAGAAAATCATCCTAGGAAGGTATCATTTTGTAATATTTATTTTTCCCTATTTCCCATCCATTTTAATGCCTTGGTTTTTAAAATAAAGTGACTTATATTTATAATAATGAGGCTATTGAAAGTGAAGACCTACTGCTTTGGACTATTCTAGAGGTGTTTTATGGAAATTTTGACAGTGAAGTTGATTTGACAAATGCTATCCCTAGGAGTTTTATGAAGAAGAATAATGCAAAAATGTTGATAGTCATTCAAAAATATTTTACCTGTGAAGGAATATTTCACATGGTCTATTCATACCATCTTAAACTTCTTCTGCATTTTTTAGGTAATAGGTCACTTGACTTACCTTTCTATTTATATAGAATTCTAGGGAAAATGTCAGATAAGGTTCAACTCAAGACAAAGGGTAATGAGACATATCTTTTTCATCATGGTCTAATTAAGTTGTTAGTGTTGGAAGAATTGAGAAGGTTAGACAGAGATTCGATTTCTTTCTTGTTTATGAGTGGTTATGAAATTTATGTGGTCACTCCAAAGAAAGCATCAAAACCTAGAACTACTTCATCACCTGCTGTGGAGAAGAAGTTGAAGAAGAAAAAATATCATCTCCTGCAGAACCAGTGGACATGGGAGTAGAACCTTTGCAAGAGACTGACACCCCTCAAGTAGCACCTGCAAAACAAAAGCATACAGTCAGCAAACAAGGCAGCAAGATAGTCACTAGAAGCCAAACATTGGCTAAAGGAAATTTGGAGAATATCCTTCGTGAAATTTACATTGAAGAGTCACCCATTGTGCAAGCTGAAGACATTGAAGATGGTGGAGGAAAGCTAAATAAAGGTAAGACTGCTAAGAAACTAGATTTTGTAGGTGATGATTCTGGTTTTATATTTTATCCAAGGAAGCCAATGACTAGACATGCAAAGAAGGCCATGGAAAGGAAAAAGACTGAGAAAATAAATGAAGTTGTTTAGTTTACAAGCATCATAGGTTTGTCTCCATCAACAAAAAAAGAAGTGATTATCAGGCAAAGAAAGGGCAAAGAGAAAATAATTGAAAATATCAGAAATAGAATCCCTTAAAGAGCAGTTGAAGGAAGCAGGTAAAGAGATATCAGTTTTGAAGCTAAAGGAAAATAAGCATAGAGCTGAGAAGGTTCAATTTGAACAGATGAGGAAAATATGGGATGAACAAGTCTCAAGTGTTTCAAAATCTTTGGACAACACATAAATGTTGCTGAAATGGACTCAACCATTAAGAGGGGAGGTCAAAAATCTTAGGAATATGAAATTACACCTACAATATAAGAACAGAGCATTAAAATATCAAGTGGAAGACCTTCAGGAGTAGCTAGACTTTATCCAGATTGAGCTAGAGAAGAGAGGGATGAAGATGAGAGTGGTTGAAGAACCCATCAGCCAATTAAATGTAAAAGAAGAAGAAACACCTAAGGAGTGAAAGATTGGGTTGAAACAAGTTTGATGAGGTTCATAACTCGCAGAGAACCTAAATTTTGCATCTGGAGATCAAATTTTCAAGACAATTACAAAAACGACAAATTTTGGTTTTTTAGACAGTTTCGTAGCGTGCTTCAAGCTTGAAGCCAGAAAAAAGCTACGAAAATTCTGAAGGTGCATTTTTGCCTTGGAATTCATCTTTTTCAAGTATTATGGAGGGAAAATGATTGTTTTCAAGGTTTCTTGGCAGAGTAAAGGTGTTTGAACAATAAAGGTAGCAAGGAGATAGGTGAAAAGGTAGGTTTTCATATGCTACTAAAACTTGCTACGAAACTGCCTAAACTGCCTTGTTTCATAGCGAGGGGTTTTTTGAAGAGTTTTAAGTGTTCCAACAACACATTAGTTAGCTAGAGACCTCCAGTATGGTAGTGGGCCACCTCAACAGAGATTCATTACTCAAAAGGATTGTCACACATCTAGCTCAACAAGCAAAACAATGATTAAAGTGAAGGTTCTCCATCCCTGAAAAGTAGGATTTTGTTTCATAGATCTGGGGGTGTTTTAAATATGTAAAGTGATGGTGAATTGTCCCTCAAACATGTGATATATATTATTTAACTGTTTCAGTATTATAAAAACCGAATGTAATAAATAGGAGATAAAGTCCTATTAGGATTTTGACTTCTTAAAGGATAACTATCCTTTTTCTGTTTTAAGTAAGTAGTTTCAGTTATGATGGGTGTCAAAGTTAGAATTCGAAGATATAGCCAGCTGGGCAGATCATTTACATTTTAAATAATGTCTATTTATAGACTGAACATCGAAGAGCAAAGGGTTGAGAGATGGTTACTTGACACTACCACTATTGTAATATTTTGATATCAGGTATATACAATTGCAGCACACCTATTTCAGACCTGAGATTCTTCTCTGTATTCTTATGTAATTTTGTTCTATTAGTATTTTACTCTCTCTAGTGTTCTAGTTGTATAATCACTTGTAATTCATGGTGGCATTCTCAAACTTCCTGTATGCATATAGCTTTCTGTTTTTTCCTTCATGTATGGTTTAATAAGAATACAATTGCCTCATCTTCCATGAGATATGTTAACTTGTGACTTAGTTTTCATATCGACTCCATAATCCAAATGGTAGTTAGTTGTTTATATCTTTCACCTATAGAAAAACAACACATTCAATCCAATTCAGAGTTAGTCATCTATTTTCAAGTTATTCCTTGAATATCCTTTATCCTTTTGAGAGGGCCCTCTCAGACTGGAAAGGCTAATTTCTAGTTACAAGTTGGTTTGAAATAGTTACTCCAAGTTAACCATTGAAGCAGCCCAGCATGACTCAATTTGGTGATAACACCTAGTTAATCATTATAAAGGAATATTTATACTTTGACCTTAACTTGAGCCAAAAACAGAGTACAAATCGTGCTTATGAGTCCCAAATTGACAATTAAATAATAGGAGAATTAATTAATCAATTAAAACTCTCAAAAAACAGTAGTACTCACAACCACTACAATGGGGGATTTCTTGATAATATCCTGAATGAAAGATTCAACCTCCATTTTAATCTCGACAGTAAGGGGGTTTCCAGTTTGTGGAAGGTCGGAGATGGTGCAAGAGGGGGATGTGATAAGCGAAGAAGGGTTGTGAGATAGTGGAGAAGCAACAGGATTGGAATGTGGGGTTTCCTCAATTATCTAAGCACTAATGATAAACCCATGGGGTTCCTCACCAATGAGGTGTAAAATCTGGGATTGGGGAGGAGGCACATTTTTTTTGAACAAGGGAAAGGGAAGGGTAGCGGAGTGAAGAGACTTGAGAATGTTCGGTTGAGTAGTATAAGTGGGGTCCATGGTACCCAGAGAGATAGTTAAAGGCCTCAAAATTTGAGGATTAATGGGAAAAATAGCATGAACATTAGAGGGAAGGGGCACAAAACTTACTATTGGAATGAGAGCTTCCCAAGTGTTTGGAGTGGAGAAAATAGTCTTCTTGAATTGCTTGAGGATGGGATTTAGGACCTATGCAACTATGTGTTTCCTTTATGACGATGAAATTTTCTCTGACAATGGATGTGGAAACATTCCATCAAATGTATAAACATAATTATTATCCAAGATTTCACATCCAATACCAGGTGAGGAGAGAACTTCATTGTGAAAAGCCTCTTCAGAGAGGTAGAATGGAAACAACTTCGTGTGAAAGGTATTTTAATTGAAAACTTTGTGTTGGACATAGGTGGTGTTGTGGCGAAGGCCAAACCATACAGAGTGTGAGTACACATCGAGAAGTGGTTGTGGTATCCATGAAATTTTTTTGGAGACAATGATCATCTTGGCATACCATCCAGCGAAAGGTGCTTCATTTATTTCCTTACTGTTTGGGTCCCCAGACACCCTCCAAGAAAGGTATGCAAGGGCCAAAAGTTGATCATCTGAAACTGGAAAATATGTCACCCTTCAAGAGGACACCACTTCCTCATGGAAATGGACATCACCAAGTAGTCATAGATGAAGTATGTAGCTGTTAGGTCCCTATATTACTAGTGTAGTCCCTTATTGTTGTTAGTGTAGCCCCCTTATTGTTATTATTGTACCCTTGTATTCCCCATATTGTTATTATTGTGCCCCATAAAACCACACTATTTTTATTGTTGTGCCCTTACTTTATTATTGTTAGGTAGGCTAGGATTATATTGTGATCCCATGGACTCCTATATATAGAAAGGAGGTTTTTTCATTTGAATCATCCAAGAATTTTTCATTTATGCAATGTAAAGGAGGTTTCCCCCTCAAAGTGGCTATTTTCTAAGGCGTTGATATCTCTTTTGTTCTATTTTTGGAGTTGGTTTTATAACATTTGGTATCAGAGCTTTGGATTCTAAGGTTTCGTTGCTACAAATAGGTCATCATGGAATTTTTGCTATAAATTATTTTCTACGAAGGTTCAGACTCTAAAGAAAAAACCCATTTGCGAATAAATCCTTATGAACGTCGTGTAAATATTTTAGATCTTGGTTCACAACATTTTAGGAGATATGATCTGTGGAAGTTAGGGTTTTTTTAGGTTCCCAAATTTCATCTAAGAGAGGTGACCTTGGGAAAATCGTCATAGATCTCTCTGAGCATCGGACTGGAATTTTGTAAAAATTGGCCCAAATCACACGGAATTTAGTTTGATGTGTATCAATTTTAGAGATGAAGGACGAAAAAATGACACATGGCATGCCGTACAAGTTTTCTCTACTGAACCAATCCATAATTAGGTCATTGCGGGAGATTAGACATAAATTTTCCTTGAAGAATCCAAATCAGGTCACACTTATGGCATTGGAAAGAAGATTCATAGGGCTAATAAAGGGAAAAAGATAAAATCTCGAGTATCCGAAATTCCAGATATACATTAGTTTCAATATCGAGCTCCTCAAAAGCAAGAAAAAGGTGTGTATTTGTTTTTCTAATTGCATAAATATTGCTTGAAAAAGTAGTTTGAACTGATTTCAAGGGCATATTGAAGCATAGATATCAGTATTGGGTTATAAAATGGCCCCTAAAAATAATTAAACACCCACTAAGCCCTTAGAAGGCTCTAATATGACTCATGAAGAGGAAGAAGTGCAACATGATATATCAAAATTACAAGACCAAGTGCACCAAATTTCGCTCTCACAAAGAGAAACAAAAAATGAAACGGAAGTTTGTAAGAAAGGCGTGGAAGCTAAGATGGATGGTTTGAAGAAAGGCGTGGAAGCTAATATGGATGGTTTGAAGAAAGGCGTGGAAGCTAAGATGGATGGTTTTAAGAATGACATGGAAGCTAAGATGGATGCCATGGAATCTAAGATGTATGACATGAAAGCTAAGATAGATGTAAAAATGAAAGACAACATGGAAGCCATGAAGAATGATCTAAAAGAATACATGGAAGGTTTGACAAAGTTGATACAAGAAATTATTCCTAATGGCGAAAAATTAGTACAGGAAACTCATGATGAGAACAAAATAAATGTTAATCGTGATTTCATAAACTATAATTTTGGATTGAAGACCCACCATATTCCAAAGATCGATATGAGCAATTTTTATGGAAAGGATCCCATAACATGGATACTATAAATGGAGCAATAATTTGATCTCCATAATGTTCAGAACACACAAAAGATACGCATTGCAACTTTACATTTAAAACATAATACATTTGTATGGTATCGATGGCTTTTCTCTCATAAAAAAATTGTCACTTGGTCAATTTTAACAGAGGAAATGATAGAACATTATGAGGATACAAAGAGAAACACCTTCTTTAGCCAATTGATAAATCTCAAACAAAAGGGTTCGATGGTGGAGCACATTTAGGACTCCCAAAAATTGAATATAAGGGTAATTGATATTCCAGAGGAACACATGATTGATGTCTTCATAAGGACTTTAAAGGATAACATCCAACATGAGGTTCGCCTTTGGGAACCTGATTCATTGGAGAAGGCATTCAGGTTGGAAAGAAAAATTGGAAGTAAAATTATGGAGACAAGGAAGCCTAACACTCACATCTATAAAGATGGAAGTGCTACTACTCCTAGACATCCAACACCTACAAGGTTGACACCACAACACTTGGAAGAAAAAAGAGAAAAAAATCTTTTCTACAATTGTGATAGCAAATACACTAAAGGTCATAAGTGTTCTGAGAATAAATTATTTTACATATATTGTGAATAGGAGGAAGAAAATGAACAAGAAACTTCAAAAGAAAAGGATATACACCAAGAACCAACCCTATAGAAAGAAGAAATGAGCTCGACCATATCCTGTAATGAATTGGAAGGAATTACCACTCCTCAAACTCTCAATATAGAAGGACATATCAAGAAGAAAAAAAATTTAGTGTTTATTGATTCAGGTAGTACCCATAATTTTATTCATTGTAAGGTAGCCCAGGAATTTAATTGCTTCCTATACCCAACACCAGAGTGTCAAGTGATGTTTGCAAATGGAGCGGCTATAAATTTCTCTGGAAAAATCCATAATATCAAGTTAACCATGGGGGAATATGTATTGAATAGTCCAATGATTTTCATTCCAATGGGAGATTCTGATGTTGTACTAGGAGTACAATGGTTACGATCTTTGGGGACAATAGCTTTTAATTTTCAGGAACTTTTCTTGAATTTTTTTTCAAAAGGAAAGGAAGTTGAATTACGAGGTATCGCAGGGAAGCCAGGAAAGATAATAAGCTCCAATGTCATGAAAAATATTCTGAAGAAAGAATAATGAGGCTTAATTTCACAATTATGCTCACTAGAAGTTCCAACATCAAAATCATCTATTTCTCCAGATCTCCAAAGAGTCTTAGATAATCTTTCCAAGGTGTTTGAAACTCCCAAAGGACTCCCACCTATTCCTGATTATGATCATGTCATTCATTCGATTCTAGGAAGTGTTACTCCAAACATCAGGCCTTACAGATATGCATATGTCCAAAAGAGCTAAATTGAACGTATGATTTTAGAAATGTTAGAGGCTGGTATAATTCAACCTAGTCAAAGTTCTTTCTCTGCTCCAATAGTATTGGTGCACAAGAAGGATCTATCATGGCGCATGTGTCTGGATTATAGGGAGCTCAATAAGCTCACTATTAACGATAAATTTCACATTCCTGTGATTGATGAATTATTGGATGAATTACATGGAGCAATTTATTTTACCAAGTTGGATCTTCATTCAAGATATCATCAAATTAGAATGAATATTGAAGATATCCCAAAAACAACATTTCAAACTCGTGAGGGTCATTATGAATTTTTGGTCATGTCCTTTGGCCTTACCAATGCACCTTCTACATTTCAATGGTTCATGAATTCCATTTTTCAACCCTTTCTTAGAAAATTTGTGTTAGTATTTTTTGATGATTACTAATCTATAGCAGGTCTTGTAAGGATCATGTTCAAAATGTTGACAGGGTGCTCAAACTATTGGAGTAGAAAAAATTATATGCAAAAACCTCCAAATGTTTCTTTGGAGTACAAGAGGTGGGATATATGGGTCATATTGTATCTCAGGAGGGTGTTAACGTAGACCCTAACAAAATTAAAGTCGTTAAGGAATGGAAATTCCCCACAACCATAAAGCAGTTGTGAGGATTTCTCGGGTTAACAGGGTATTATCACAAGTTTGTTAAGAATTGTGGGAGAATAACAACACCTATAACAACATTATTGAAGAAAAATGCATTTTCATGGACTCTTGAAGCAACTAAGGCCTTTGAACATCTTAAAGAAGAAATGTGCCTAGCACCAGGCTTAGCTACACCAGACTTCACAAAAACCTTTATTATGGAATGTGATGTCTCTGGAAATGGAATTAGTGTTGTTTTAATGCAAGAAGGAAGAACCATTTCTTTTGAAATTCGTCCAATCAAAATAAAGTATTTATAGAAAGCTATTTATGAGAAGCAAATGTTGACCTTACCTAATGGGAATACAATTCAAGGTAAAAACCAATCATGATAGCCTTAAATAGTTTTTGGAACAAAGACTATATTCAGAAGAGTAGCAGAAATGGGTCACAAAATTTTGGGTTATGACTTGAAATCATCTACAAAAATGGAAGCTAAATGTTGTTGTAGATGCACTCTCAAGAAAGGATGAGGAGGTGGAAGCATTGATTTGTGTCATTTCTATTATCCAACCAGATTGGATAACCGAAGCAAGGGAGGAATGGAAGAATGACGAATAAGTGTGGAAACTCATTCAAAAGTTGCTGCAAGATCCCATTATATTTGATAAATTTAGTTGGAAAAGTGATTCCTTATGGTAGAAAGATAACTTATATCTTTGTAATAATTCCCAACTAAAACAAAAGATTATTTTGGAATTGCACACCTCTCTCGTAGGAGGACACTCAGAATTTTTACAAACTTACCACAGGGTGAAGACATAATTTTTTTGGGATGGCCTTAAATCTAATATTCAAATGCTTGTGGCATAATGTTTGGTTTGCTAAAAAAATAAAGTTGAGACAATTAGGACCCCGAGTCTGCTACAACCTTTACCCATTCCAAGTCAATGTTGGGAGGAGGTTTCAATGGATTTTATCACAGGTTTACGTAATTCTGAAGGAAAGAGTGTCATCATGGTGGTAGTTGATAGACTTACCAAGTATGCACACTTTTGTGCATTATCTCATCCATTTAAAGCAAGTACAGTTGCTACTGCATTTATGGAAACAATTCAAAATCTATATGGAAACCCAAAGATTATTATAATCAACATAGATCCCATTTTCACTGGAAATTTTTGGATGGAATTGTTTTCTTGTTTGGGTACTCAAATAGCCCATAGCTCATCTTATCATCCTCAATCCGATGGGAAAAATGAGATAATGAACAAATGTTTGGAAGGATATATTTGCTGTTTTGTATCTGATAAACAAACACAATGGGTCAAGTGGTTACCTCTAAATGGTGGTATAACACTTCCTTACATACTACAGCAAAAATGACCCCATTTATGGCACTTTATGGATATCATCCACCGTTCATCACATCATCTTGAAAATTCTAAGGTTCAAGTAGTGGAAGATTCCATCGGGGATCAACAACAAGTTCTCCAACTCTTAAAGGATAACATAAATTTGGCACACAATCGAATGAAACGACAGGCATATCAACATCACAACGAGAGAAGTTTTGATGTAGGATACTAGGTATTTTTACAGCTAAAACCATACAAACAAATTATCCTCATGCAATCTAAGAAGGATGATAAATTATTGCCAAAGTACTATGGTCCTTACAAGGTGTTGCAAAATATTGGCACTATGGCATAAAAATTGGAGCTTCCTGTTTCTTCTCGAGTGAACCTAGTTTTCCTTGTTTCATGCATAAAGAAGGTTATAGGTGACAAAATTCTAGTTCAAAAAATATTTCCAGAACTTGATGAGGAAGGAAAAATCATACTGGAACCTGAATCAGTCACAGAAACAAGAACTCGACATCTACGAAATCGATCAATTTCATAGTATCTCATCAAGTGGAATAAATTACCCATTGAAGATTCCACATGGGAGGATGAGAATTTTATACATAAGCATCCAGAGCTACTCAAGCGTTGAGGACAACACTTCTTTGAAGGAGAGGGGCATGTTAGGTCCCTATATTACTAGTGCAGTCCCTTATTGTTGTTAGTGTAGCCCCCTTATTGTTATTGTTGTGCCCCTGTAGTCCCCATATTGTTATTATTTTTCCCCATAAAACCCCACTATTTTTAATCTTGTGCCCTTAGATTATTATTGTTAGGTCAGCTAGGATTATATTGTGGCCCCATGGACTTCTATATATAGAAAGGAGGTTTTCTCATTTTAATCATCCAAGAATTGTTCATTTATGTAATGTAAAGGAGGTTGCCCCCTCGAAGTGGTTGTTTTCTAAGGCGTTGATCTCTCTTTTCTTCTATTTTTGGAGTTGGTTTCATAACACTAGCCCACTTATATACATCCTCGCAGGCCTTGAATAGCTCATTCAATAAGTAGCTACACCAATTGAGCTTCTCTCCTCGATCGTAAGCCTCTACAACATATATTTCATCTAATGTGCACTCACCCTTAGGGTAGTGTCGCATTATTTTCCCCACTATCACATGACATGCAAATTTTATTGAATAAATATGAATCATTTCAATAATATCCCTTCTGCTACCTCGATGAGTAGCATACTTAGTGTAAAAAAATTTCTCATTAGTCTTCTTACAATGTTTAGATGCATTCTTAAAGGAAAATGAGACATATTCACCCGCCGCATGTTAGTGTCAGTCTAGTCATACTGCCATCAGTGATCAAAACTTCTCTTTTGCATTTTCAAATTAGGTGTCTCATACCGAATAAATTTCAACATTCTGATAGGTCATGGATTCATTTGATGGTAGTATTGTTTTATCAGTTTTCCCTCATGAGGTACTTGTTGATCTTCCTTTCTATGGTCTTTAGTCATTAGTCACTTTTATTCTTTAAATCATACCAGTAGGTCATAGGATGGGTCTCATTAGTTCTAGGGTCTCACCATGGTCAAATTAATGAGTCAAAATATCAATAATATCAGCAAGGTCATGAGGATGTCAATAAAGATCAGCAAAGTCATGAGGAATTCAATAAATTCATAATTATAGCACCAGGAGGATCAGAAATATCATTCATTCAGTTTGATGTAATTTTCACCTCAAAACCATGTTTTGAGGTGAAAATATAATACTTTGCCTTTCAGTCACAATTCAGAAGCTGTATCTCCACAAAGTGATGTCCCTGCCTTCAGAGAAGTTTTCCACAGCATGTTCAGCACTAGATCATCTTCAAGGCAGATCCATCAGAAAGAGCCTGGAAGGAGCTTTCCAACGGTATACCACACTCTCAAAACTGACTTCTAGATTGAAATTCATGCTTAAGTGAAGTAAGATTCCCTTTACCCCTTATTTCCCATTTTTCCCTTCAACCTTGCTTTATTAAAGTTTTATATCCCTTTACAAAAACCCCTTTCCCTCTTTCCGGTTATGATATCGCATTATAAACCATTTAATACAAATATGCGATTTATTTCTAACCACTTCCCCACCATTACCCTCGAAACTTATTATAAAATCAAAGTTTCCATTATATATAACCCCCGCCACGTAAACCACTTCCCCTTTCCATCCCCGAAAACTGTGTTATGAAGTTTTATATCATAACCCGCATAATCCAAAGTCCCCTCCCCTTTATTAAATCGTAAATCGCAAAATTCATTTGTATGCCCCGATGAGCCCATCGCAAATATTTGCAATGCGATCGCATCGCAAATCCTCCGATCGCATCGCAAATCCTTTGATCGCACCATCGCAGATCGCAAAGTTCTTTTGTATGCCCCGATGAGCCCATCGCAAATATTTGCGATGCGATCGCATCACAAATCCTTTGATCGCACCATCGCAGATCACAAAATTCATTTGTATGCCCTGATGAGCCCATCGCAAATATTTGCGATGCGATCGCATCGAAAATCCTACGATCGCATCGCAAATCCTTTGATTGCACCATCACAGATCGCAAAGTTCTTTTGTATGCCCCGATGAGCCAATCGCAAATATCTCCAATGCGATCCGCCGATCGCAACTCTCTCCAACTCCGACTGAGATTTATATGCGGGTCCCACCTCTCCCTTCCTTTTTCCCATTTAAAATTCATTTTTCCCTTCACAAAGCATATAATTTCATTCAGTTCTATTTCTATGACATTTTATTAAAATTCAGAAAAACAAAGAAATAATGGAAAGAAAAAGAATGGTCAAAGGGCCGAGAGCTTATTTAAAACAATATTGCTACAGCAAGCAGCAAAATAGGTGATCTGTTCACTAGATTACCTATTTACGTTCATACGGCCAAACAACAAAATATTCAAATCAGTCCAATGTAATGTTGTCCCTTATTTTCAGGGGCAGATTTTTGTATTACTTTCTATGATTGTATTTCAGCTGTTAGAACAACCCCCCCTTCTATGGATCTGTGTTCCCACATTTCAGCTTATTTATTGTATTGTAAATAATTTGTAAAGAATTTTTTTCTGAGTAGGAGAAAGTAGGGGATTAGTGTGGGAGAACATCTCTGCGCTACATTGTACAGTTTGACAGGAATTAACAAGAGATGCAGCTCTGATTTGTGGGATCCATGTGGTATGAAATTTAGCATTTGTTCTCTCCTTTGTTTCATATGTGAATTGTTATGTGTTCCATTCATCCATAAACATTTCTTTTGAATGCTTTCAAGATAGAAAGGTAGAATTCATTTTATATGCTCTTCCTTGGGAAATCATTCATGCTCTGTTTGTTTTCTTCTATTTGAAATGGATCCATTTATTGTGCCCTTTTCAGCTCCTCACCAGTCTTTCAATCCCATCCTTACTAAATTTTAATTTGCTAAGTTTCTTGCCTATATTGCCCCATGAGATACCCTGTGTCCTGATTTAATTCCCGGTTTCAACTGTCCCTTCATATCCCACACATCCCTGAAATTAATCAATTCATTATTTTAATTAAACCTTTATCCTCATCATTTTATCTAGCCTAATATCAGTCCATTTATTGTGTTCCATTGAATATTCTTTTACAAAGAGAGCCCTCTCCTGTCCTTGTAGGGCTAGCTACAAGGCTGAGTGTGGTTTAGTTTGTTACCCTATTTTCCCTTTGCAGCCTGGGGTCCAATTCAGGTGCTAACATTTTCTAGCGAACATACTGGGGACTAGCTGTTCAAGATTGTTTGTTTGTTAGTGTTATTTGTTTTATAAGCTATAGACGGAGCCTGAAGTAATGCCAGGTAGCCTACGAAATGCACATTTCTTTGCAAGTGCATAAGTAGATAAATGCTGCTTCAGTCAATCTCCGGTCTAGTTTTATAGACAATAACGTCTGACTTGCAAATATTTGCCCCAGTACATCAAATAATTCCAGACTTTTGAAAGATGATGTTCAGATTTCTGCTAGGCTGCAGAATAATATTTTTGTAAAATAGACATTTCACCACACTGGCTTCAAGAAGATACACCAGGGCTAATCCAGATCCAAATCCTCCCCCTGTGTTTGAAAATCCAAATCTTATCCCAAGAATTGTTAGAAGACAAGAAGGATCATTAAGCCCCAGACCTGTCTTAAGATCCTATACTTGGCCCAGTGAGTTGTTTTTTGTAGAAGAGCTTTCCTTTGACGAAAATTTTGAGCTTTCTTTATTTAGGAATAAGTCTGAAAATGACATTGATGATACAATTTTAGATCCTGACTTCCTTGTGGATATTGAAGTCCAAAGAGAAAAAACCTCCATTGATGATTACATTTTGAATTCTCCTCAGTCCATCACTGTAACTAATCCTCCTGAGCCTTCCGAATCATTAGGAACAACCTTTCCCCCTCTCAATTCATCAGTATTCCCATCAGTAAATTCCCAATTCTCATCTCCTCCGTTAACACCTCCCTCAAATCCTACAAATCCTATTGTAAATCCACCCAGAGTTATGGCTGCCAGGTATGCACCTCTGGTCTTACCCCAGGTTCTCAATGATATGCCTGCTGACTATCAAATCAAAATTCCTATTTTTGATGCCACTCAAAGCATCATAGCTCAGCAACATGTTGATAAAATGAATGAATTTTTTGATTTGCATGAGGTAAAAGCAGAGAATGTGACAATGAGGCTGTTTTTTCAAAGTTTCGGAGGCGAAGTCAGAAAGTGGTTTAGAGCCCTACCGCCAGGCACAATTCACACGTTCCAGGAGTTGCACACTCAGTTACTAGACTGGTGGGAGGTAAAAAATAACCCACTTCAAATTCTGTCTGAGTATGAGAACATTAAAAGGAATGTGGGTGAAACTGTGCAGGATTATTGTTTAAGATTCAATATTGTATACAATGCTATTCCAGCTAATTTGAAGCCTCCTGAGGGACTGGCATTGTTAAAATTTCCCGATGGATTTGATGCCGACATGGCATATCAACTGCGTGAAAGAGATTCGTCTTCACTTGAAGACATGCAGAAGATAGCGGTTAATGTTGAAGCTAATCTGCTGGCTAAAAGAGCACGAGCCAGAGCTGAGAAAAGAGTCACAATAAAGGAGGAGGCCTCTACTTCAGATAGTAAAATGGATACTCTGATTAGAATGGTGGAAAAAATGGTTGATAGGTTAACCATCGCAGATAGACCTAATCCTCAAATGAGAAATCCAAACTTCAGAGGGCAGCAGCCGCAATTCAGAATTAAACAAAGAGAGCAGAGAACGCAGGACCAAACTGCACCACCACAGCAGCAAATTAAAACTCCTTTGCAACAGAACTACATGCAAGGGACAGATTCAGATGATGATGATCCTGTGATTGAGGCTACTCATTTTTTCACAGCCGATGGTGCACCAATTTTCCTTACAGAAGACGATGAATACACAGTGGCAACTCCAGACATTCAAAAAGACCAAAATTTCATTTTAGCCAATGATACAGTACTGGAAGAAGAGTCTGATGACTATCAAAGAGGGTATATGAATGCTCTGTCAGCTCAACAAAGGAAATACTCTTTAAGGAACAGAGAGATTACAGTCAGCCCCATCCAAAAAATAAAGGAGATTCAAATGAAAAACGATGCACAAAAGAAAGCTAAAGAGCCGGCTGACCCTTCTTCTAGCAAAGCACCTATAGTTGCTAACACAGCCAATGAGAAGAACCAACAGAACACAATAAAGGAGCCAATAGAGAAGAAAGACCCGCCCATTAAAGAGGTAGAGAAAGCTCCCTCCTTTAATCTAGAAAATGAAATCTCTAAGTTAAAGGTGTTTATGCCCCTCACAGAGTTGGTAAAGAATAGTGTGTATAAAACTCAGGTGTCCAAAGTCTTGCAAATCGATTCTATCTCTGATACAGTCAACGTAGAAGATGACTACCCTGAACTTATTTTCGGTCCAGCCACAGAATAATCTGGAGAAAATGAAGTCCTTCCTTTTTACTTGAGTTTTAGAGTACATGATTTTATCTTGCATAATGCTATGTTGGACTCTGGGGCCTCACATAATTTGATGCCCAAAGCTGTTATGGAGAAGCTAGGTCTTGACATCACTCGTAAATATCATGACTTGTATTCCTTTGACTCAAGTAGTGTCCACTGTATTGGTTTAATTAAAGATTTGGTAGTGTCTTTAGACAAGATTCCAGCAAAGAATGTCTTGATGGATGTAGTTGTTGCTGATTTCCCACCAAGATTTGGAATGCTTCTATCTAGGTCTTGGGGTGAAAAACTTAAGGGAACCATACAACTTGACTTATCTTATGCCACTATCCCTGTATTTTGCCATTTGAGGAGGTTATATAGGGAAAATAAAATGAAGTATATGATTACCAGTAAAGACAAGCCTTTAAATCATCCCATTAATGCTATCCATACAGACTTAGAGTCTTTTGTCTTGTATTCTGATGGTGGTTTAAATGATGAGAATGTTCAATTGGTACAAGTGGATGACATACCTGAGATTTTAGAGAATTTCAAAGAGGTCCTCAAAAGGGAAAAGGACAAAGCAGCAAACACTTCTGAATCTCCTGCTTTCCAGCAGCAAAGGGACAATGAAAGGCCAAAAATCAGCCAAGGTAAAGAGGAGAAAGAAGAAAATTTCTAGCACCTTCAAGAAGAAGAAGAAGGCCTGTGGAGTATGGATTTTGATGGAGCTATTGGTAAGGATGGAGCTGGCATTGGAATATGGATTAGAAGTCCTGTTTTTCAACTTGAGAAGGTTCCCAGTAATGTTAGAGTTTGTGCCTATAAGTGAGTTTTTAATTTCTCTAATAATGAAGCAGAATATGAGGCTTTGATTGCAGGCCTCAAAATTTTGAAGAAGTTGAATGCTAAAAGGATTTTTGTATATGGCGACTCTGAATTGATAATTAAACAGGTGAAGGGATAATATCAAGCAAAACATCCAAGATTGAGGGCATACAGAAATGCAGTCTTGGACATTTTGAAAACATTCCCATAATATACTTTGACAGCAGTGCCTAGGATGCAGAACATTATTGCTGACTCTCTCGCCACTACTGCAAGTAACTTGAAGATTCCAATGAACTCCAGCAATAAGTTTGAGATCTATGTCAAACATAGGCCTGTTGTTCCGGACAATTTAAGGTATTGGCAAGTATTTTGGGATGATAATGAGATCAATGCATTTTTGCAGGGTGATGGAAAATTCAAAGATACTCCAATAGAGGGTGAGTATGAGGTTGATGATCAAGAGTTGGAAGCAAACCAGATGGACATATTTTAGTTAAAGGATAATGTAATTCCTAGAGGTCTCATACCCCTAGAGGAGCTTTTTGATCAGGATGATGTCGCAAAGAAACCAAGTTTGGTGCCCACAGAGAAAGGTGTTGAAGATGTGAATATTGGAACAACTGGTCAGCCCAAGTTTGTCAAATTATCAAAAGCATTATCCCCTGAGGTAAAGGAGAAGTATGTAAAATTTATTTCTGAATTTTCTGATGTATTTGCATGGGATTATTCAGATTTGAAAGTGTATGATAAGAACATAATTCAACATACAATTCCTATCAAGTCGGATCATAAGCCTTTTAGACAGAAGCTGAGAAGAATCAATCCAAAGCTGCTGTCATCGATTGAAAAGGAGGTAAACAGGTTGTACAAAGCGGGAATCATAGTTCCTATTAGATTTTTTGATTGGATTTCGAATTTGGTCCCAGTGCGTAAAAACACTGGAGAAATAAGACTGTGTATTAACTTTCGGAACTTGAATAAGGCATCCTTAAAGGATAATTACCCACTTCCGAAAATGGACCATATTCTGCAGAGAGTATTTGGAGCATCTAGGATGTCATTACTTGATGGCTACTTAGGGTATAACCAAATATTGGTGCATGAGAAGGACCAAGATAAAACTGCCTTTACAACACCCTGGGGAACCTTCCGGTATGCCAAGATGCCCTTTGGACTGAAGAACGTTGGAGCCACTTTTCAGCGTGCAATGGAAATTGATTTTGCAAATGAAAAAGATGTCTTTTTGGTTGTTTATTTGGATGATTTGACAGTGTTTTCAGGTTCAGATGATGAGCATTTGCATCATCTAAGAGTGGTTTTTCAGCGCTGCAGAAAGTTTGGAATTTCTCTCAATCCCAAAAAGAGCCTTTTTGCCATGGATGAGGGAAAATTGTTCAGGCACATCATCTCTAAAGATGGAATCTGCATAGATCCAGCCAGAGTGGAGGCAATCCAACTTATAGATCTTCCACGGAACAAGAAAGAGATTCAGGCCTTCAATGGTAAGATGAATTTTTTACGCAGATTTATACCTAATTTGGTTGAGAATTTGAGAGAAATGACCAATATGTTGAAGAAAGAAAACACTGTTAAGTGGAGTGAGGAAACTATCAAGTCATTCAATCTGGTAAAGTTTTCTTTGTCTAATGCCCCAGTTCTGATCAGTCCCGACTATACTCAAGATTTTATTATATTTTCGTTTGCATCTGAGCATACTATTTCTGTTGTTTTAATGCAAAAGAGAGATGAAGTAGAAAAGCCAATTGCATTTTTCAGTAGGACTATTAGAGATGCTGCTTTAAGATATAATATTATTGAAAAGCAGGCATTGGCTCTTGTCAAGGCGTTGAAAGATTTTAGGGTCTATATTCTACATTCACACACTATAGCGTATGTTCCTAACGCATCAGTCAAGGATGTGCTCATGCAAACTGATCCAGAAGGTCAAAGAGGCAAATGGATAGCTGCTATGTTGGAGTACGATCTGGAGATCAAGCCTACAAAGTTGATCAAAGGCCAAGGCTTGGCGAAATTGATGGCTCAATCAAATCTGCGTGCTTTAGATATAAACCTCATTTCATCAATGTCAAAAGAAAAAAATGAAGGTTTGTTGGTTCCTATTTCAGACATTTTTCTGTAGTCCCCTTGGTATTCAGATATTGTGTATGTTCTTCAGCATTTGTCACCTCCTCCAGGCACGTCTAAGAGTCAAGGTAGGTCTTTGAAACTCAAATCTGCAAAGTATTGTATTTTAAACAGTGCTCTATTTTGGAAGGATCCGGGAGGCGTTTTGCTAAATTGCTTGGTTGAAGAAGAAGCTCAGAGGGTAATGCACGATTTCCATAAAGGTGACTGTGGTGGTCACCTGTTTTTGAAAACCACAGCAAACAAGATATTGAGAGCCGAGTATTATTGGCCCACATTGTTTTCTGATTTATGTCAAATAGTGATGAAATGCCATGAATGTCAAATTTTCCAAGGGAAGAAGAAATTGCTTCCACTTCCTTTGAAACCTATTTCAGTGAATGCGCCCTTTCAACAGTGGGGGCTCGATTTTATAGGAGAGATACATCCCATGTCCTTAGCACAACATCGATGGATATTGACTATGACAGACTACTTTACGAAATGGATCGAGGCCATCCCTGCCAGGCAAGCAACTGACATGGTAATAATTCAATTTCTGGAATCAAATATTTTGTCTCGTTTTGGTTGCCCATGTAAAATTGTGACAGATAATGCAGTCGCGTTCAGATCAAAGAAAATGATCGATTTCTGTGATAAATACAACATCGTGCTGGGCCATTCAACAACGTATTATCCACAAGGTAACGGCCTGGCAGAGTCATCGAACAAGTCGCTTATAAATATAATTGAGAAGATGTTGGAGTCAAACAAAAGAAATTGGCATCGGAAGCTTATCAACGCACTGTGGGCAGACAGAGTTAGCAGCAAAAAATCAATTATGTCACCTTTTGAGTTGGTTTATGGTACTGATGCTGTCTTTCCTACTTCTCTTACAGTTCCAGTTATGAGATTATTACAAGAAGTTGGCAGTAACGATGATGACAACCATAGAAGGATCAACCAGATGATTCACCTTCAAAAAACAAGAGAAGAAGTGTCGCAGAAAACAAGTCAGTTGCAAGAGAAGATTAAAAAAATCTATGACAGGAAGACTAAAGCATAAAAGTTTCAGTTGGGTGATGTAGTGTTGAAATGGGATGCAAGAAATGAAGACAAAGGGAAGCACGGTAAATTTGAAAACCTTTGGAAGGGACCATACAGAATTACAACATATAGGGGACATAATGCCTTCTTGCTTTTAGAAATGGATGGCCAGGATTGTCCTGGAGGAGCAATAAATGGTAGGCTATTGAAGCACTACCATTGTTGAAGACATGGATCAGAATCTATCTCATCATTATTGTATATACCATTTTATTTTTTAAAAGAAAAGTTCAGAATGCACAATTATTCAAGTTTGGGGCCCGAGGTGAACGCTATAAAACTTGGATGATATGTGTATGGTTTGGTTTTATTTCAGTTTTCAGTCTTAGTCTAGAGTCAGAGTCAGTTTGCATTTGTGTCAGTTTTCAAACATTTTTGACTCTCTGCCCGATGGATAAGGCTACTTGGTCTACGGTGATCTTGGCACCTCCAAGGAGCTACCATCCCCATTAGAGCTAATGTTAGTGTCAGTCTAGTCATACTACCATCAGTGATCAAAACTGCTCTTTTGCATTTGCATATTGGGTGTCTCATACCGAATAAATTTCACCATTCTGCTAGGTCATGGATTCATTTGATGGTAGTATTGTTTTATCAATTTTCCCTCGTGAGGTACTTGCTGATCTTCCTTTCTATGGTCTTTAGTCATTAGTCACTTTTATTCTTTAAATCATACCAGTAGGTCATAGGACGGGTATTATTAGTTTCTAGGGTCTCACCATGGTGAAATTAATGAGTCAAAGTATCAATAATATCAGCAAGGTCATGAGGATGTCAATAAAGATCAGCAAAGTCATGAGGAAGTCAATAAATTCAAAATTATAACACCAGGAGGATCAGAAATATCATTCATTCAGTTTGATGTAATTTTCACCTCAAAACCATGTTTTGAGGTGAAAATATAATACTTTGTCTTTCAGTCACAATTCAGACGCTATATCTCCAAAAAGTGATGTCCCTGCCTTCAGAGATTTTTCTACAGCATGTTTAGCACCAGATCATCTTCAAGGCAGATCCATCAGAAAGAGCCCAGAAGGAGCTTTCCAACGGTATACTACACTCTCAAAACTGACTTCTGGATTGAAATTCATGCTTAAGTGAAGTAAGATTCCCTTTACCCCTTAATTCCCATTTTTCCCTTCAACCTTGCTTTATTAAAGTTTTATATCCCTTTACAAAAACCCCTTTCCCTCTTTCCGGTTATGATATCACATTATAAACCATTTAATACAAATATGCGATTTATTTCTAACCACTTCCCCACCATTACCCTCGAAACTTATTATAAAATCAAAGTTTCCATTATATATAACCCTCGCCACGTAAACCACCTCCCCTTTCCATCCCCGAAAACTGTGTTATGAAGTTTTATATCATAACCTGCATAATCCAAAGTCCCCTCCCCTTTATTAAATCGCAAATCGCAAAATTCATTTGTATGCCCCGATGAGCCGATCGCAAATATTTGCGATGCGATCGCATTGCAAATCCTCCGATCGCATCGCAAATCCTTTGATCGCACCATCGTAGATCGCAAAGTTATTTTGTATGCCCTGATGAGCCCATTGCAAATATTTTCTATGCGATCACATCGCAAATCCTCCGATCGCATCGCAAATCCTTTGATCGCACCATCGCAGATCGCAAAATTCATTTGTATGCCCCGATGAGCCCATCGCAAATATTTGAGATGCGATCGCATCACAAATCCTTTGATCGCACCATCGCAGATCGCAAAGTTCTTTTGTATGCCCCGATGAGCCAATCGCAAATATCTCCAATGCGATCCGCCGATCGCAACTCTCTCCGACTCCGATTGCGATTTATATGCGGGTCCCTGTTTGGTCAATTTAGTGTGTCCTAAATTGCTACATTAATTTATCAATCCGGGATTCGTAAGCTGATGAAGTGTGGCACACTATATGTGCAAGATAACCTATTTCTTACCTTTTTGTCATTTTTGGTTTTCTAATGTGAGATGGAAATTCTAAAATAAAAACAAGTATGGTTATGATTGTTCAAGGCAATGATATCCTTTATAATGATTTACCAACTTCAAACTTCAAAAGGAATTTAAAACATACAATGACAAAACTTGAAAGGAAATGAAAGTGTGCTGCTAGCCTAATAAATCAAACAGTGAACTATTGAGCATGAAAACCAAACTATCCTTGTTGTTGTCTAAACACAAAAGAAACTATGCTTAAAGAAATCCAAGAATTGCAACAAAGTAAATCTAAATCAAATTACATCAACTTATATTCTGATCCCTCGCCATTAGTCCAGCTATGGCTTTCAGAGGTAACCATAAACAACTTGAGCAATATGATATCTAATTTGCAGAAAAAGAAACTAATATCAAACTACACACTCATACTTCAATCCCTCACCATCAGTCCAGCTGTGGCTTTCGGAGGTAACTGAAAATGACATGAGCAATTTAATATATCTAACTTGCGGAAAGTAAACTAATATCAAACTACACACTCATACTTCAATCCCTCACCATCAGTCCAGCTGTGGCTTTCGGAGGTAACTGAAAATGACATGAGCAATTTAATATATCTAACTTGGAGAAAGTAAACTAATATCAAACTACACACTCATACTTCAATCCCTCACCATCAGTCCAGCTGTGGCTTTCGGAGGTAACTGAAAATGACATGAGCAATTTAATATATCTAACTTGCAGAAAGTAAACTAATATCAAACTACACACTCATACTTCAATCCCTCACCATCATTCCAGTTGTGGCTTTCGGAGGTAACTGAAAATGACATGAGCAATTTAATATATCTAAATCTAACTACTGAAGCAAATGTGCAAGACTGAAATAAACAAAGCAGTACTGGAATTAAACAAAAACTAAGAGAAATAAATTAGCAGCAGAACAATATTGATTCCATGTCATTAGTCAAAAGATATGCAAATTCCCGGGCTTCCTATTTGTAATCTGAAACAAGAACACTGATCAGTTAACATAAAACATGAAAGATTATGGACAGAAGTAAAGTGTAAAGCATGAAAGATTATAAACAGAGATGAAGCATAAATACCATGAAAGATGCAATGTATAAACACATGAATGACTTATGGCACAATGAGCTAAAGAAATAAAACAAGAACTATACAATAATGCACAAAACCTCAGCGTGTGCAGGGGCCCTCTGCACCAGCCTTGGCAACAGCCTTCAAATACGAATTACGCTTGGAAACAGAGTCTTCTTATATATTAAAATGCAGTCATAACAGAGAGATGATATTACGGCACAGTGGCAACGTAATTACATTACAGAGCTATCTAGCGGCTAATGGAGACTAATCTAATATGCGTATGCAAACGCATTATTTATAACAAAGGAAATATAACTAATTCCCTAAAGTTTATGCTGATAGAAAACACGTAAACCATTACGTCCAAAGATCTAGGATCATGGTCGCGTTGAGGAGTAAATCTATGAAGAGTGGATGTTGGATTCGGCTTATGGAGTCGTGTACAGGTTTTGATGTGTCTTCCGTAAGTTAGAAACGGTCATGAAAATCCTCAAACTGATAGAGAAAACAGAGTCTGTCAGAGTAGAGATCTCTGGTTCATTTCACTTGCTTCTTCATTACAGCCTCATAAGTGAAGATTGCTGAGCTAACTCTGGGACAAGATCCATGTCCACATCATTTCGACTTGCCCCATGTGGCTCGTTCTGAAAACACTGTAACATAGACTTTCACAAAATGGGCTGCGGAAAGTTGCGGCGGCTGCGGAAAGTGAATTGTGATTGTGACTAAATGAACAAAAATCTAAATCAAGCAATGATTTCAAAATATAGTTAAAAACCCATTTAGATGCTCTTTTTGCAATTAATACTTCTGATACTGAACAACTTGGAAAGTTTGATGGACAAAGGATTGATAGAGACATAAAATCTTCTGGGAGGTGAGACTCAACATACCCCCACTGTGAAGGTGTTGCATGTCCTCATGCAACCAAAATTTGGATAATCCTTCTTCAATTCATATGCCTTGACACTTCAGCCAGTACATCCAGTCCTCTCCTCCTCTTCCTTGATGCTGCTAACATCCTGGGCTTCTTCATTAAGCATCTGAATTTGATATTAACCAGTGCTCTGCTTAACTTCTGGCATTTCTTTTTCAATTTCCTGTTCTTCTTCTGCCATATTCCCAGATGTAGCATGGTATTATCATGAATGATTTTGTCCAATTTTCTTTGTTCCTTCAATGCTTCATTTTCATTTTTAATGTGTTTATTTAAAAACTCTAGCTCAAAGACTTCCTGTTTCAGTGATTGGACTAGATCATTTTGTACTGTGTGAGGCTGAATGGATGAAGTACTGGGACTTGTAGCTGCTTTTTCTAAAGATTCTATATAATCATATACTTCTTGCTGCTTGGGGTCTATATCAGGTGTCATTTTTATTGGGTTGTGTTAAAATACATGAAGGAGTTGTCATCAAAGTCTGGTAGGAAAGGGCTCTCATTGTCTGAAAATTTGAAGACTGGATGGACTATGTTCAATGTCTGACTGAGAATGAAATGAACTAGGTTCACTGACTGACTGAGAGTGAGATGGACTATAGTCAGGCGGGGATTGTTGAGATGTTTCTTCTCCCAAATCATGTGAGGTCCCTTCTTTGTTGTTTTCCTAACTTCCCCTTAAACACAGACTTCTTCTCTGTTCAACTGAGTTAACAATCTTTTTATTTTTTCTTCCTCTTTCTTCTTGGCGCTATGGATGCTTTATTCTTGAAGTGAGCCAATCTAAGGATAACATTTGACCAAATCTTCTTCTTTGAAGAAAGGGTTTAAATCATGTATGCCAATACTTTCTCTCTTTTAGTGTTATTGGCTTTTTCACCATGGTTTCTTTCTTCTTCCTTTTTGACAGTCTCTCTTCCCTACTAGTTCTTTCAATTGTAGTAGTAGGAGTACTTTGAATTTCATCATTTGTTCTCTTTCTCCTACTCCTTCTTGATGTACTACCTTCAGGAATTTCTTGAGTTTCCTCAAAGAAATTTCTAATCAAAAATTGTTCCCATGTGTCCTTCTTCTCTTTTAACTGTTTTTCAATCAAAATTTTCACAAGACCATGGTGATATAGATGTGGTTCTACATCCCCTAAATGTTTCTGAACAGTCACAGACATCTTCTTCAAACTATTTAATAGAAAATATGGGAGATTGAGAGTTTGATTATCTAGAAAATTCATTAGCAATCTGGTATGGTACATATACATGGACCCAAAACGGCCTTCACAGGTGATGAATTTTTGAACAACTAGCAGCAAAGTAGCCCATTCCTCTTTCAAAGCATGAACATGAATTCCTCTTTTAAAAATAGTTATGTCCATACCTGGATTATGTAGAATTACTCTCCAAGCTTCATCATTAATGCTTTTGTTCTTAAACCATCGTTCACCCTCTTGAAGAAGTTCTGTGGCAGATGCTATAGATGCCTCATTCACCGTAAACTTAAGGTCTCCAATCTCTACCTCCAGGCCATTAAAAGATCTTGCAAAGGCTTTTGTCACTTCTTTATGGTAGCCTCTGAACTTTTGGATAAACCGCAGCCACTTTGCTTTCTTCAATATATCCCTGACTTGCGGATATCCTTCCATGAATTTAGGTTTTTCTGGTTCTGCTCTTAGCAATTTACCCATCCTTCTTTCTGCTCTTCAAAAACTTGCCTGTGTGAGGAGGGTTCAATGGAAGTAGATCGGCTGAATGCACGGAAATGAGCACAATGGCTGTAGGTAAATATCAGAGAGTGGGTATACAGACTGTAGCGTAACAGAGAATGAAATGGAGTGAAGCGGAACAGAGAAGGGTTTCGTGAGCACGGCGGAAATGCGGCTGTGAGAACAATAGAACAATAGGAAGAGTATAACACATCCGGCAGTGTTTGAAATTTGGTGGCTGCAAAATAAATGTAAGCACGTTTAAACAACGGCTATGGATTTTATGCGGCTGAAAGAAGCCGTAGTCAAATCAACTACGTCTCATTGTCACAGGTGGAATATCGGAGTATGAGTGAAGATCGGAGGTTTAATTATGGGACCATTTGAGAATGAATGCGAGAATTGTGGGAGGATTGTACAGAGATCATAGAGTGATTACGGAGTTTGTCAATATAATCATTGCACATAATGGATGGAGCTTATGGTTTATAACTATATAAAAATGTGTTTTAAATGCCATTTGAAATGAATTTTTACTCATACCTTGGAATCTTTGCCATTTTTCCTTGGTCTTCAATTATTTGCTCCTCATTGATATCTTGAATGCTCCATGTCTTCATAATTGGTCCTCATACCTGCATTTTATTTCATGATTATGGAAATAACATCTGGCTGTACATTCTTTTGAAAAACAAAGTGGTAGCTGCGGAATCTGCTTCTGGCTGCGGAAACTGGTGTTAGCTGCGGAAACAGATGTCAGTTGCGGAAACTGACACAGCTATTATTTGGGTGAGTGGAAATGAACGGATGACAATTGGTTAAATGGAAATGGTCATGAAAGAGAATTTTATTGGTGAAATGGAATGAAACAGATAAAATGAAGTGAAATGGAATGAAGTGGAGTGGAATGAAGTGGAATGAAGTGGAATGGAATGGAGTGGGTGGTCACAAAACTTGTGAAATGAAAGAGAGATTTTTTTATTTTATTTTTTGGAAAATATAGGGTGTCAGGTGTTCCTGATTTTCACCCAATATTTTCTGTATAAGACTACCAATCAATGATTTGTTTTCAGGCTTATACAATTTTTTTTATTTTTTTTATTTTTTTAACTGAAAAGAACAAAAGCTAGGCTGGTGGAGAAGAAGAATTCTTCTGTACCAGCCTGATTGCAGAATTTTCTTGAAACATTTTGACAAATTCCTCTTTTGAGAGTGGCTTATGATAGACTTTCAATCTGTGGCCAAGAGGAGTTTGAAACTCATCAATGGTCTTGATTCTTATCGCTCCATTGCTAAAGATCTTGTCAATCTCATATGGCCCAAGCCAATGAGTCTGAAATTTTCCTTGAAAATCTTTAAACTTGGAATCAAATAACAATGCCCAATCTCCTTCTTGAAACTTCTTCTCTTTGATGTACTTGTCATGCCATTTAGCTCTTTGATGTTGAACTAGATCAGTTCTTAAAATTTCTTCTTGTCTGATCTCATCTAGCTCATTCAACTGCTCCATTCTATGCTTTTAGGCTTCTGATAAGTCCATCCCCAACTGAACTGCTATCTTGAAGGTCTTAACTTGGAACTCAATGGGGAGCAAGACTTCTTTCCCATAAACAAGTTCATAGGGAGAATGTCCTGTTGTATTCCTCCATGTAGTTCTGTAGGCCCACAAGGCTTCTGGAAGCCTTTCTGCCCAATCTCTTCTATGTAGATGAACAGTTTTGGTGATGATACTTTCAAGAACTTTATTTGTGGACTCCACTTGACCATTTCCTTGCGGATGGTAAGGAGTAGATCTTCTGTGCTTGATTTTGTATTCTTCCATCAACTTCTCCACCAAATTGGATGTGAATTGGCTCCCCTGATCTGTCACAATTTCTCTTGGAACACCAAAGCGAGTAAAAATATCCTCATAAAGAAAATGAACAGCTGAATTTTCAGTAGCAGATACTAATGCTTTGGCTTCTACCCATTTAGTAACATAATCAGTACAAACCAATATATACTTCTTTTGCTTGGATGGTGGATTAATAGGTCCAATGAAATCTAAAGCCCACTTTTCAAAGGGTTCAATGAGTACCTGTGTTTGCAGTGGCATTTCATTTGAAAAGGTAGGTTTCCCTACTCTTTGGCAGCTGTCACACCTTTTGACATATTGTTTTGCATCTTTGAAGAGGGAAGGCCAATAATATCCTAAAGAAAGGATTTTATAGGCCGTCCTTTTGTCTGCAAAGTGTCCGCTGCATGGTTCATCATGACATGCCTTAAGAATATCGGGCATTTCATCTTCCCCGACACATCTTCTGATCACAAGATCTGGCCCTGTTTTAAACAATTCGTTAGAAATCCATGAATATTTTGAACTCTCCTGAATAATTTTTCATTTTTCACTTGAAAATAAATGTGAAGGCAGTTTCCCTGTAACCAAATAGTTAGCAATATCTACATACCAAGGAGTCTTAATAGTTACTGCAAACAAGTATTCATCAGGAAACTTATCCTCTACAGGAGAATCTTCTTTAGTATTCTGAATCCTAGACAAGAAATCAGCTACTGTATTTTGTTTCCCTGGTCTATCCAACACAGTAATATTGAATTATTGTAAAAGTAAGAGCCATCTTGTCACTCTGCCATTAGTAACAGGTTTGTTCATTAAATATCTAATTGCAGAATGGTCAGTATGAATAAAAGTTTCATAGCCTGTTATATAATGTCTAAACTTATTAATCGCATGAACAAGAGCTAAAAACTCTTTTTCAGTCACAGTATAGTTTAACTCTGTGGGAGTCAAATTTTTACTGGTATAATAAATGGCATAAGGAACTAAATCTTTTTGACCCAACACAGCTCCTAGAGCTGTATCTGAAGCATCCGTAGAAATATGGAAAAGGAGTTTCCAATTTGGTCCTCTCAAGATAGGTGCTTCAGATATTCTTGTTTTCAAAGTTTCAAAGGCTGATTGACAATCAGGATCCCATTTAAATTCACAGTCTTTTGTAAGCAATTTGAAAAGTGGAGATGCTATTTTAGTGAAGTTTTCTATAAATATTCTATAGTAACCAGTAAATCCTAGAAAACTTCTAACATCTCTTTGACAATTTGGAATAGGCAACTTGGAGATGACTTCAACTTTTGATCTATCAACCTTAATCCCATCTCCTGAAATATGATGTCCTAAAACAATCCCTTCGGTAAACATCATAAAGCATTTTTCATGGCTTAATGAAAGGTTTGTTTCTTTACATCTTATGAGAACTTTTTCCAAATTTTCTAATGCCTCTTCAAATGAATTACCATAAGCTGTAAAATCATCCATATAAACCTCTACACAATCATGGATTAGATCAGAAAAAATTCCTAGTACTGCTCTTTGGAATGTTGCTGGTGCATTACATAACCAAAAAGGAAGCACTCGGTAGGCAAAAGTTCCCCATGGACAAGTAAATGTGGTCTTATCTTGATCTTCAGGTGCTACCTGAATTTGATTATAGCCACTAAAACCATCCAAAAATTAAAAGTACTTTTTACCTGCTAATGTGTCTAATACCTGATCGATAAAAGGCAAAGGAAAGTGATCCTTCAAAGTTGCTTTGTTCAATTCCCTGTAATCAATGCATACCCTCCATTTACCATTCTTTTTAGGTACTATAACCAAGGAGAAACCCATCGGCTATCTGAAATTGGATAAATGAAGTTTACATTGAGTAGTTTTTGGAGCTCTTCTTTCACTATCTCCCTAAGATTTGGATTCATCCTTCTTTGAGGTTGTCTGATTGGTCTACTGTTTTCCTCGATATAGATATGATGGATGCAAGTCTTAGGATCAATACCTTTCATGTCAGTATACTCCCATGCAAATGCAGTAGAATGTTTTTGCAAGATTTTGGTTAGTTCTTCTTGTTGTGACTTTTCCAAATGTTTGTTGATATTCAATGTTTTTCTGGAAAAATCTCAATGGTAGAACTACCAAACTCTTCCATAGAGTAAAGAGACATTTGTCTTGATGATAAATATTCTATGTCAGATTCCAACTGAAATTGTGTGGGGTCATATTCTGAAGATGTCTCAAATTTTTCTAATGTGTTCAGAATTTGACTATCCTCACTGATTTCAGAAATGGTAAAGACAGGTTGTATAGTGTCCTCATCATCAACCCATTCATTGTCTCCTACTTCTGTGATTGCTTTTGCTGGAGGATACAAATTGAATTTCTTTGTCGAATTACCATTATAGATGTACATATCCCCAGATCTACAACTAACAAAAGCATCAGCTGTGGCTAGCCAAGGTCTTCCTAAGATAAGTGGGTGCCCTCCTAGATTACTCTTGGGAGTCAAAATCATAAAATCTACCGGATATTCCCAAGAATCTAAGGAGACTGAAATATCTTCTAATACACCATCTGGTTTAATAATTAATCGATCTGCAAGTTGCAGTAAAGTAGGTGTAAAAAGAAGGTTAGGAAGTTTTAGCTATTCCATAGTCTGTCTACTCATAATGTTGATAGCAGCCCCTAAGTCAATCAATGTGTTTGGAATTTCTATCCCATTTATATGTGTCTTGAAAATTGGACTTCCTAGATCTACATACTTCTGCATGGTAATTTTTCCCATCATAATATCTGCAATCTTTCCTACCAGGTGGATTCTTCTTGTGTCTTTTAGTTTCCTTCCCGGTCTTTTGAAACTCAACTCCTTTATTGTTTTTGCTAGAATAGGAATCTCTCGAATGGCTTGTAGCAAGGGAATCTTGATACAAACATTCTTCAATTCATCTAGAAAATCATAGTTAGGCAACAAGATTTGTTTTTCCACCCCTTGTCAATTTGTAGTCTTTCAGGAAAAGGAGGTGTAGATGAAGATGCAGGTTGCTCAACTATAGGAGTTGTGGGTGTTAACTTTTCTTTTTCTTTTTGAATGTTTGAATTTTGAAGAGATGCTTCCTTAGAACCCTCATTGACTTTAAGAGAGTCCTCCTCAGAGGTATCTTGCTCTTGAATATCTATAGAAGGTTTTTCTAAAACTCTACCAGATCTGAGTTGTACATCATTGAGAAGAACAATCATATAGGTAGGAAATTGTTGTCCTTCTACCATGTAAGTATTCTGAGGATTTTTATTGTTAGGATTTGGCAATGGCTGAGTTGGAAGTTGATTTGTCTTTTGTTGGTATGGGAGCATGAGTTGAGGATTTGGATTTTGTTGAGAAGGTTGTTGTTGTGGAAATGGAAATGAAAGTTGTGGATTTGGGTTTGGAATTTGTGGAGCTTGTTGATTTTGAAAAGATGGAGGATATTGATAAAATTGAGCAAATCTCCCATAAGGATTTTGCATCCCTTGTACCCATGGCTGATATGGATTTTGATGTTGGAGCCAAGGTTTTTGCCAAGGATTCCAATTTGGTGAGGTTTGAAGATTCATAGGGTTGTTAAACCCTTGAGTTTGTTGTCCCTGCCAAGGTCTTCTTGCAACAAAACAGAGAGATTCTACTGAATTTGGGTCTTCTTGAAAGACAACTTTGAGTCCAAGAATTGAAGGACAATCCTTGATCTCATGATTCTCTGAGCAAATTATACATGTTTCTACAACTTTTGCATCCAAGGGACATTCCCTTAAAGCATGTTTCTTCCTACATTTCGGACAAAAGATGGCTAAAGCATCTGTTTCTGCTTTCTGCTTGTTTTGGATTTTAAAGGTGTCTAGTTGTTCACTAAGGCTCCCTAAAATATCAGTTTTGAACTCATCAAGCATGTTACCAATCTCTGCCCTACTTACTGATCCAGTTGCAGATTTGTTAGCCCTAATAAGAGAAGGATCCCTAGGCCCTTTTCCTGTTCTAGATTTTCCTCTTGAGAGATGGACACATAGTTCTGTTATATCACGAAGTGGAAGTTGAGAAATATCTCCTTTCCCCATCATGTTTAAAATATCTATCCATTCATCTCTAATGGCTTTTAATATGAGGGCTTTCAAGGTTTCATCATCTAAGTTGCTCATCTTTTCTCTTTTCAAGTTGTATTGAAATATTTCAAGTAAATGTTCCAAGTTTTCATCTTCTTTTTGCATCATTTTGAATACCTCATCCTTGTGATTGGTAGGCATACAATAGTCCAAGTATCTATCCAAATTTTTTTGTTTCATATCATTCCAAGTCCTAATAGATTGAGTGGCTAATCCCATGAACCATTTCAAAGCAGCTCCCTTCAATGTTGAAGGAAACAGTTTGAGTTTTTGAGAGTCTTCCATATAGTCATAGGTTCGGCACACGACTTCAAACTCAAACAGAAATGTTTCAAGATCCTCACTTCGCAATCCATAAAATTTGGGGAGGACAAACGGTGAGATATTTTTCATTGTTGTATGAGTTTCCTCATCAACTATAGGGAATCCAAACAAGTTGTCTCCTTCCCTATTTCTTCCGTTATTATCTTCACCATTGTTGTCTCCATTGTTTCCTCCTCCTCTACCGCTACCTCTACCTCCAAATCCATCTATTATTTCCTCTGCCATGATAGTTTCTTTAGAGTCCTTAAAGTCCTCTGGTTCTTCTATCAAGGGAGGATGAGAGGGAGTCTTTTTGTTTTCTAAATGGGATTTAGTAGGTGGTATAGGAGAATCCTCTAATTCAGCTGCTCCTTGAATTCCAAAAATCTTAAGGCTAGGGGTAGATGGTGGTGATTCTTGTCTATGCCTTGAAGAAGATGGAGTTGTGAAAATCGAACTCTTGGCTTTAGCTATAAACCTTCCCCTAGAATCTCTTGCTCTATGCGTGTCATTTTTTTTTATTTTTTTTATTTTTTTAAAGTTGGGCTAATAATTCTCTTTCTGATCTTCCAGGTCACACTAGGTGCAAGAAGAGAGCATACTTAAGAAATTACTAAACCAATAACTCTCTTTTCTGATCCTCCAGATCACACTAGGTGCAAGAGGAGAGCATACTTCAAGAAGTTATCAAGTTTTCCCTTCTTTTATTATTTTTTTTTTTTTTAAGAAATTGGCTACCTAGTTACACTTCCCCGGCAACGGCGCCAAAATGTTTGGTCAATTTAGTGTGTCCTAAATTGCTACATTAATTTATCAATCTGGGATTCGTAAGCTGATGAAGTGTGGCGCACTATATGTGCAAGATAACCTATTTCTTACATTTTTGTCGTTTTTGGTTTTCTAATGTGAGATGGAAATTCTAAAATAAAAACAAGTATGGTTATGATTGTTCAAGGCAATGATATCCTTTATAATGATTTACCAAATTCAAACTTAAAAAGGAATTTGAAACATACAATGACAAAACTTGAAAGGAAATGAAAATGTGCTGCTAGCCTAATAAATCAAATAGTGAACTATTGAGCATGAAAACCAAATTATCCTTGCTGCTGTCTAAACATAAAAGAAACTATGCTTAAAGAAATCCAAGAATTGCAACAAAGTAAATCTAAATCAAATTACATCAACTTATATTCTGATCCCTCACCATTAGTCCAGCTATGGCTTTTGGAGGTAACCATAAACAACTTGAGCAATCTGATATCTAATTTGCAGAAAAAGAAACTAATATCAAACTACACACTCATACTTCAATCCCTCACCATCAGTCCAGCTGTGGCTTTCGGAGGTAACTGAAAATGACATGAACAATTTAATATATCTAACTTGCAGAAAGTAAACTAATATCAAATTACACAATCATACTTCAATCCCTCACCATCAGTCCAGCTGTGGCTTTCGAAGGTAACTGAAAATGTCATGAGAAATTTCATATATCTAACTTGCAGAAAGTAAACTAATATCAAACTATACATTCATACTTCAATCCCTCACCATCAGTCCAGCTGTCGCTTTCGGAGGTAACTGAAAATGTTATGAGCAATTTAATATATCTAACTTGCAGAAAGTAAACTAATATCAAACTACACATTCATACTTCAATCCCTCACCATCAGTCCAGCTGTGGCTTTCGGAGGTAACTGAAAATGTCACGAGAAATTTAATATATCTAAATCTAACTACTGAAGCAAATGTGCAAGACTGAAATAAACAAAGCAGTACTGGAATTAAACAAAAACTAAGAGAAATAAATTAGCAGCAGAACAATATTGATTCCATATCATTAGTCAAAAGATATGCAAATGCCCGAGCTTCCTATTTGTAATATGAAACAAGAACACTGATCAGTTAACATAAAACATGAAAGATTATGGACAGAAGTAAAGTGTAAAGCATGAAAGATTATAAACAGAGATGAAGCATAAATACCATGAAAGATGCAATGTATAAACACATGAATGACTTATGGCACAATGAGCTTAAAGAAATAAAACAAGAACTATACAATAATGCACAAAACCTCAGCGTGTGCAGGGTCCCTCTGCACCAGCCTCGGGCAACAGCCTTCAAATACAAATTACGCTTGGAAACAGAGTCTTCTTATATATTAAAATGCAGTCATAACATAGAGATGATATTACGGCACAGTGGCAACGTAATTACATTACAGAGCTATATGGAGGCTAATGGAGACTAATCTAATATGCGTATGCAAACGCATTATTTATAACAAAGGAAATATAACTAATTCCCTAAAGTTTATGCTGATAGAAAACACGTAAACCATTACGTCCAGAGATCTAGGATCATGGCCGCGTTGAGGAGTAAATCTATGAAGAGTGGATGTTGGATTCGGATTATGGAGCCGTGTACAGGTGTTGATGTGTCTCCCATAAGTTAGAAACGGTCATGCAAATCCTCACGTGATGAGAAATAGAGTCCTGTCACCGTGGGACTCTACGGTTGACTTCCACTTGGCCACCTTTGACCACAGCCTCCTTAAGTGAATTTTCTTGAGCCAATAGGACACGATCCATGTCCACATCATTTCTGACTTGCCCATGTGGCTCGTTTTTCCTGAAGACACCTGTAACATAGACTTTCACAAAATGGCTGCGGAAAGTTGCAGTAGCTGCGGAAAGTGGCAAGATTCCGCAGCTAAATGAGCAAAAATCTAAATCAAACAAAAGACACAAAATATAGTTAAAAACCATTTTAGATGCTCTTTTGCAATTAATATACAATGATATTGACAACTTGGAAGGTTTAGGTGAATGAAAAAGGTCTAGAATGGTGTATAGGAAAGATGCAGATTTGAGACTCAACATACCCCCACTGTGAAGGTGTTGCATGTCCTCATGCAACCAAAATTTTGATAATCCTTCTTCAGTTCATATGCCTTGACACTTCAGCCAGTACATCCAGCCCTCTCCTCCTCTTCCTTGGTGCTGCTAACATTCTGGGCTTCTTCATTAAGCATCTAAATTTGATATTAACTAGTGCTCTGCTTAACTTCTGGCATTTCTTTTTCAATTTCCTGTTCTTCTTCTGCCATATCCCCAGATGTAGTATGGTATTATCATGAATGATTTTGTCCAATTTTTCTTGTTCCTTCAATGCCTCATTTTCATTTTTAATGTGTTTATTTAAAAGCTCTAGCTCAAAGACTTCTTGTTTTAGTGATTGGACTAGATCATCTTGTACTATGTGAGGCTGAGTGGACGAAGTACTGGGACCCGTAGCTGCTCTTTCTAAAGATTCTATATAATCATATACTTCTTGTTGCTTTGGGTCTATCTCAGGTGTCGTTTTTATTGGGCTGTCCCCAAAATGCCGTGGAGGAGAGTTGTCTTCAAAATATGGCTGAGAAGGACTCACATTAACGTCTGGCTGAGAATGGGATGGACTATGTTCAATGTCTGACTGAGAATGAAATGAAGTAGGTTCACTGTCTGACTGAGAGTGATATGGACTATGGCCAGCTGGGGATTGTTCAGATGTTTCTTCCCCCAAATCAATAAAATGGGGTCCTTTCATTTGCGTTTTCCTCAACTTCCCCTTAAGCCTGGAACTTCTTCTCACACGCTGTGGACCACTGTCTTTTTGCTTTTGTTTTCCTTTCTCTTTCTTCTTGGCTATAGATAACTGTTCTTGAAGATGAACCAATCTCTCAGATAACACTTGATTATCTTCTTCTTCGGAAGAAGGGGTTTGATGTATAGCCTCAATACTTTTTCTCTCTTTTGATTTTATTGGCTTTTTACCCTTGGTTTCTTTCTTCTTCCTTTTTGACAGTCTCTCTTCCCTACTAGTTCTTTCAATTGTAATAGTAGGAGTACTTTGAGTTTCATCATTTGTTCTTTTTCTCCTACTCCTTCTTGATGTGCTACCTTCAGGAATTTCTTGAGGTTCCTCAAAGAAATTTCTAATCAAAAATTGTTCCCATGTGTCCTTCTTCTCCTTCAACTCTTTTTCAATCAAAATTTTTACAAGACCGTGGTGATATAGATGTGGTTCTACATCCCCTAAATGTTTCTGAACAGTCACAAACATCTTCTTCAAACTATTTAATAGAAAATATGGGAGATTGAGAGTTTGATTATCTAGAAAATTCATCATCAATCTGGTATGGTACATATACATGGACCCAAAACGGCCTTCACAGGTGATGAATTTTTGAACAACTAGCAGCAAAGTAGCCCATTCCTCTTTCAAAGCATGAACAAGAATTCCTCTTTTAAAAATAGTTATGTCCATACCTGGGTTATGTAGAATTGCTCTCCAAGCTTCATCACTAATGCTTTTGTTCTTAAACCATCGTTCACCCTCTTGAAGAAGTTCTGTGGCAGATGCTATAGATGCCTCATTCACAGTAAACTTAAGGTCTCCAATCTCTACCTCTAGGCCATTGAAAGACCTTGCAAACGCTTTTGTCACCTCTTTATGGTAGCCTCTAAACTTTTGGATAAACCGCAGACACTTTGCCTTCTTCAATATATCCCTAACTTGCGGATATCAAACTGCACATTCATACTTCAATCCCTCACCATCAGTCCAGCTGTGGCTTTCGGAGGTAACTGAAAATGTCATGAGCAATTTAATATATCTAACTTGCAAAAAGTAAACTAATATCAAACTACACATTCATACTTCAATCCCTCACCATCAGTCCAGCTGTGGGTTTCGGAGGTAACTGAAAATGTCATGAGAAATTTAATATATCTAAATCTAACTACTAAAGAAAATGTGCAAGACTGAAATAAACAAAGCAGTACTGGAATTAAACAAAAACTAAGAGAAATAAATTAGCAGCAGAACAATATTGATTCCATGTCATTAGTCAAAAGATATGCAAATTCCCGGGCTTCCTATTTGTAATCTGAAACAAGAACACTGATCAGTTAACATAAAACATGAAAGATTATGGACAGAAGTAAAGTGTAAAGCATGAAAGATTATAAACAGAGATGAAGCATAAATACCATGAAAGATGCAATGTATAAACACATGAATGAATTATGGCACAATGAGCTTAAAGAAATAAAACAAGAACTATACAATAATGCACAAAACCTCAGCGTGTGCAGGGGCCCTCTGCACCAGCCTCGGGCAACAGCCTTTTAATACGAATTAGGCTTGGAAACAAAGTCTTATTATATATTAAAATGCAGTCATAACAGAGAGATGATATTACGACACAGTGGCAACGTAATTACATTACAGAGCTATATGGAGGCTAATGGAAACTAATCTAATATGCGTATGCAAACACATTATTTATAACAAAGGAAATATAACTAATTCCCTAAAGTTTATGCTAATAGAAAACACGTAAACCATTACATCCAGAGATCTAGGATCATGGCCGCGTTGAGGAGTAAATCTATGAAGAGTGGATGTTGGATTCGGCTTATGGAGCCGTGTACAGGTGTTGATGTGTCTCCCGTAAGTTAGAAACGGTCATGAAAATCCTCACGTGATGAGAAACAGAGTCCTGTCACCGTGGGACTCTACGGTTGACTTCCACTTGGCCACCTTTGACCACAGCCTCCTTAAGTGAATTTGCTCGAGCTAATAGGACACGATCCATGTCCACATCATTTCTGACTTGCCCATGTGGCTCGTTTTTCCTGAAGACACCTGTAACATAGACTTTCACAAAATGGCTGCGGAAAGTTGCAGCAGCTGCGGAAAGTGGCAAGATTCCGCAACTAAATGAGCAAAAATCTAAATCAAACAGCAGACACAAAATATAGTTAAAAACCATTTTAGATGCTCTTTTGCAATTAATATACAATGATATTTACAACTTGGAAGGTTCAGGTGAATGAAAAAGGTCTAGAATGGTGTATAGGAAAGATGCAGATTTGAGACTCAACAATCCCGCCTCTCCCTTCCTTTTTCCCATTTAAAATTCATTTTTCCCTTCACAAAGCATATAATTTCATTCAGTTCTATTTCTACGGCATTTTATTAAAAGTCAGAAAAAAAAAGAAATAATGGAAAGCAAAAGAACGGTCAAAGGGCTGAGAGATTATTTAAAACAATATTTCTACAACAAGCAGCAAAATAGGTGATCGGTTCACCAGATTACCTATTTACGTTCATACAGCGAAACAACAAAATCTTCAAATGAGTCCAATGTAATGCTGTCCCTTATTTTCAGGGGCAGATTGTTGTATTAATTTCTATGATTGTATTTCAGCTGTTAGAACAACCCCCCCTTCTGTGGATCTGTGTTCCCACATTTCAGCTTATTTATTGTATTGTAAATAATTTGTAAAGCAGTTTTTTCTGAGTAGGAGAAAGTAGGGGATTAGTGTGGAAGAACATCTCTACGCTACATTGTACAGTTTGACGGGAAGTAATAAGAGATGTAGCTCTAATTTGTGGGATCCATGTGGTATGAAATTTAACATTTGTTCTCTCCTTTGTTTCATATGTGAATTGTTATGTGTTCCATTCATCCATAAACATTTCTTTTGAATGCTTTCAAGATAGAAAGGTAGAATTCATTTTATATGCTCTGCCTTGGGAAATCATTCATGCTCTGTTTGTTTTCTTCTGTTTGAAAGGGATCCATTTATTGTGCCCTTTTTAGCTCCTCAGCAGTCTTTCCATCCCATCCTTATTAAATTTTAATTTGCTAAGTTTCTTGCCTATCTTGCCCCATGAGATACCCTATGTCCTGATTTAATTCCCGGTTTCAACTGTCCCTTCATATCCCACACATCCCTGAAATTAATTCATTCATTATTTTAATTAAACCTTTATCCTCATCATTTTATCTAGCCTAATATCAGTCCATTTATTGTGTTCCATTGAATATTCTTTTACGGAGAGAGCCCTCTCCTGTCCTTGTAGGGCTAGCTACAAGGCTGAGCGTGGTTTAGTTTGTTACCCTATTTTGCCTTTGCAGCCTGGGGTCCAATTTAGGTGCTAACACTGCAGACAACCCTATCAACCTCTAAAGATCATTGGCATGTATCGGGTACTCTCAGTAAAGACATAGGAATCATCCATGCACGCGACTAATAAGAAACTTGGTACACTTCATGGCCTCTCCTGACGTCCCGAAGATAGGAAAATTTCTCAAATTCATCAATGTGGACCTTTGTAATTTTCGAAAATTAACTTTGAAATGGGAAGAACTGCTACCATCCTACTTCGTTGAATATTTAGTGAAGACTTCATGCTTGAGATAAGGAAAATGAATCAGACTAATAGTTTTCTACAAGTGAGGATTTTTCATGCTTCCCCAAGATATCATCCACCTCAGTAACGTGATAATCTAACTTAATTACAAGAATAATAGACTTAGATAGACAGGTCATGGCTATGAATCAATGACTATAGATCCAATGAACACGATGCCAAAATTTAGATTGAGAAATTCTACCAATTCAACCCACCAACTTCTTACAATGATAAATCGATGTTTCCATGTAGGTTATAAGGAAATCCTTGACACACCATCTATGATTATAACGTTTAACTAATAAATACAAAATATTCCAATAATAAATTTGAATCATGACAATAATGGTGACGATGACAAAACTTGAGGTGAATGACGCAAAAGACTTAAAATGCGGGTGATAATTATGACCAATTACCGAGGAATGATGACGAGTCCATAAAGTGGACAACTAAAATTTGTCAATGGTGTTATGGGAATGATTTAAATCATAATTTGAAAATACTTTGCAAATTATTATGGATTTTTACAGATAAGGAAACTGAATGTGCTTCTCCCTGACCACAATAACTTGCAGCGGAGGGTCAAAACTAACTAGAAGAATAAACCAGACGCTTATAAACCTAACTATGACCCCATTTCAGAGATAAAAATTTGATTAAGAAATTGGTTAGCCACATAAGGGATTAAGGTGTGCATCATTCACCCATCCTAGAAGCACAATCCCATCTAGTTGTGTAAGCTTAAAAACTCCTGAATCTCATACTTCCACAACAAGGAACAAACCCGAAAAATGAATTTGTAGCTTCCTGAGATGCTTCAAAGTATTATTGTAATAGAGTAAAGCTTGATCATCAAAAGAGAAGAATTTTTTATTTATCTGTCAATCAAGCCATGATTTTTGTCATTCCTTATCAACAATTTGGTGAAAATATTCTAGGAACCTCGCTTCATCCAATTCCTATAGTTTGTTTAGCCATTCTGCAATGGATTCAACCTATGTCATTTTAGTAACCTGTGCAATAACGAGATTAGGAATAATAAACTCAGTCAGTACCACAACCTCTCTCCCATAGATAAGCTGGAATGGAGTGTATTTATACAATCGTATCAAAATGGTATGATAGGCCCATATGGTGGCAAGTACACGCTCATCCCAATCATCCCTTTTTGCACAACATATATTCATAAGTCCTTTCTCCAAAATCTTGTTAAAATATTTGACCATACCATTGGCTTGCAGATGATAGGGAATACTATTGTGTTGTTGAATCATAAAATTTTGTAGCAGAGTATCAACAATATCATTAATGAAGTGTGACTCTTGGTCACCGGTGAGGCTCCTCGGGCACCCAAATCTAGTAATAACGTGCAAAAAATGAACCATGAAGTTGTATTAGTAATACAATCCTTGACAGCTGCTACTTCAACCCAACGAGTCAAGTAATTTATCAGACTGATAATGTGACGAACATGAGAGTTTCACGTAGGAGGATTTATGGGACCCACAAAATAAATAGCCCATTTCTCAAATTCTTGTAGTGCTCTAAGATGATGCCGCGACAATTCCTCCCACAACGATGGTCGACCAACCCGCTAACAAACATCACTCTTCCTAACACACTCTTTCGCGTCCTTGAATAGAGTGGGCCACCAAAGCCCTGCCTACAATACTTTCGTCACAGTGGATTTCTCCCCTACATGTCCTTCCATAACTCTAGAATGACACTCTAAAATCACATCCTCTTTCCCATGGTCCAAGATAGAATACGCAAGGTCTGATCTAACCCGACTTTATAAAATCGGCCTACGATAAGATTATAATCTGTAGCCCAAACCATCATATGCATCCTCTAGATTATTGTGTACTCATTCAGGAATTTAGGAATGGAAAGGAACATTGCAATGTGTTCTAAGTAATTAGGAATGAATTTGACTTGAAAAAAATCCACATTAGGAAACTAGTCATCCACTGACCCTCCTACCTCGCCAGACTCCAACAGGGAAATATGGCCAAGTACCACATTAGTCAGACCTAGATTTATGATTATTTCAAACGTAAAATCCTAGAATAGAAAGAGTCATCGACATATTATTCCTTCTATAACATAATTATTTACCATTTACTTTAATGCATAATGGCTAGTAAGGAATTTGAATAGACCTCCAAGTAAATAGTGCCTGAAATTATGAAGAGAGTATATCATCGCAAGAGTCTCCCTCTCAAAGGTGGTATACTTCCTTTCTATTGTAGAGATCTTCCTATTGGAAAAATAGATAGGGTGATCTAGATTTCCCTCCACTGACTGAGCCAGAATGTGTCCTAAAGAAATCCCTAAAGCGTCTATATGTACCTAGAATTCCTTGTTCCAATTTGGGTAGACTAGATTCAATGCAATGGAAAGCTTCTCTTTCATAGTATCAAATGTAATTTCACATTCGATATCCCACACAAATAACTTGACTTTATTCAATAGCCTTCCTAGAGGAGTAGTGATCATGGCATAGTTGCAAATAAACCTATGGTAGTACCCAGTATTTCCCAGGGTTAAACACAATTGCTTGACATTGGTAGGTGGTAATGCAACCTTGGTTGGGTTGGCACATACTACTTCTTTGCAGATAATTTTTCCAAGTAGAGTACTAAAGGGAAAAACAAATATACATTTCTTCAAATTCGAGGATATATGTAACTTCCGAAAGAGATCAAACATTACTCACAAGAGACTGGAATGCTTCTTCAGCTAGATATATATTGTCCATTCGTCCATATAAACTTCTAAAATTTGTGGATGTACTCTCGAAAGGATACAATAACGATCCTTGAAAATACCGTTGGGGAATTATTTGGGCTAAAGGGAATCACATGGTAGACATGGGAACCCCACTCGTTCATGAATGTGGCTTTGAATTTTTCCTTATTAGCAGTACACACTTGGTGATATCCTGAAAACTCATCAGTGAAGGAGTAAACTTCATGGCCAACAACATTGTCTAGGACCTTATCATTAAACAAAGTAGGGAATGGTTTGTGCACACATGCATTGTTAAGGATCTAATAATGTACGGACACCCAAATATCATATGGGTCCTTCTTTTCCTGAATTCTAATGGGATTGACCGACTTAGCTTCATCAATAAGGAAAATGAGGTTGTGTGCTAGCATATTATCAGTTTCCTTCTTTACCTTAATTTTTACTCTAGGATTCAATATATATGGTCGATGTTTCGCTGGTCTGGCATCTGGCTTCAGAAAATTTTTCATTTCTCCCAAGTCTCCCTTAATCTCCTTGAGTTTCACCACTAACGCAATAAAAATATCTCCATATTCCTTTATAAGGTAAATCACTTTGGTAGTATGTTCATCCCAGTAATCACCAATAGAAGCAAGCTTAGGTCTCTCCTCGGAGTCATTTTTGTGATTTTGCAACCTAAATGGCTCTATATGTGGAACATTTGTGACAGACCCATCTTTTACATCTCGCCCCCTTCCAATTCTTTGAATGCCAATGTCTTAGTTCCTCTAAGCCATCATCATCGAGGTCTCTATTTACCTTCCTAAAAGTGACAAACTCATGGAATATTGATTCATATATATGATAAAAAATATCTCTACTAATATAACCCTCACCAAGCCTTCTTACAAGGAACAAAACCATATTAATTAATTTCATAGCTCCCACCATCTTCTCATCTTCATCTAAAAAAGAGAAATCATTGTAAAATTGGACTACCATTGGGTCCCATGAAAATTTTTTCCTCCTTATTTCCTCACTTACATACCAAGTCTACGGAAATTGTAATACCATAGTCAAATTTAACCAAGGTAAACATGCGACGAGAGACCACTATGATCTGATTCAACATCCTAGGTGACCTCAAGAAAGTGGAATCGACGAAAACACATCACACAAACCTTCCACATAAGCAACAGAACTCCCAGGAGCCATCTCAACCACTCAAGTAACTAGCCCTGGGTCCTACTATGTTTTTAGACCATTAAACCCCTGGATTCTCCCTTGATTCAGACAAGGGTGCGTTTGGGAGGCTCTGGATGCTACCACAACATGTGCATGCATGCGTCCAAAGAATTGTTTTCTCATACCTGTGGCAGTGTCCCTGATATTTGAGCCACTTTTTCAGGCCCAAAGCCGAGGTCATTTCCTAGAACACCATGACAATTTCATTGATGAAATATAACAGTGGAATAACGATGCAAAATCAAACACATGAACATGGACTTGACTGGACCCCTACTATCCATGACATGCATTTCATCAAACATGTCACAAATATGTAATATCCAGGTTTAAACAACCGATTTGAGCATATAGGTCTCATACTTATTTGTGAATATCTAAGAATCATTGTTGCCTCATCACATTAACTGCATTACCATCTATATGGGTATAGATACATTGTTTAGACATTTACAAATCAAAACATGCATGGACAAAATTGAGGCTTGGGATTTGGTGGAGTTCTTGGGTAGAAGGAAACCCATTGGAAGTAAATGGTCATTGATCCAGGTGGATATTGGTGACCACTCACCTATTCCACCTAGTCGGTTTCATCAATTTTCTTATTTACTATTTTTAGAAGTTTTTTGGGTCCTGAACTTCCGGAGCCGTTTTGAGGCCCCAAATTATGTTTTTTGGGCATGATTCATTCAACGATCTCATAGAAATCACATCAAAAACTATAGTCCTTGGAGAGATATTTCAAACGAGGTATCATATGCATCAAACAAAGATAATATGACCAAGTTACGACCCCAGGAAGTTGGCTTCCCAACTAACCCCAACGGGGTTGATAAAATCTTGGTGTTACATCTCCTCAGGTTAGGGTTTTGGTTGTTTAAGGTTTTCTCTTATTGTTCAATAATAAAAAGGCCCTTGAGCCTCATTGTAACATAGTTTAGATGCATGTAGCCGCCACATCTCTTCTCAGAGATAAGCTACCATCGCCCGAGCTAGTTTATTTTCCATTCTGTCTGTAAGCATTTTTCAGTATTTGATATTAATGAAATGAAGTGTTATTCATGCTGCATATCTACATTTGTGTTGATTTCTATATTTTATTTTTTTCTTGCATATGTCTGGATCAGTGGTATCAGAGCGGTCTGCTCTTTCTCGATCTTTCTTTGCATGTCCCCAATGAGGTCGAGGTATAAGGAGTTAGGGCTCGATCTAGTTGAACTTTTGTAAGATCGGCCTCGCAAACCCCAACGACCTCCCATGGAGAAAGAAAATAAATACGAGGGAATAGGAGATCCTATAAAAATATTGTTCGAGGAGGCCCTTGAGAAACAAAGGAACGCAATGATGGATAAATTTTCCCAAATCCTTCAACGACTACCCACCTACAGCGCATCTTCATATAGTAGCCACTCTGGAGGTGCCAATCCTTTTAAGGTACAAGTAAAATTTGAAATTCCCATATTTGAGGGCCAAATAGATGCAAGCGCTGGAGATAGATGGTTGAATTTACTGGAAGGGTATCTTTCAGTGCATGATTTCTCTGATCGAGAAGAGATTACCTTTGAGATCCTCAAAGCCACCCCCCATGTCAAATATTGGTGGGAAACCTACTGTGAACAGAGGGATGAGAAAGAACCCTCACTTGGAATTCGTTCTGAGACGACATCAAGGAAAAATATTACCTCGTGGGGAGCTATGAGGACAAGTAAATCTAATGGACCATGTTACGACAACAAAGGGATCAAGATGTGCACGAGATGACGAATTTTTCCATACCCTACACACAAAGTTGGGTATTAAAGATTTGGAGAAAGACTTGGTGCTCAAGTACTGCAGTTTTTTGCACATATACATTTAGGAGGAAATGGAGTTCCTCAACATTACCTCGCTTGGCGTGGCATATCGATATGCTTCCAAGATCAAGTATAAATTTAAGAAAAAGAGGCGAGACTTTGGGCCCACAAGTCTAAAGCTAGGGAAAGGCACTCCCAAACCACAGAACAATGGGCGAAGCCAAAGTAGAGCGACTCAAGACAACCCGCTGAAGCAGCAAGCGAAGAAAAACACCACAAATATAAATAAATACATGGGGAAGTGGTGTGAATTTTATAAAAGTTCCACTCACAACACAAGTGAGTGTTAGGCCAAACCGTCGGTGGTGGCTGAGCTAAAGGCATCTGAGTCAGATGCATGTTCTAATTCTAAGTCAGAACCAAACAAAGGGAATGAGAAATGGAAGAAAATATTTGATGTGGAACCCAGTGCCACCATTGCCACCACCAAGATCTAGAAGGAGGAACATGAAGATACAAAGGAGGGGGAGCACCTCTTCCATTCCCAGATGTGGGTGAAGGTTTATCCACTACAATTCATTATTGATAGTGGAATCTAAAAAAACCTCATTTCAGCAGAGGTCGTGAAGCGGCTCGACCTACCGACCACATCACACCCATAGTCGTATACCATCGGGTGGCTTGATCTAGACTTATGAAAGAACACAATATAATACATAAATATACATAAATGTAGAGATGAAGCACAAATAAGACTTCCTTTCATTGCTATCTCATAAATGAAATATGATTACACACAAAATGGAAATAAACTAGCTAGGGCGCTGGTAGCTTATCTCTAAGAAGAGATGTGGCGGCTACCTGCCTCTAAATTGTATTAAAATGAGGCTCAAAGGCCTATTTATTATTGAGAAACAATGGAAAACCCTAAAAATCCAAAAACCTAACCCTAGGAGATGAAAAAATAGACTATGGGCCCTGTCGGGGTAAATTGGTACACCAATTTCCTTGGGTTGTAACTTTGGCATACTATCTCCGTTTGACGAACATGATACATCGTTAGAAATATCTATCCGAGGACTACAACTCCTAAAAATGGATATCTAGTTTATAAGACTCATATTTTCTAAACCTTTACATTCCCAAAAAATGTCGTTTAGGGCCTCAAAACGGCTCCGGAAGTTCAGGACCCGAAAAACAACCAAAAATAGTAAATTGTGCTACAATTAAGGAAACTGAAAAATTGAAAGAAACAATGGTGGGGGTCCAAGTGGAATAGGTGAGTGGCCACCAATTTCCACCTAGATCATGGCTTCACCAAGGAAGAGATCTCCGCATCAGCCAGCAGTGTCACCTTCCCTACTTCATCAAGCCCTTCATGGATGAGGTACTGTGTGATATTGCTCTTGTTGAAGTTTCTGATGTATTATTAGGGAAACTGTACTTTTCGAAATGACAAGTTGTGTATGACTCTATGCCTCATTCTATTATTATTACTTTGGGAAATAAGTTGTACATGATACCAGAGGTCGTACTGCCTTCCACCATCTCTTTGATTACTGCCAATCAATGCAGTAAGATTATTTCCCAAACCAGGAAATTTGTTTCCGTTACGATTCACCCATGGGGCAAGAAGAATATTATGGCAGCAACCTCCAAATAGGGTACCCCTGCAAGACAACAAAAAATGGAAAAATTTGTGGAGAAATACCAAGCCATTTTCTCCTCACCCATAGGGGTTCCTCTACATTGTCAAGTCAAGCACTCCATTGATCTCACCCCAGGCGCATCGCTGCCTAATGGGTTGATCTATCAACGCTATGTTATAGAGAATGATGAAATCAAAAGGCGGATCTAAGAGTTGTTGTAGAAAGGGCACATCATGCCAAGCTCCTCACCCATGTGGGAGCTCGAACGTGTTGGTACAGAAGAAGGATGACACTCGGAGACTCTGTATTGACTATCGGGCGCTGAACAAGATCACAGTCTAGAATAGGTATCCAATCCCACATATCAATGACCTCCTAGACCAGCTCAGGGGCATCAAATATTTCAACAAGATCGACTTGAACTCTAGGTATCACCAGGTACCATTCAAACCCTCTGATGTGTGGAATACTGCCTTCAAATCCAAGGAGGGCCTCCTCGAATGGCTGGTCATGCCTTTCGGGTTGAAAATTTCTCCCGCAAGCTTCATGCAGTTGATGGATGACATCTTGTGGCCATTCACTAACTAATTTGTGGTGGTGTACTTGGATGACATCCTAATCTTCAGCCAGACTTGGGAAGAGAACCTCCACCACATCTGACAGGTCATCCAAACACTGCGGCAACACAAGTTGTGGGCCAATTTGAATAAGTGAAATTTTGGCATGACCCAGATTCAGTATCTGGGATACATTATTGATGAGCGGGGGGTGCATGTGGATCTAGCCAAGATCCAAGTCATTCGGGATTGGCCATCCCCAACCACTCTAATAGAGCTCCGTAGCTTTCTGGATCTTGCCAATTTCTATCGTAGGTTCGTGTTTGGATTCTCTCATATCACTTGGCCCTTGAATCAAGTCACTAAGGGAGGAGCGAAACAAAAATTCATATGGTTTGAATCTCAACAGAAGTTTTTTGTAGAGTTGAAACATCACCTATGCTCCGCACCAGTGCTTGCATTACTAGACTTGCAACAACCATTTAAATATCGAGACAAATGCCTCTGACTATGCTATTGGGGTAGTTCTTACTCAACAGGAGCATCTAGTGGCATATTACAGTGAGACACTTTCCTACATAGTTCAGAAGTATCCCAATTATGACAAATATATTTATTCCAATGTGCAGGCTTGCCGACAATGGAAGCATTACATTATGGGGAAGGAAACACTCATCCGCACAGACCACTGACCCTTGTAGTTGATAAAGACACAAGGGAAGTTTCAGAATGATCGCCATTAGAAGTGGTCCACATACCTACAACAATTTCATTTTAACATCATGTAGAAGAAGGGCAACAATAATAATGATGCAGACTACCTCAACCGACCACCGATCATGGCGCTAACCACCATGCTCAACTCTTGTGGATCGAGACTTCCAATTGGTCGCTTCTATATAGAAGTGATCCAAAATTTTGCCACACATACAAGACGCTTTTGGAGGGAAAGAAAATTCCAAATTTTCACCTCCAGGATGCACTGCTATGTCACCTGGGACACCTTTGTGTTCCTTCAAGTGAGCATTCCAATATGGTTTGGGAAACACACTACATTCAGGTCGTTGGGAATTTCGGGGTCGAGAAAACAATGGCAGTACTGCAGAAGTATTTCTATTGGCCGAACCTTCGACAAGATGTCGAGGAGTACATGAGATCCTACACTACGTGCACCATTGCTAAACTGACCATAAAGAAGCAAGGCCTCTATACTTATCTTCCTACCCCTGGTCGACCTTGGGAATCCATCTCCATGGATTACATGTCGGCCCTTCCTTCTACTAAGCATGGTAACGACTGTTTTTTTTTGGTCATCGATGGATTCTCACAGATGGGCATTAGGGTGGCTTGCAAGAAGAATATCACATCAAAAGCCACTACTAAAATGTTCTTTAAATAAGTGTGGGTACACTTTGGGATCCCACAATCTATCGTATTAGATCAGGACAAAAGGCTCCTCAATACATTTTGGTCCAACCTCTGGTTGATGCTGGACACCAAGCTCAACAAGTCCACAACTTTCCATCTCCAAACTGATGGAAAGACAGAGGTTGTCAACAAGTTGATCCTACACATTCTGCGCATGTACAACTCAAAGAATCCACACACATGGGATGAGAACCTACACTATGTACAAGATAGCTATAACCGGGCTCTCAACAACTCAACCAACCACAACCCCTTTCAGGTGGGATTGGGATTCCAGTCATTATGTCTCATTGGTGTAGCCATGCCATTTGCGGCTACTTAGGAAGATTCAACTCATGTCCACTCTAAAGCTAACAAGGAAAAAAACTTCATTGAGCACATTAAACACATCCGCCAATAGGTTCATGACATATTGGACAAAGCTAATGCTAAGTACAAGCAGTGACATGATTAGCATCGGGTGGTACCGTAACTTCCAGGTGGAGAAAAAGTGTGGCTACATTTGCAGAAGGAGCGCCTCGATGGACCCCACCACAAGCTTTTCCCATTTTGATATGGGCCATACACCATCACCAAGGACGTAGGGGGCAATGCCTTCGGGCTCAGTATTCCACTATTCTTTGGTCTGCACCCAGTGTTCAATGTGGACCGCCTTCTACCCTACTTTCCACCTCTATTGGACCCATCTGACATGGCAGAAAAACTCAAACAACAAAGTTAAACCCACACTACATGGAACAAGCCAAAAATGATCAGATCATGGACACACATATCAAGAACACCGACCAAGAGAGTATCCATCTATACCGATTTTCCAAAGTAGGCCAACTCCTTCACGAAGGACAGTGGTTCACCAGGGACTAGGGTTAATAGAAATTTCCCCACCTCATGGAGGCTCTGCATGCAATGGGAACCATTACTTATTAAGGGGGGAGGAATGATCTAGGTGTATTTTGGTGGCCACCTGCATATTCCAGCTAGTCAGTTTCATCAGTTTTCTTATTTACTATTTTTAGTAGTTTTTCAAGTCCTGAACTTCCTGAGCCATTTTGAGGCCCAAAACAATGTTTTTTGGGCATGATTCATCCAACAATTTCTCAAAAATCATGCCAGAAATCGTATTCCTTGAATATATCTTTCCAACAAGGTATCATATGCGTCAAACAAAGATAATATGACCAAGTTATGACCCCGAGAAATTGGCTGCCCACCTAACCCCAATGGGGCCCATAAACTCTTGGTGTTACATCTCCTCGGGTTAGGGTTTTGGTTGTTTATATTTTTCTCTTCTTGTTCAATAATGAAAATTCCCTTGAGCCTCATTGTAACACAATTCAGAGGCATGTAGCCACCACATCTCTTCTCATAGATAAGCTACCATCTCCAAAGCTAGTTTATTTTCCATTCTGTATGTAAGCATTTTTCAGTATTTGATATTAATGAAATGAAGTGTTATTCCTACTGCATCTGTGCATTTATGTTTATTTATGTATTTTACTGAGTTCCTACATAAGTATGGATCAGTCATTTAAGAATAAGATGAATACATAAGGCAAGGTTGAGAAATACAAAGCTCAGTTGGTAGAAAAAGGTCATTCCCGAGTGTCGGGAATTTATTTTGGTGGTATTTTTTCTCTTGTTTCCAAGTTAATTTCTATTAGATTGATTTTATCTATTTTTTTTTTCTTTTATTTTGAGGTATAAAAAATGGATGTGAAGACAACATTTCTTCACGGTGATCTAGAAGAAGAGATCAACATGAAGCAACCTAAAGGATTTGTGGTGAAGGTTAAGAAAGAATTGGTATGCAAGTTAAAAAAGCCTCTGTATGGGTTAAAACAATCACCAAGGATGTGGTATCATAAATTTGATACATATATATGGGGACTTGGCTTCACAAAACGGATCACTGTGTGTATTTTAAATTAATTGGTGACTTTGTTATTCATTTGGTCTTTTATGTGGATGATGTGTTATTAATTGAAAATGAAAAAGAAATTATCCAGGATTTGAAGACCTAGTTTTCCTCCAAATTCAACATGAAGGATCATGGTGTTGCAAACTATATTTTGGGCATGGAAATTAAATGAGATTTGGCAAAGAGGAAGCTTTGGTTAAAGCAGAGAAAGTATGTTGAGACAATATTACAAAGGTTTATTATGCAGGATAGGAAACTGGTCAAGGTACCTATTCCTATAGGTGTAAAGTTATATGTTGAATAATGTCCCAAGACAGAGGAAGAGGAAGAGGACATGTACCATGTTCCATATGTGAGTGCAATTGGTAGCCTCATTTATGCAATGGTTTTCACCAAAACAAACATTGCACTTGCAGTGGGAGTATTGAGAAGGTTTATGTCAAAAACAGGGAGGAATATTGGACAACTGTGAAGCGAGTTTTTAGGTATTTGTGTCAAACTAGTTATTATGGTTTGTGCTACTAAGGAAGACTAGGATTGGACATCGTTTTGGACATACATGACTTTGTTGATACAAATTTGTTTGGAGATCTGGATTGGAGAACGTCTACAAGTGGGTATGTGTTTAACCTATTTGGAGGAGTAGTTAGTTGGATGAGCAAGAGACAGTCTGTAGTGGTACTTTCAACTACAAAGGCTGAATACATTGCAGCCACTCATGCAAGAAAGGAAGAATTTTGGTTGCAGATATTGTGTTCAAGTATGGGGTTGGTACAGAAAACTATAAGGATAGACTGTGACAGCCAAAGTGAAATTTTATTCGCAAAGAACCCTACTTATAATTCAAAGACAAAGCACATTGATGTTCAATATCACTTTGTGAGGGATATGGTTGACCACAAATAGATGTTGCTGGTAAAGGTGGACACCTTAAAGAATGATGCAGATGCATTGACGAAGTCTATGAGAATTTAGAAGTTTTCCTCGTGTAGGGAAATAATGGGCATTGCAAGGCTGGAACAATGACTAAGCTCTCTTGTGACCCCTTGTGTGGAAAGAAAACAACAAGTGGGAGAATTTCGGGTGTGTGTTATATTATTTCCACAACTAGCTCCATGCGATATACATTATGACAGGCGCAATAGGGCGATAGCCCCCCTGCATGGGGTTTGGGGAAGCACCATGAGAATTATTTCTTTTATGTGGAGCCAAGCATGGGGGGCAGACCCAAAGATTGTGGGAATACCTACCCATGGTTTTGTGCATGGGGTTTTCACATGGTTTTGGGCATGATGGTTTTCTTCCTAGGGTATTTTTTAGATTTGGTCAAGGGAAATACGGTTACATTCTAATCCAGGGTTAGTGCATTAGGGTTTATGAATGCTTCAACATGTATATATGTGTGTGTATGTTGTAACATTGAAAGAAAAATAATGAAAAACAAGTCTGGTAGTCATGGTTTTGGGATCCAAGGGAAAATATCTGCGTATATTATTAGAGAATATAATTCCAACCACCTGCTAGGTGTCGATACCGTCCATCCAAGTGTCCCAGTTCATTTTCATTTAGTCTAGTTTTATTTGAGTCTCGCTGCAATCATTTAATGTTGATGTATCGAATGTAATCTTATTTAATTGATTCATAATATTGAGAAGAGAAATCCTCTACTCCACTTATTTTCAGTTTTCAATTCTTATCAATATTTGTTTTATGTTCTGGAAAATCTCTGTGTATATTTGTTTTATGTTCTGGAAAATATTTTTCTATATAGAGGCAGGATTAAAATTGTCTTTGAAATGAGTTTTTTTAAGGATTTCATATGGGTGCATAAATAATAAAAGAAAAACATAAATGGATAGTATAATACATCCACATATATTAATGATGTTGCAGAAGACACAACTACAAGATCCTGATGTACACTACCCTACGTTCATTATGGTACTTTAACCATCTAGATACTAACCCTAACTGTAACATTATTGTAATGTCCTAGGGTAAATTTTACCCTTAGTATTCCACTTGGACTAGAATATTCAATGAATAAAACAAACAACATTTTCATTCATTTACATATAACAATGGGCATTCATTAATGAAGTGCATGAATATAAGATTTTTCAACAATAATATAGTCCTTTAACAAACCTTTAAACAATAAATTCCTCCACATTACTTGGAAGTATACAATAATTTGATATAATATTCAACCTCTAGGGATGTTATACTGATAAGTTCAAATTAACCAATAAAATATCTACTTCAGAAATTACAACTAACTCAATACTAATAATCCTCTAAATTTTGACTAACTCACACATTGATGATTTTTTGTTTTTTGAATTCATAACTCATCCACCAAACTATTAAATCATAGATCCAATCTCCTAGTGGGAGCCCTTGGAGCATGAAATTTGAAATTCCTAAGAGGCCTATATGAAGCCTTACCAATAATGTCCTAGATATGAAGTCCTTATACATGCCTTGAATGGTTTAAAACAAAATTCACTTAGCCTTGCAATGTTTACAACTCTCATCCAAAATTTTGAGACTCAGAATCAACTACCTTTAGGATTGGAAAAATTAGGTTAATATTAGAATGCAGTGGTCAAAATTTGTGGGGACTCATGAGTCTTCCATGAGTCTCACAACAATAGTCTCATCTATGTTACCCCTACCAAACCAAATCTATCATTTAAACTATGGTGTTAACGATTCATGACATTCATTAAAGTTATTCCTTATAAAACATAAAAAGAATCATATAGTATGTTAAAGGAAAATTATACTATGACTTTAAGTATGTGTGCAATGATTGGTTTGATTGTGTGATCAAACATATTCAAGTTGCTCAAGTTCCATAGATGAACGGAAATCTACCATCAACACAAGGTCGACAAATGTAGTTATATGAGGCAACAATAAACAAATTAGGGCATCCCATGCCTTGATTTTCTCATACACAAATTTTTTTCCAAATCATTAAGAATAATTTGTTTCATGCCAACACCAAGACTATTGAGGTTTTCCAATGCTACAATGAAGAAAAAAATTCTTATCAAGGAATTTAAATAGATCTATTGCAACTCTCAAGATTAATCAATAGATATGTTCAGCAAGTATGAAGCAAAATCAAATTTGATGGTTTCAGGAGGGTGCTTGGTCTGAGAAAATATAATTGCTACGAAGGGGTGGATTTAGAAACAAATGCTCATTCTGTATGTAGGTTATCACATCAACATAATCATGTGAGCATTTCCTGTTATAACTATGACATCAACAATGCCATATTAGAAATATTGCATTAGAATTTCCATGTCAACATCACCACATCTATGGCACCACATAAACATTACAATGTGGGTGACTAACACATCCATAACGTAAGGATAAACTTTAAAAAATTATTTGATCCTAATGCAACCAATTTTCATGCACATAGCTTGCATCAACTATAATTATTTAGGATAAGGATGTATAGTGTAGACACGTAAGTTGAAAATGCACAATAGTTGACAAAGACTAAATTATATCAATAAGTCATATGTTCATTTTTCACCCTCAGGTCTAGTGTTGGAACCTAGCATTTGATACCACTTATAACAATCCCCCTTACAATCCTGAACCTAAGGTGGTTAATTGGGCATACCCAACTCTTGAGGTGTGGATAAGAGAATGGGGTCCTCTAGTTAATCTGATATTCTTCTATGCTTATAATTTTTTCTTTGACAAGTGTTTAATTTTGTTGTGCTAACTATGATCCCAAAGTCAAAGCCCATCAATAGATCCAATGAATTGTTCTTTAGTTTGGCTTCGAGGCTCTGCTTGTTTGGGGTTTGCTTGCTTCTAATACCAAGGTCCTAACTCAACAAAGGATTCAAGTGGCATCAAATTCTTCTCACAATTATGTTTAGACAATTAGATGTATATTTGAGTTTGTATATGTACATTTTTTTACAAGAAAATTATATCAAGCCTCTAGAAAAATGAGACATCTATTGAATCATAGTTTGTTGCTGGTGAGATACCATCCCTATCGCTGGGAGCAACTGAATTTACATATATGTTTGTATTGAATAAAATATTTGTGAAGGTTGTAACTACCAGGAAATGCATCAAAAGAGTGATTATGGCTATAGCATGTGATTGAATGGACTATATAATACACATAAATGAGTTATTAACTTTTGTTTCTAAAAATCACACTCAATTATACCAACCCACTGGTCATACATTAACAAAATAAATGTAATTATTGTGGACATGTGGATTCCACCAACAATGGTTGAGGGTAAATACTTAGTCCACAATGGATGTGGGTGAAAGGCCAAAACCATTCTAGACCTGACTCTATCATAACATTCAACCAAGTGAATGGTTGTACCCAATCACTTAGAACAATAATTGAGAGATGGGTGAAAACATATCTTGGAACGCTTAGCAATTAGACCAAGGGATAAAAAGATCAATGCATCTTGGGCTAGAGTACATGTTTTAGAAATTGAGGCCATGTGGTTGTAAGTGAAACTCCCATGGTTAAACAAAAAAATTAGTGTAAAATGACGTCGCTAAAAAACATGAAGTTGCACACTCTCAACTTTGTCTTCTAGTTCCCTATTAATAATAATTGAGGTGCAATGATGCAATGGTCTCTACAATTCAATGAAACACCCTTAAAAACCTAAGCAGTGACCTACATACAACACTTAGCAGTTGGAGCTTCACTTTGGTTGTTTAATTACATATATTAATACGAGTTGGATCATATTCACATCCCATCCTACCTTCATGGCAGGAGTTGGACTGAGAGGTCCTAGAATTTTGATTCCAAAGTGTCCCTTCAAGAAAATGGACTCTCCAATAATAGCATAATTGACTACTAGCCCCTCAATTGTACTATTAGTCAATTCTAAACTACAGTGAGTTTGTAAACCAGAGGGAGTGTTATATTCAATGGAGTGGCCACAATAATTTCCCACTACTAACATTTACATTTTATGTTACCATCTCTTACTTATTTGCTAGTAATGGTGAGTAGAGAAACCCTTTGAGATTTTCATACTGATATTTGTAGTCTAAAACAGAGCCCTTAAAAAATTATTGTGAGCTAGTGTTGATATATGTTAAGAGGATAGATTTATTTTCTTTTACATTTCCATTCCACTTATTGAGTACAATTTCTCTAATGAACATATAAGCCCACTAAATATGAAAATAATTATATTTCATTTTATACTAAAAATTGGTTGAGAGACAGAGGTATAGATTTTCTTTTCCATAGAAAGATTTGTATTTCTGGGTAAGCAGGTCATACGAACCAATAAATTAATAACTTCACACTTTATGCTATATTACTTAGTCATTACACATTGCTATATCACAATTTCTTGATTCCATAATTTAATGAATTTTCTTGATGTGCTTATTGAGTACAGGAAGGATTTGTATGTTGTATACATTTGAAAGGTTTGAGATAAACATGAACATGTGATCGACGTGTCCAGAAATTTCTAATGAGCATCCCACAAGGAAATTGTAGTAAATTAAAATGACAAACCTTTATTAAAAACTAGGTCGTATGTGGTTAAGAAACATTTTTCTAGTTTTTGCAAATATAAGAAAACTAACAGAATTTTTCCAGAGCATGGAATTAAGATCTTCATATGCGTTTAGAACATATTAATCTGTTGTTAATAGTATTTACAAGATTCCATTCACTTTGGTATTTAACCAACTTCCAAAGAAATCATACTTCATAGAAGGCTATATGTTATGGAATTTGATAATTTGCATAAAAAATACTAAAATGCATATATTTAAAATCCAAGGAATAACTGACCCACAATGGCATGAGCTAAATTTTATTTCCTAAACAAATAATGACAACCTAAGGAGCCATCCACAACATTAACTGTTATTGTATTTACACACATTTCATTTCATCGTGACTAACACTTAAGCTCCACAATTGTCAAAACCGTGAACACCATATTGTTATTAATTGTCTAGAATCCTAGTCTTAAGAAAACCTAATACCAGCTTCAAGGGTAGAACATAAAATGTCTGATCCCTAATCAAATTTACTTTGGCCTATAAAATGACAACTTTTATTTTAGCACATATTATTCTATTAGTTTATATCAACCTACCATGCATATTTACACACAAAACTGACACGTAACACTCATACAACATTTGATAAATTTTGAGGTCTAAAATGGGCCTCATAAGGAATATTATTAAATAATAAAATAATATTAGATTACATCATCAAATTTTAGAGGGAAAAAGGAAAAAATACTTTTTCAACTCATATTTTCAACTTATCTCCCTACAATTTTACTCGAATTTCAAGCGGGAGAACTCGTTGGGTGTGAAATTCAATTCCTCATCCAAGGAGCACCCATGTTGAGTAGTTTTGATGGACCTTGCTACATGGAAAATCATTATTGTAATTATGTTTTTCATGTATTTCTCATTTTTGTATAACACGGTCCATCAAAATTACTCAACATGGGTGCTCCTTAGTTGAGGAATCCAATTTTTCATCTAATGAGTGTTCCCACTCGAAATTTGAGTAAAACCATAGGGCGATAAGTTGAAAATATGATTTGAAAAATTGAAATTTTTATTTTTTCCATTTTTTAATATGTTTACATTTTTACGTCAAAAATGATGAATCGTCCCCCATGGTTGACATCATCATCTTGAATCATATTAGTTCTTATAAAGTTTATTTTGGTTGTACATTTTTTTATGATGCCCATTTTTTACCTCAAAATTTCTCTAATGATAGTTGAGGCAGGTTTGATTATTGCGGGTTAGTAGACTACTCAATACTGTGGAAAATTCGGATGGGCACTGAGACATAGTCAATGATTCTCCTCCAACCATTGACATACTACAATTACAATTGTCACCCACTAGTTCATGAATAATCTCCCCATGATAAAACATTCATGGATTCCATAGATCCAATCTAACCTCACCATTTTAGCATAACAATGTTCAGGTATTTTAGCATAACAATGTTCAGGTACAAGTATTCCAGAGACCTAATCTGACCTCCACCCTTCTATAATAGCAATGTTCAGGTACATGGATTCCAGAGATATACTCTGACCTCCACCTTTCTGGCATAAAAATGTATAGGTACATGGAGTCAAGAGATCTAATATGACCTCCACCCTTCTGGCATAACAGTGTATAGGTACAGGGGGTCCAAATATCTAATCCAACCTCCACCCTTTTGGTGTAACAGTTTACAAGTACATGGATTGTAAAGATCTAATTCGACCTCCACATTTCTGGAATAACAAAGTACAAGTACATGGAGTCAAGAGATCTAATCTCACCTCCACCCTTTTTCCATAACAATGTACAAGTACAAGGATTCCAGAGATCTACTCCAACCACCACCCTTCTGTGGATGTTGCTACAATAGCTCCACCTTGTGCAAGGAATCTAGAGTATATTGAAGTCACATAGTTTCCATAAGGAAGGCTAGACTAAGGAAACTTTAGGCCTCAACCCTTTTAGCATATGGGGGACTCCAAAGGAGTAAACCTTCACCCCTTTAGAAAATGAGGGACTCCAAAGGTGTAAGCCTCCACCCTCAGTTAATTCGGGTTTACCATAAAACTAAATGATATATTTGCCCACTTTCATTAGTGCTCATGAGCTGCCAATCAACTAGCTAAGTCAAGGCTCTTATGAAGCCCTATGCTAGTTAACATTTATTAAGCTCTATTTGTATGAATTCCCCAGATTTACACAATAGCTCAAACATTCCAACTAGGCCCCGAATCCAATAAATGTTACCATAACCATATTTACATGGACATACAAAAATTAAGTCACTACATATTAAACATGTTTCTTTGTGATTTGATTTCAAAGAAAAACACATTAATTGTTAAGGCATGCCATAGAATTGAGTTTCTCGATGAAGGTAGGAATGGTAAGATAATTAAAATATGTAGTGGATAACCTATTGTCCTTGTGGTGTTGAGGACATGACTCTGTAGCTTATGCATTTTTCCCTCTTGCAACAATATCTTCTTGGTTCGGTCCTTCAAATCCTTTTTTTCCTCTCTATTTTCTTTCTTTTCCCTCTACCTTGCTACCTCCATTGTTATCTCTTTCCTTTTTCCTTTGTTTTGTGCACTCACTTTCCTCCCTCCCCTTCCTTTCTACTATTTGTTCTCAGCCCTAGTTAGTTAGGGCTGAATTAATTTTTTTTTTTGTAATGCGCTTTATATGTTTATAATAACCTGTATAAATGCATGTGTCATATTTACAATACTATTGATACCACTCACCCATGTAATTATGAATATGATTATGTTTTCAATGTTCACACATGTAATCACAATTATGAATTTGAGCATGACCATATTCACACCATTGTAAGGGATTCCAAGAAAGCATGTCATTTATTCTAATATAATAGAACCATGAAATAATTGCAGTAACCAACATCACACTTACATCTCTGTGAGATTATTGGGGTCATTACAGGGTAATCATATCCAAGTATAGTGCTCATGCTCTAATGAGGAACACCACCTTAGGCTAGAATTAAGGAGCCTAGAGGATGGGAAAGGACTTGAAAAGGAACACTACAGTAAATTTAGATGAGAGGGGAAAATTAAATACATTTTAATTTGATTTTACCATTCCTAGGACACTTGTAAATTCTCTCATAAGCCTAATTTATCCTTATATGAGTTACTTTGGTAAAAGGGACAATAACTACTTTTGATAATTGCTTCAAAGGGACTTGGGAAAGTGAAACCTTGTTTCAGAAGGAGACCTTGAAGGGAAACTATGGAAACTTATGTATTGAGAGTGAGATAGTGACATCTTAATATTACCTTTAATAGGCCTATGGATGTAATTTCCACAGGGAATTTTCTAGGGAGATGAAAGTGGTAGTAAGATCCTTGTTGACTAAGGATGCTACCACAAATAAGTGGTATTTTTTCCAAGGGGCTATAAAGAGGTAGCAGGATCCATTTTGAACTAAGTATTATATGATTGGTGTACCCTACTTCTTATCCTCATTGGGACTTCATTCTTACTCAAGGGACACTTATCTAAACAATGATTTTCTATTCGTAGGAGGAAATATCACCTTAGATCAATTCTCCCCAACATCGATGGCATTAGAATGACTATGAAACCTTACTTGGAAATAACTCAGATTTGAAACTGTAAACATAAGAAATTGAAGTTATCTATCATTTTCTATGTGAGTTAATTATGATGTATTATTTTAATATATGATTAATGAAACTGTAAACATAAGAAACTTAAGTTATCTATCATATTCTATGTGAGTTAATTATGATGTCTTATTTTAATATGTGTTTAAACAAAATCTATTGCATTATTTTATGTTGACATTTTTAGTTATGATATATTTTATTATTTTATGGAACTACCTTTTGAATTATTATATGCTAGTATAATGTATTTTCTTTATTTTCCTATAAATTATCATACCCTAAGGTTAATACTATATTTTTCTACCTAAAAAAATTAGAGAAAAATGATTGCTAACTATGAAAATATGTGTTGAAGTATACCTTAAAAACTAAAATATAAAAAAAATAAGAAAAATTATTTTGCTTTATATTAAAAGAAATATATTTTCTTTATGTGACATTTCTTACGATCAATTTTTAAATCTAAAGTTATACATTTTTTTTGATAAAAAATTTTGGTCTATCATAAATGAACATTACACTTATGTTCTTCATACATCTTAGCTTTACAAAAAAAAAAATAATAATAAAAAACAAAGATAAAGTTAAAATTATTTCATAAAAATAAAAAGTAAAACAATACATTTTAAAGAAATTATTCTTATAAAATTTTAAGAAAACACAAATATTGATAATAATATATTTAATTTTGAACAACAAATAATATTTGTAAAAGTCTCAAGTTATTTAATTTACCATATATTTTTATTCATTTTTATTTGAATAGCAATAATACTATTCATAATTATGATAATAAATCATATTTTGTAATTCTATTTAGTTATTTAGAAATATAATTTTCACACCACCAAATTAAAAAAATTTCCCTTCTTACCAAAATGGCCTCATAGTTACTACCTATACAAACATATGTAAGCCCTGGAAAAGCCCTCAAAATTGTATATGGCTCGCAAGCAAACAATAAATCCAATATAAAAAACCTGAGGGAAAGTATATAAAGCGACATTTTGCATTCGTTAATTGTTACGAAAGAAATACCAAAGCCACCATTTTGCATTCGTTAATTTGTTACCAAAGAAATACCAAAGGTTAAGCAAAGTGGACAATCTCGAGTCCATTGTCGATATGAGAAAGAATCAGCTTTTGAAGTTACTAGTATAAATGAGGATAATGTGAGTTAAGTATAGATTTATCATAAGTACGATATAACATGAGTTGAGAATGATTAATTTTTTTATTTGTAATTTTTTTTAAAGTGTAAAATATAATGTGCAATGTTTATTGTTTAAATTGTTTTTTTGAATATTATATAAAAGATATATTACAAAATAAATATTTTAACTATAAAAATTTAATTTTTGTATGATATATACATAATTTCTTTAAAATGATATATAATACATCTATAATTAATATTAAAAATTTTTACATGACATGTACAAAGAGACATTTTATCAGTCTAATAGTTAACAAAAATCTTAAATAGTTTATTTAAATCTCCTATTGAAATATTTTTGAAAAATATAATGTTTAAATATCTTGCTCACATATTTTTTTTTTATTGATGATTATTTTACAATATATTCATTTGTTAATTATTATAGTGAACATTATTTTTTTTATTTAGACCATGTGTCAATTCATAGGGACCGAAATTATTTTTCTATTTAGACCATGTGTCAATTCAAACGGAGTGACAAACTTACCCTTACCAAATTCGAAATTCTAGTTGGAATTCAATTTGGTACGGAAAAAGATTGATTACCAAAAATTCAATACTAAAAAATTAGGAAGTACACATATTACTAAGAAAATTGAATATCAAAAATTCAATACTAAAAAATTAGAGCCCACGTGGTGTAGAGAAGTCAGTGATGGCGCTGCAAGGTCACCGGTTCGAAACCCAGGGGTGATTAGGATTAGTTAAACTACAAAAAAAAAAACAAAAAATTAGGAAATACACATATTACTATTTGCCTCTTGAGTATGCTAGAATCATTGCCAGGGAGGATGACTATCGAAGAAGGAAAATTAGAGAAGCCTTGAAATTATAAATCATCAGCACAACATTAATAGGGATAGAGAATTCGAGATGGCGACCTCTAATTCTGCATATATGCTCCTCGAATTCGTCTTCATCCCATAAAATAATTTAGAGTTTGGTCCTTAAAAAACAACATATTGAATTATTTACTCTTATTAATTATCCTTATTAATTAATTTTTATTTTCATTAATAAAAATTGATTAATTAATAATTATTGTGAGTATCTAATATGTTTTAAAAAAAGTTGTCATAATTATAGTTAGATTTATTAGGATTAAATCAATTTTCCTAATAAAATATTTAATAATAATAATAATAATTATTAAAATTAAATAAATAATAATTATAAATAATTATTAATATTTGTTTTGAATAAAAATAAAGTTAATATTAATTAATAAGCTATTATTTTTATTTTTGTTTATTGATTTTTATTAATTATTAATTTTGTAAATTATTATTATCAGGTTTTATTTTATTTTATTTTAGAAAAACATATTATATTTTCTTCACTAATTAAAAAAATAAGAATTTACTCTTATTTTTACTTTTATTATTCTAGAATATATTATAGTTCTCTTAAAAATGTAATTTAAATTTTAATTAACCTTTATTAACAACATTTAAGTTTTATTAATTATAATACAAAATAAAATAAGTATAATTATTATTATTAAATTAAATGATATTATATAAATTATTAAATTATTAAATTATTTAAATTTCATTTAAAATTATTAAAACATAATAAAATTAATTAAATAGAATTATTATTGAATTAATGAAAATTTTTAAATTTATTAAGATTTTATTAAAAAATTATTAAAATATATTAAAATATATTTAATAGAATTATTATTGAATTGATGATTAAATAATATTATGATGATGATGATGATTGTTAACGTCCACTAAGACCAATCTTTGGTTTATCGGACCTAAAGAAAAGAATTATTTAGTTTGATTTAAGATTTTATTCCTATGCTCGAAAAGCTTGGAGAGAAGCCTCCCAAGCTCACTATAATTTTGACATATTAAAAGGCTAAGAAGGTCATTGTTGCAACAAAGATTATGAAATTGAGCTCTAATGTGGTTGTACCTGGGCACTCTTAAGAGGAAGTGATTTTCATCCTCGACGTTCATATTCTCATAGATCACAGATTCTTTCCATCCATAGTGTTTTAGGAACCGTCCAACGACCACTTTCACTATGGAGCTCATGAGAGTTCGTTCTAATCTTGGCTATATACAAACTTTTTAATTTATTAAAATTTATTAAATTTATTTATTAAAATAAAATTTATTAAATAAATTAATAAATATTAATTAGTTGTTTTTTTTTCTCTGTGTTAAAACGTTCACATTTGTCTTTTTTTCATTCTTCATTTAACATCTTGTTCTAAGAATTTTTATAACATAATTTGAAGATTTCTTCAATAAATGAAAACCACATAAGCTTGAAAACCATAATATTAATATTTAAATATGTGCTTTAACGATAGAACCAATTAAACTAACCATTAAAGTTGTTATAAATTATATAATATGATATTCAATAGAAATTGAATCATACAAATTTCACATCATCATGCATTTTATGTTTGGAATAAAGTCAACTATTTTTTCAAAATATAAATTGCTAATTAATCATTAATTAAAAGAAATCAAATTCTTTTTATTTAACTTGAATAAATATATGTCACACATATTTACAAATTATTATTTTATAAATTAAAAATATAATATATATCAATATTTTGCTTTACAAAAATTCTTTCTGTTGACTTAACTTACAAAGATTCCTTCTCTTGTTCACTTATTCCTTAACTTTTAGAATATCTTATAAAATTTAAATTGCTTTATTTATACATCATAATCCATAAGCTAATATATACTAATGAATTTCATTAAAAACTTAGTCATATAAATCATAACCCATACATTAATATATATTAATATGAATTTCATTAAAAACTTGCAGACTAATTTACGCTCTAAAATTTCATTGCAACGACACTGTTCCCTGTACCGAACTTCGAATCAGCGAATTATGGATCAACCGAATTTTCAAAATTTTCAAGCCACTATGACCCAATTTGGTAACTATTCCTCGTACTAAGTTGACTATTCTTTCATAGCGGCAACTAATACAACAAACGACATTGTGGGACATCTAAAGAGTTTCGTGCAAATTAATAATGGCCAACGCAAATATTACTAGTATTTACACATTATCGTGCAAAGGAATCCCTGTTAAACAGAGACAAGAGAGGTGTTAAATAGAGGGGAGTGCGATGTTAGGGAGGGGAGAGACACAGAGATAAAGTTATTTAAAATTCTAACACATACTACGAATTAATTTGAATAGGGTCATAAGAATAAATCTAACTTCAGTGTAATGATTATTAAAATAATAATTATTAAAATTAATGATCATTACATAATTATCATTGGTGCTATTACAATTTACAAGTTTAGAGCAAATTTGCTTAGAAAAAGTGATGTTTTGATGTGTACAAACATTTCGTAGATGCACAGCGTCACGACAAACGCTATGAAATTTTCGATGCCACCTTAGAAGCGTTGGAATGGCGGAGAGGAGAAACACAAAACAATTCACACAAACCATATGAGCTGCTGCTTTTCTATTAATCTTCAATCTTACTCAATCACAATAAATACAATGAACCCGACGAAGGGTATTTATCCTAAATTGCTTGACATGCACATACTTATCAAACTCGACTTGACCATCACTCACTTAACTGACTCTCTAACTCACTTACCAAATTCATCTATCACACAACTCGACTTGCTTACTTAACTGACTGTCTAACTTTTCATGCGAGAGTAATTACCTTACTTTAACACTCCCCCTTAATTACGACCTTATGACTCAACATAACTCAAACAAGACTTAACTATGCCTTCTAGGATTACAATAAAAAAATGACTCAATTATCACTCAAACATGCTTGCTGGTCTATGTCTCAGCGAGGCTTACAATGACTCAAAACTTTTGCAATTTTTTTCATTTTCTTTTTCTTTGCTTCCAAATTTTATATCCTCGAAATTGCTTCATTCTCTCTTGCACTTTCTTGTTGTAGGATTTCTTCACTTGTTATTGCTGCAATTTTTCTTTGACTTGTCTCGAATTTGTGCTGAAAAACAATATGATTTTGTCTTATATACCTTCATCTTTACAATTTTGTTCAAACATGGACTGCTGCCACAACATTACATCTTCAAATTGTCTTCTTTGCTCTGCTTCTTGCGCTTCATATTCCTAACTTTCTTTCTTCCATATTTCTTGATAGCATAATCTTATCTCTTCTTGACTCCATTGCAGAAAATGGTTTTACAACATTCTTCCTCGTTTTCATAAACTTCCATATCATTCTCTTCACATTCATCATCAGGTACTGTTTCTTTTTTCGTGTAATATGCACTCTCAATATCATTATTCACCATTTCATTCAATTCTTTTATTCCAACTGCTGCTTTAAGACTCACATCAATTTGTTCAATTGGCTTCTGAATCCATTCTTCAATGAACTTCAAATCTGCATCAAAAATATTAACAACTCTATTTTCAACTTCTCCTCCCATGTTATTTTGATTACGTGCATATTAAAAAACAATGTTAAAAACATCTTTATTATGCTCTTTAGTAAGAGCTTATTCCTCTTCATCTTCCTTCTCTGCCTTCTTTTCAATTGTTTTACAAACCTTTGCTACTGCAAACATGTTGTCTTCCACTTGGCTTCCAAACACAAGTGGGTTTCTCTCACCAAATAAAAACATATCGATATGTTCCTTTTGTTGCATCATGTGCAACGAATCATCACCAGTTAATGGTTCTTCATCAAATTTAACTCCAACAATTCCAATTGTTGGATCCACCAAACACCTTTCTGCTCTATTGATAGCTTTATCTAAGCCAAACTCGGTTGCTACTTGTTACAACATTGCTTCATTAGCAGTTCCAACTGCTTCATATCTTGTTTCTACAAAGGCAGCTTCAACCTTCAATGATTCATAAAACATGGTGTTTACAATATTACCATAATCAATCCTTATTTCAAAAAGGAAACCACACATAACATCAAAGTAATGTTCATCCACACTATGGTGGGATATCTGAGTATGCATGTGCTCATTGTCAATTTCATTGACAATTCAACTTTACCAAATTCATCAGCTGCTTCTAGATTCACCAATGCACATCTAACTTTGAAGTTATCATCCGCATGTGTTTCATTATAGTGGGATTCATCGTCTTCTGCACCATCCACATTACAGTGGAGTGATTGATCATTTATATGCTCAAGCTCTGTTTCACATACAGAGGCTTCAACTTCTCTCTTTGCAATCTGTGTTGCATCTTCTTCATACATATTCTTTCTTGCATAATGGGTTTCACCATCATCTGCACCATCCACGTTACGATGAAGTGCTTGAGCATTGATATGGTCTTGCTCTGTTTCACATATAGAGGCTTAAACTTCCCTCTTTGAAATATTTGTTGCACTTTTTTCATCCATATGCATGCTTGCACAATGGGTTTCACCATCATCTGCACCATCCATGTTACGGTGGAGTGCTTGAGCATTGATATGCTCTTGCTTTGTTTCACATATAGAAACTTCAACTTCCCTCTTTGCAATCTCTATTGCATCTTCTTCATCCATATGCATGCTTTCACAAAGGGTTTCACCATTATCTGCACCATCCATATTACAGTGGAGTTCTTGAGCATTGATATGCTCTTGCTCTGCTTCCCATGCAAAGGCTTCAACTTCTCTCTTTGCAATCTATGTTGCATCTTCTTCATCTATATGCATGCTTTCATAATGGGTTTCTCCAAGCTTTGTTGTCCTCCTAGAGTCTTGCTCATCTACTCTAAGATCTACGTCTGACATCTTTGCATGTGACATATCCTTTTGTTGCATGCCACTCCCTCTTGCACCAAATTCTGCTTCCAAGATCTTCCATGATTCCTTGGAAGTTGTAGTTTTTGCTACCTTACCCATAATTGTTTCATCCATTGTATGTTGAATGAAACTCAAAGCTAGGGAATCTTTGTCTTCTGCTAGACATCTCAATTCCTTGGTTATGGCCTGAACCTCTTTAAATACGACAACAATGTTTGCCTCTTCTTTTTTATGTTTTTTCTTAGTCTTCTTCAGTCGCACTTTGCGACCCATGACTGATGTCATAGCTACTTGCATGAAGCTATCTTCCATATTACCTCGAAAAAAGACATAAATTTTAATATGAGCCCTTATAAAACACAATCTCCACTAAAAAAACATGTCATACTTGACCAAACACCAAAAATATTTTTATATACTGACAAAATTTACAAATCCCTAAAACTTTCTTTCCATTTCAATAAAATACTTAAAATTCTCAAATACAATAAAACACTTTAGAAAATTTATGAAGTGCTTTCCCTTCTCGATTCATGATAAAATCTTTTTTAAATCAGTTCTTCTAAACCTCCTCACGTACTTTATGAAACACCTTTTTTAAAAATGCTTTAGGAACTCCACTTTTTTCAAAACTAAAAAAATCCTTTAAAACATGGGTAATGTTCAAACTCCTTTTGAATACCTTGAAAAGGATATCAAACCCCTTTTAAAACATTCCTTTCGAATAAAATCAAATAATTTTCAAGAAAAAATTTGATACGTATTCCTTTCAATCGGTTGAGTTTTATTTATTTTACCACTAACGCGGCTAATAGTCCATTAGTCAGGCTAATGCCTTCGTTCTAACGCTTCCGGGTATATCTTGAGCTGCGTTAAACGCACGTGTCTTTCTCTTGAAATGCGTTAGTGCTAACGCTACGAGCCCACGTGCTACACAAACACGTCAACTTTTTTGACAGGTAGCGCAGCTCTCCGTTGAGCTCACCAGCGTTATAACACTGTGAATATAACTATCAGATGGGTTATAGCTTAAACACTTGGAGAAAAAAATATTTCTCTTTTCTCACTCGCTGATTGTTAGAGCAATCAGTGCGCAGCAAATTAAAAAACAAAACAACAGCAAATAAACCATACACAGAAGACACAGAGTTTAACGTGGTTCACCCAACCATTATGGGCTACGTCCACCAAACATAGGCATCGGCAATCTTTATTATCAAACAGGAGATTACAAACTCTCACACACACCCTTCCCAATCCGTATGGACATCTGTTTTATAGCTAAGAGAATCTAACTTCCTCATAAATCCTCCTACAACAAATATAGGATGCATTAACTCACTCCCAACAAAATAGAGCTAATATAGCAACCAAATCAGATTGTTGTCACCTACTGAGATTTTTGCCCATTTTATCAAAACCGAAAATCTCAACAATCTCCACCTTGACAACAATTAGCCTGATGCCCTGTTTCTTTATTATTTATTTTTTCTGCAAGCCAAGAGAAGCCAAACACCAACGCAGCTTCTCCAACAAAACTGGTTTCGTGAACATGTCTGCACAATTTTCCTTTGTATGCACCTTTTCAAGAGAGACTCCCCTTTCAGTGATAACCTGTCTTACAAAATGATACTTTATTGGAATATGCTTTGATTTACTATGATAGGCTGGATTCTTAGCCAAATGTATTGCACTTTGACTATCACACAGTAACTTGATGTTATCCTGTAACCTACCAAACTCACCAAGCAAACCTTTTAGCCAAACCGCCTCTTTGCAAGCATGTGAAGCAGCAATGTATTCTGCTTCAGTAGTGGATAAAGCAACAATGTTTTGTAGCTTTGACATACAGCTTATAGCTCCACCTGCAAGAGTAAAGACATACCCTGAAGTTGACCTTCTCTTATCCAAATCACCTGCAAAATCGGAATCAACATATCCGCAAACAAATTCACTACTCTTATTGTAAGTGATACAATAACTACTTGTGCCTCTCAAATACCGAAGCACCCATTTCACTGCTGACTAGTGTTCTTTACCTGGATTTGCCATGTACCTGCTGACAACCCCAACTGCATGTGAAATATCTGGTTGAGTACAAACCATCGCATACATCAAACATCCTACTACATTAGCATATGGAATTCGAGACATATAATCCTTTTCTTCATCTGTATTAGGACATAAACTCGAAGAAAGCTTAAAATGGGAAGCTAAAGGGACTGACACGGGCTTCACATTGTTCATACCAAACCTCACAAGTATTTTCTCAATATACTTCTGTTGTGATAGCCACAGCTTACCATTGCTCCTGTCTCTGAAAATCTCCATGCCCAAAATCTGTCTTGCTGCTCCTAGATCTTTCATATCAAATGTCCTTGCCATATGAGTCTTCAACCTGTTGATTTCTTCAATGCTTTTGCTTGCTAAAAGCATATCGTCAACATACAACACTAAGATAATGAACATGCCATTACTTAACTGCTTAAAGTATACACAATGATCATATTCACTTCTTATATATTTTGACTCAACATGAAAGAATCAAATTTCTTGTACCATTGTCGAGGCGACTGCTTCAGACCATACAATGACTTCTTGAGCCTGCAGACAAATTTCTTATTGCGATGCTGAACAAACCCTTCCGGTTGTTCCATATAAATTTCCTCATCTAAATCTCCATGTAAAAATGCAGTCTTAACATCTAGTTGTTGTAATTCTAAATCAAGCAAAGCAACTAACGCTAACACAATTCTGATTGAAACTATTTTAACAACTGGTGAAAAAATCTCATGAAAATCTATGCCTGCTTTCTGAGAAAACCCTTTTGCAACCAGCCTTGCTTTGTATCTGTCCTCCGAATCATTCACACCCCGTTTTACCTTGAAAACCCATTTACATCCCACAGTTTTCCTGCCTTTGGGAAGTTCAACCAGATCCCATGTGCCATTCTTACCTAAGGCCATCATTTCTTCCTTCATGGCTGTTTTCCATTTGTCACTTTTTGAACCTTCTATAGCTTCCTGATAGCACAGAGGTTCATCATCGTTAGCTGTCAAAGCAACTGAAGTAACATAATCATCATACCTTCTCGGAGGGCGTTTGATTCTTGTAGATCTTCTTAAGGATGTTTCTGGTGCTTCCACAATTGGCTGACTACCATCTGTAGGAACTTCTTCATGATCACCATCTGAGACCTGTTCATGACCTACATCTGAACCCTGTTCATAATCTGATTCTGAAACCTGTTCATGACTAGAATCTGAACTATGGTCATCATGACTATCATTAGAAGTGCTGTCAAACTGAATGTGCTGAAAATCAGATACATTATCCTGTTTCAATTTATTATCTACATCTAACTGTACAAGAGAGGATTCATCAAACTTTACATCTCTGTTGATGATGATTTTGCGGGTAGTAGGATCCCACAATCTATATCCCTTTGTTCCAACACCATACCCAACAAAGATATAACTTTTAGACTTTGGATCTAATTTAGTTCGCTGATGTTTAGGCACTAGAGCATATGCATCACAACCAAACACTCTGAGTTTAGAATAGTCACAAGGATGTCCTTTCCATACCTCTTGCGGAATCTTGCAGTCTATCGCCGTCGATGGAGATCGGTTTATCACATAACAAGTTGTTGCCACTGCTTCCGTCCACAAATCCTTCTGCAAACTAGCGTTACTCAGCATACTCCTTGCTCTCTCCAAAAGAGTCTTGTTCATGCGTTCAACAACTCCATTTTGCTGAGGAGTATAAACAGTAGTCTTATGTCTCTCGATCCCTGCATCCTTGCAATAGTTTTCAAACTCCTTGGAAGTAAAATCACCACCATTGTCAGTTCTTAAACATTTTATAGTTCTACCAGTGATGTTTTCTACCAATGCTCTAAACTACTTGAAAACTGTAAAAACATCAGACTTCCTTTTCAACATGTAGACCCACACTTTCCTAGAAAAGTCATCAATAAACGATACAAAATATGACGAGCCACCATACGAGGTTGTAGGTGCTGGACCCCAAACATCTGAATGGATATAATCAAGTATTCCTTTACTAGTATGTTTGCCTATTTTAAACTTTTGCTTACTTTGTTTGCCAAACAAACAATGTTTACAGAAATCTAACTTTCCAGACCTTAGATTAGGAAGTAACTTGCGATCAGCCAAAATCTTTAACCCTCTTTCGCTCATATGGCCCAACCTTTGATGCCATAGGCGAATGGAACTACTGTCATGTTCAGACACCGTAGAAACATGAACTGACCCTGTACTTCCTTCTAACTGAAATAGATTTCCTACTTTCTCATCTTTCAATACTAGTAAAATACCTTTGTAAATTTTCATTACTCCACCTTGAATTACAGTTTTATATCCATTTGTATCAAGTGCTCCTAGTGAAATTAGATTTTTCCTTAAATCTGGTACATGTCTTACATCAGTTAACATTTTAGTTGTCCCATCAAACATTTGCAGCTGTATACTCCCTATTCCCACAATATTAGATGTGACATCATTCCCCATGTACACGACTCCATCATTAATTGATCTATACGTTTTAAACCATTCTCTATGAATACAAATGTGGTTTGATGCACCGGAATCTAACAACCAATGTTGATCATGATTTGACAAATTAACTGATAACACTTTGTCGCTTATACCTAAACCAGATGTCGAACCTGTATCTGTCGTGTTTGCTTCTTTCTTCTCTGTCGAAGAGTCTCCTTTCTTCTCTGTTTGCTGTTTCTTCCAACAATCCTTCTTCAAATGCCCCGATTTGCCACAAAACCAGCACTTTACTTTACTCTTCTTCCCTTTCGACTTTGAACGCGAATCGCTGTGCTTACCAGAGCGTCTTTCTCTAGAACGACCTCTAGCCATCATTGCCTCTGATGTAGAGGTGTCAGCATTCGACCGCTTCCTGGTCTCCTCGGACAACAAAGCTCCGACGACATCATCAAATTCAATAGCTTCGGATGAACTAAGACTTATAGAAGTAACAAAATGATCCCATGACTCGGGCAACAAGCACAATAAAGTTATGGCTTTATCCTCGGATTCAAATTTTACTTCTATGCTTTCTAATTGCACCAGTAGAGTATTAAAAACATTCAAATGATCAGTAATGGAAGTACCTTCCTTCATTCGCAAACTGTATAGCTGCCGCTTCAGGAGAATCCGATTTGTCAAGGATTTCGTCATGTAGAGCTTCTCAAGCTTCGACCACAGGCCTGCAGCTGTTTTTTCTGACAGCATATTAAACAACACATCATCAGCCAAACACAGCCGAATAGCACTCACTGCTTTTTCATCCATCTCGGCCCACTCATTATCTGTGATATTGTATGGCTGTTTGGATTTGCCCAACAACGCCTTAGCCACGCCTTGCTGTACCAGGAGATCATGCATCTTTACCTTCCAGATCTCGAAATTGTTTTTGCCGTTAAACTTCTCAATTTCAAACCGGGCACTTTGAGTTTTCGCCATCTCGTTTAAAAAACAAAGAATCTCCAAATCCAACTTTAAAAAAAATTTGATTTAAAAATTGCCCTTGCCTAAAAAAAAAAAATGCTACCCTTCTCCTTATAAAAAAAAGGCCTTTCTCTTAAAACCAAATGTAAATGGCATTTACATTTTTAAACATTATAAAAAAGCTTTTAATAAAATCGATTTATATATGTGACCTTTTAACAAAACTCCAAATCGATTATAAAAAGGCTTTTTATATGTAACCTTTTTACAAAACTCCAAATCGACCTTCGCCTTCTACTGTACTGTCTTCATTTTATCAAAAATTGCTTTGCTGTATAAACTACAAGTTACAAAATAAGAAACGAATGACAAAATCGTAGTTTTAACCTTTTGATCCGTGAGACTAAACCCTTCTGATCCGCGCCAATCGTGATATTGACACTCTGGCGCTATCATTCAGTTCGGATCTGCGCCAATTGGCATGCCTATTCCAGCATTAAAACATGACTGCTAACATTTGCGCGACTGAACCTGAAAAGAACGCGCCAACAGCCACGCTCAACCTCCACGCAACAGTTTTCTGTGAGTTCTGAAAACACACACCAGGTTCTCTTTCCAGCGCTCGTGGTTCAACGATTATTCCAGTGCTGCATACATCCTAACGCTGCTGAGAAATTAATTGCCACGATGGGCTCTTTCGCTGGGCTCTACCGCTACAACTGCACCACTGGTCGGCCAGCACCACTGTCACAGGGATATATAGTTACACAACCACGCTCCAACAGTGTAATTGCAAAGGTTTCAACGCTGCCCGGTGTCTGTCCCACGCAGCAGGTCAACATCAATTATCCACCGCATACACAGGTTCATTCAGCGCGCAGGTGAATTGGCATATGCCATTGCCACAGCCACAGTCCAACGCCGCACCAAGCAACGCACAAACATATTATGCCACTCCTCCGCTGCGCCACGCCTCCAACATGCTCTGATACCACTTGTTAGAGAAATCAGTGCGCAGTAAATTAAAAAACACAACAACAGCAAATAAACCATACACAGAAGACACAAAGTTTAACGTGGTTCACCCAACCATTCTGGGCTACGTCCACCAAACATAGGCATCGGCAATCTTTATTATCAAACAGGAGATTACAAACTCTCACACACACTTCCCAATCCGTATGGACATCTGTTTTATAGCTAAGAGAATCTAACTTCCTCATAAATCCTCCTACAGCAAATATAGGATGCATTAACTCACTCCCAACAAAATAGAGCTAATATAGCAACCAAATCATATTGTTGTCACCTACTGAGATTTTTGCCCATTTTATCAAAACCGAAAATCTCAACACTGATTGCTGTTAATCTGTGCTAACTCTTGGATCTTTTCACTCACGGATCGATGCTAAGCCGTTCTCTGTCCAGAATCTTTTAATTAGCTCTAATACCAATTTGTTAGAATAACTGAGAAAAAAAACACAAAACAATTCACACAAACTATATAAACTATTGCTCTTTTATTAATCTTCAATCTCACTCAATCAACCCAGCGGAAAATATTTATTCTAAATTATAAAATTGTAATTATCATTAGTGCTATAACAATTTACAAGTTTACAACAAATTTGCTTATAACAAGTGATGTTTTGACGTTATGAGTGAGGGTCAGGGACGAGGGTACAAACATTTAGTAGATGCACGGCGCCACGGCAGACGCTATGAAGTTTTCGACGCCACCTCAGAGATCATTAGGCTTTGACTATATGTTTACATTCTATGGCGTCACAGCAGACGTCATCAAGTTTTCACTGGCTAAACCCATGGGGATATATATTTTTTGGGCTCAATGTCGTTAGACATATACTTAGTTTTAAATTTATTTAAATCTAATGACTATCCATATACTACCCACGGCATTTAGGATTATCCTATAGCCTTAGCCCAGGAAATAAGACTGCCCTAAACGCATGGCGCTGCCGGTAGAAATTATTATTAGATAATGACGGTAGACCAGTGTTGGGAGTGTTTTCCATCTACATGCAATGTATTTCGCTTACTAATTGACACCCATCTCGGTCCACAGCATCAGCTGCATGCACTTCATATACGCACCCGCATCACACGTGTTAGTGAATTTTTATCACAATCCGCCCACTATCTCCTTCTGTTCTGTGTGATCAGAGCCAGACGAAAGGAAGGAGCAGAGGTGGAAAGTAGAGATGAGTAAAATTAAGAAAGCCTGGTTCTACAATGAATATGGATCCGTAGATGTCTTACAATTCGGTGAATTCCCTGTCCTCAAGCCAGGGCCACGACAAATTTTAATTAAATTCCGATCTCCCGCTCTCAATCCTGTCGACTTTAAGAGACGACGAGGCTTTGTAAGATTTTTGAGAAACAAGAATCTAGATCTGCAAAACAATAACAAGCTTGCAAAAGAAGGAAGGAAGCGAACAAGAATTGAGAATAGAATGAAAATTGATTCTACAATAATAGTTTTTGGAATAAATACATAAAAGCAACTAAGTTAAGCTTAGTTGTACATGCAATAACTAAAGCTAACTAAAGCTAAGTGTGCTTTATCTTATGTTAATGTGTACATGTGCCACATGCAAGCAATAAGTTAACTTAACTAAGCAAGTGCACATCACATGCAAGCAGTAAGTTAACTGGAGCTAATCTAGGTGCATGTACACCAACACAGCTAGTTTAAGTGCATGTACACCAACACCCCCCCTTAAGCATAACTTAGGTGAGTGTGATGCGAAATGAATGAGTCCCGGCAACACAGCCATTTTAGGTACCCATATACAATGCATTAAAAAAAAGGAGGAAAGAGGGAAAACCCAGTGGGAAGAAAACCCCCCCTCAAAATATAATGCAAAGTAGAGAAAAGACAACTGCTATGCAGTCGTGTCCTTCACCCCGAGACGATCTCGCAGGAATCGAAACTTCTGCTCAGGGAAAGTCTTGGTGAAGATATCAACGATCTGCTCGGAACTAGGACAGTACTGAAGATCGATGATCCCATCATGAATGAGTTCTCTAATGAAGTGCATGTGGATCTCGATGTGTTTGGTCCGCTGCCGCTGCACTGGATCTCTGCAAAACTTTAGCGTACTTTGATTATCGCACCAGATGACAGTTGGATGATGGACACTGATCCCAAGCTCAGATAGGAAATGTTGTAGCCAAATTTCCTGAATAGTGGAATTGACTTCTCCTCGATACTCGGCCTCTGCTGATGATAAAGCAATGGCAGCCTGCTTTTTGCTTAACCAACAAATTGGGCCGGATCCCAAAGTAAGTACATAACCGGAAGTAGACTTGCGATCAATGGTGTCGCCAGCCCAGTCTGAATCTGTGAACCCGATGAGATTCAAAGAACAATTCGCTGCATAATGAATCCCATAGGTGATTGTCCCCTGGACATATCGAAGGATGCGCTTTGCAGCGTTCCAGTGTAACTCATGTGGCTCCTGCATGTATCTGGAAACTGCTCCGACAGCATAGGAGAGATCAGGACGGGAGTGAGTGAGATAAAGAAGACTTCCCACAAGCTGGCGGTACAATGTGCAATCAACCAATGGTGTGTCTTTGCCATTCTCAAGCTTTATCCCTGATAAGAAAGGTGTGGCTGCTGGCTTGCAGTCACTCATGTGAAATCGTGCCAAAAGATCTCTGGCATATTTTGGTTGAGAAATGGTAATGCCAGAATCACTCTGATGGATCTCTAGTCCAAGGAAAAAATTTAGCAAGCCCATGTATGTCATAGAAAACCGCTTATGCAATGCAGTTTTGATGTTAGTAATGACAGAAGCTGAACTACCTGTTATCAAGAGATCATCTACGTAGAGTACTATGATCAACAAGGAGTCAATTTTCTTCAGAAAATAAACATTGGAATCAGATTTGCAGCGTACAAAATTTTGAGATAGCAAATAAGAATCCATCTTTGCATACCATGCTCTAGGTGCCTGCTTGAGGCCATAGAGAGACTTCTTTAGTTTGCATACCAGAGATGAATTCTGCATGTATCCCGGTGGCTGCTCCATGTAGATTTCCTCCTCAAGATCACCATGAAGAAAGGCATTCTTCACATCCATATGATGCACCTCCCATCCTCTTGCTGCTGCAATGGAGAGATCTAGCCGAATGGAATCCATTTTTGCCACTGGAGCAAAAGTCTCATCATAGTCAACACCATGTACTTGCTGAAAACCTTTTGCTACCAATCGTGCCTTATATCGACTAACTTGGCCATTTGATGCTTTCTTGGTCCGGTAAACCCACTTGCATCTCACAAGTTTGCGATTTGAAGGTAGCGGAACCAAATCCCAAGTCTGGTTCTCAATGAGAGAGTTATATTCCTCATCCATGGCGGCTTCCCATTCAGGATGTCCATTTGCTTCTGCATAAGTTTATGGATCAGATCCATGCATCATATAAGCATGCATGGGCATGGATGGCTCCATAGCTAAGAGTGCTTGCGGATCTTCCTCAAATAGAGGGATAGAGGCAGGATCATCAAGGATATCACTCATGCTGCGCCATTTTTGTGTTGAAGGTGGTCGAGAATCTTCCGAACTACATGCAGAAGTATGATCTCGATGTTCAACAACTGGTGGTCTAACAGGGGTCACAGGAAAAGACTCATCTTCATCAGAATGCTGATATGAAGTTTCATCTACATACTCATCAATGAGTGGTGAGGGAACCTTGGTAACAAGTTCATCTGCTGGTGCATGCAAAATATCTTCGTCAAACTTTACACTCCTTTCAATAAAGAGCTCTTCAGTGTGGATATCAAGCAATCTGTACCCTTTGACTTCATCAGAATATCCAACAAACATGCATGCTTTGCTTTGAGGCTCCAAAGCATTTCTCTTCTCTGTAGGAATGCGGGCCCATGCTCGAGATCCAAAAATGCAGAAATGACTAACTTCAGGTTGCATGCCATTCCAAGCCTCAAAAGGTGTTTTTCCAGTAACAAATTTATGAGGAGATCTGTTCTGGATGTATGAGGCACAATTGATAGCTTCAGCCCACAATTTCGACGGAAGAGATCTTGCATGCAACATGCAATTAGCCATCTCTTTCAAAGATCGATTTTTCCTTTCAGCCACGCCATTTTGCTGTGGAGTGTAAGGAACCGTATGCTGCAACTGTATGCCTGCTTCATTACAGAGATTCTTGATATCTTTGTTGACATATTCCGTCCCATTATCTATGCGGAGTATCTTGATGCGTTTTCCAGATTGATTTTCCGCATGTGCTTTGAAAATCTTTAGATGTTGAAAAACTTCAGACTTGAGTTTCAAGAAGTAAACCCAAGTGAATCTCGTATAATCATCTATAAATGACAACACATATTTTGCTTTGCTCATTGAAAGCACCGGAAATGGACCCATGAGATCACTGTGTACAAGTTCCAAAGGTGAAGAGGCTCTCCATGCATGCCCCTTCTCAAATTTGTCTTGTGGATGCTTTCCAAGAGCACATCCATTACAAACACCATCTGAAAATTCAATGGTCGGCAATCCTTTGACCATCCCTTGCTTACTAAGTTGTTGCATATATCTGAAATTCAAGTGCCCAAATCTCTCGTGCCAAATCCTACTTTCTTCATTTGCATGCGTAAGTAGCAAAATAGAATCTGATTGAGGAACAAAATCAAAAAATGTATACAGACGAGATTGATCATTTACCTTGCCAGATGCAATCTTCAAATTGGTTTGCATGTCATAAATGCTCACGGAATCTGGGGTAAATTCCACTTTCCTTCCGCTGCCTGTGTGTGTCATCTGATACACTTAGAGAAGATTCACAGAAAGCCTTGGAATATGCAAGACATTTTCAAAACTTCCATCTTCGAATTGCACTCTTCCTTGTCCAGTTGCTGCAACTGCAGAATTATCCCCCATGAGAATGGGAGGACCTGAGTATGCATGTAGAGAAGAAAACGATTCCTTTGAAGAAGCCATATGATGTGAAGCTCCTGAATCGATGATCCATTCTTGCGGTGCAGAATGAAGAGCAATCAAAGCATGCCCATTACCTCTTGGATCTGGTGCTTTTTCTCCAAACTTCTTCTTGGCATTCTCAGGAATGTGGTCTCCAAGATTGTGCTGTTGGAGTGTCTGCGCCATAAGATCTATAGTCTTCTTCATGCATGCAGATTCAGGATGAAAACCACGGTGGCAATAATTGCACATTGATTGCCCTTTCATTCCTTTCCTTTCCTTTGAGCCAGATGATCCATCAGGGGGTTTGGGATTTCCTCCCTTTCTTGGATCAAGATCCTTCTTCCCTTTTCCTTTTTGATGGTCTTTGGAATTTGCCTTTCCTTTTGCATGCACAGTAAGTGCATGTGCTTTGGAATTTTTAAGTGTGCCCATTTTGATGAGCTTATCTTGCTCATGCATCAAAGACTGAATAAAAGAATCCAGTGAGGGCATCTTCCAAGCTGCACCAGTTACAGATCTGACTGTGTGGAATGTAGAGACGAATACTGCATACTCTTGACCAAGTTTTGATAAAATGGAAAGAATCAACTGATTTTCTTGCTTGGATTTGTCGATCCCGCATCCTTTCAGCTGAAGCAACAAGGCTTTATACCTTGTGAAAAAATCTTGAATGTTCTCAAAATTTCTCGGATCTAATGAGTTTAACTCATTTTCGAGAATGTGACCTTGCATTTCATCCCGTTTTCCAAACAATCCTTCCAAAATTTTCCATACTTCATTAGGAGTTGAACATGATTCAACATGAAATAGCAATTCCGGAGAGATAGATAAACATAGGATGCCGAAGGCCTCGTCCATGCGATTGAAATATCTTGTTTTCTCCATTGCCGATGTTGGTTCAACTTCCATTTCCATGGTTATTCGAAATAAGCCTCTACTTCTGAGATGAAGTTGAATCTTTGGCTTCCATTTGAAATAATTATATGGAGTAAGAATTGCCGATTGTGGAAACTCCAATTTAGACTCCATTCTTTGTTGTTGCTTCAATCTTCTGAACCTGCAAATAAAATTGCTTGTGCACTGATTACAAATCCCTGTGCTCTGATACCATGTAAGATTTTTGAGAAACAAGAATCTAGATCTGCAAAACAATAACAAGCTTGCAAAAGAAGGAAGGAAGCGAACAAGAATTGAGAATAGAATGAAAATTGATTCTACAATAATAGTTTTTGGAATAAATACATAAAAGCAACTAAGTTAAGCTTAGTTGTACATGCAATAACTAAAGCTAACTAAAGCTAAGTGTGTTTTATCTTATGTTAATGTGTACATGTGCCACATGCAAGCAATAAGTTAACTTAACTAAGCAAGTGCACATCACATGCAAGCAGTAAGTTAACTGGAGCTAATCTAGGTGCATGTACACCAACACAGCTAGTTTAAGTGCATGTACACCAACAGGCTTATTAAGAAGGGCCGATTCCCAGTTTCCGGTATTTCCAATCATCTGCTCTTCCATGACTATGTATCTATATTTTTTTCATTCCTTTGTCTATTTTTCCATCTTTGGCTTGTGCTATGCAGGCTGTGATGCAGCAGATGTGGTAGTGGAAGTTGGCGATGGCGTTTCCAAGTTCAAGAACGGTGACGAGGTCTACACCGATGTTCATGACTTCACAGCGGGAAAGCCAAAACAATTGGGGACACTCGCCCAGTATACCCTAGTGGAGGAACACCTGGTGGCGCCTAAGCCCACTAATTTATCGTTTGAGGAAGCGGCCAGTCTGCCACTTGCGGTACAGACTGCTCAGTAGGCGTTCGATATCGCGAAATTTGAGAAGCTGCAGAGCGTGTTCATAGTGGGAGGAGCGGGCGGAGTGGGTAGCCTCGCTATTCAGCTGGCGAAGCATGTTTATGGAGCTTCCAGGATTGTTTCTACGGCTAGCACTGGGAAGCTCGACTTCGTTAAAAGTCTGGGGGCAGATCTGGTCATCGATTAGACAAAGCAGAGCTACGATCAGATCTCCGAGAAATTTGATTTCGTATTCGATACCATAGGTCAGTTGCTCACTCCTTTGCATTATTGCAATGTTTTAATTGCCCACTGTAACATAATTGCAATGTTTTATTTTATTTGCAGGGGAGTCGAGCAAGTCTCATGTTGTGGCCAAAGAGGAAGCCAAAGTTCTGGACATAGCTTCGTTTCCGCCCCATCACAGAGCTGAATCCTTCATGGTAAAATCCAGCGCCCATAACCTGGAGGAGCTGCAGCCGTACATAGAAAGTGGAAAACTGAAAGCAGTGATCGATCCAAAGAGCCCATACTCATTCTATGATGTTATAGAGGCTTTCAAACATCAGGAAAGCGGACGAGCCAGAGGGAAGATTGTCATTTCACCCATTAATGAACAACAGATTTCTGCAGGATTAAACGTTCTGTCTAAGCTTTGATGTTGTTCGAGGATGGTATTTGATTATTTTCGGAAGACGTCATTTTAAACTTATTTAATTTTTGGAATTTTGGATGTATGAAGAGTGAGAGAGTTTAATTTTTATTAGGTTGAATTATGATTTTTAATTTAAAAAAAATTATTAGGTTGAATTATGATTTTTAATTAAAAAAATAGTTTATTTTTAAAATGTTTTTTTTTCAAGTATTATTAATGTTGCAGGAATAAATCTCATTTTATGAGTTGATTTTTACTGTTATATGGAGAATATTTTATTTACTCATGATGTTGATAACATTTGGTTGGTATCTGGTTTGGTTTCCACGAGTTGTTTGTTGTTTAATTCTTATGATTGAGGAAATGGTTTTTTTTTTTAAGTATTATTAATGTTGCAGGAATAAATCTAATATTATGAGTTGATTTTTACTGTTATATGGAGAATATTTTATTTACTCATGATGTTGATAACATTTGGTTGGTATCTGGTTTGGTTTCCAGGAGTATTTTGTTGTTTAATTCTCATGATTGAGGAAAGGAGTCACTTTCTTTATTTTGAATATTCTTAAAAAAATTATTTTTATAAATATATATTATTAAAATATTATTTTACTCTGCAATAATATTTTTATATAAGTAAAATAAAATTTTCATTAAAAAGTAATTATATATATATATATATATATATATATATATATATATATATATATATATATATATATATCATCATTTTCTTGGAGATATTATTTATCCTTGATATTACAAGGAGAAGAATATCATTGATGGCAATCTTTTTTTTAACAAAAGCTTTCGTCGGTAAGAAAAGAGTTAATACAACATTAAACATTATGTCTTTCTAATTCTAGGTTGTTACGTATGGTTAAATAGTGTGGTGATTTTTAGATCATTGTATTTATTTAGAATACATTAACTTGGATCTATTTGGGTTTTTTGGGTTTTTTTTAAGAAGAAAGAGGTATTAAATTTTTTCAAAATTTTTATGAGGTTTTCTAGTGGGCTACCCTGCATCAAGTTTGAGACAACGCTTCGAGATTTTTATTTTGTGGATCTAAGGACGAGGGATAACCTAAAGATGGTGGGCATACCTAGCTATGGTTTTGGGTATGATGGTTTTCTTCACATGGTATTTTTTAGATCCAGTCAACGAAACTAAAGTTATGTTCTAATCCAGGATTAGTGCAAGGAAAATAATGAAAAATCAATCTCGTAGTCCTAGTTTTGGGATCCAAGGGAAAATCTTTGTGTATATTTGTTTTATGTTTTGGAAAGTCTCTATATATACAGAGAGAGAAGATTAAATTTTTCTTTGAAATTACTTTTGTTAAGGCTTTCATATGGGTGCATACCTAACACAATAAAAGAAAAACATAAATGGATAGAATAATACATCCATGTACATGATGTTGTAGAAGACAACTATAAAATACTGATATATACTACCCTACCCTACGTTGGTTATGGTAGTTTAACCATCTAGATTCTAACCCTAACCCTAACACTATTGTAATATCCTAGGGTAAATTTTACCCTTAGGATTCCACTTGGACTAGAATATTCAATGAATTAAACATGTAACATTTTCATTCATTTATATATAATAGTGGGCATTCATTAATGAAGTGCACGAATATAAGACTTTTCAACAATAGTATAGTTCTTTAACAAATCTTTGAACAATAAATTCCTCCATAGTACTTGGGAGTGTAAAAAAATTTGATATAACAATCAACCACTAGGGATGCCATACTGATAAGTTCAGATTAACCAATAAATATCTACTTCAGAAATTACAACTAAATCAATACTAATAATCCTCTAAATTTTGACTAACTCACAAGTTGATGATTTTTTTTGACTTCATAACTCATCCACCTATTATCACTCTGTAATTAGCAAGTTTGGCAAAGTCCAACTGCAGAGGTAACATCAAACCGCTTTGGGATTCAAGGATCTAGCCCTCCTGAATCCAGAGAGGGATCTCTCTATAAATGAGTTCAAAGATGTGATCTTTAAAGACTGGAATTGTGATATTAGGCTAGTAATGAAGAGCATGGGTTTGTTTGGTTTGTTTTTGGTTGGGCGAAGACATGGTGAAGGTGAAAGCAACTCAAAATAAAGGGTGAAGAGCCTGCAAATGAAGGAATGTTTCAGCTGATAGCAAAGGACAAAGACAACTTTAACCCATTGGGCTATGGAGTCATAGGAGGATTTAATTGGATAGCAAATTCAAGAAGGATCCATGGAGCAAGTCATTTACATCAAAGGATCTCTTAAGGTGATTAATGGAGTGAAACAAATAGGAGTGAAAGACTTAAACAAATGAAAAACAAAGCACAGTCTAAGATCAAGTAAGTACTTTTAAACTAGCTTGCTTTCAACATGTACTTAAGGAGAAACATAAAAGTATTTCTGTTGATCAGGTAAGTGCTTTTAAACTAGCCTGCATTGAAGTACTTTCCATCAGAAACATTTAAAAACAGTTCAAACAGCTTAAGATCAGGTAAGTGCTTTTAAACCAGCCTGCTTCAACATATTCGATAAGGGAACACAGATGATAATCACAAAGAGCAATCTAGATCAGCTAAGTACTTTTAAACTACGCTGCATTGATAAACTCCAAGGATAACATAGAAAACATTCATCTCAAAGAGCTATCTAGATCAGGGAAGTACTTTTAAACTAACCCGCATTAATAAACTCTTCAAAGAGGACATTCAAATGAAGAAAACATAGAAGATAAAGCTTTCAGTAAGAGTAGGGTACCGTGGAGAGTATATCCTAACTCTATGTTTGCTGCTCTTTATCAGAGAAAGTGAAAAGAGTGAAAACATTAAGTAAAATGACAATTGACAGTAAGGAACACATCACCATTGACATAGTTTCAGAATTCCATGAATCAGCAGCTTGTATTGATGTTCAAACCAGTTACAATCAGCAAGCCCGGTGGGTCTCTACAGCTTTGAACTTCTCATATCAGCTTATGTATCTTTCAATTACAGAACAGGGCATCAGTGGCTTCAGAATGACTATTACATGGGTTCAGATGTCCCGAGACCAAGCTTTTGCTCATCTTCTACAGAGGTATTTATAGAAGAATGAAGCGGTGGTAAACTATGAAAAGATCTGTTTGGATCAATTAATACAGAAGATGACTCTTCGGTACTTTGAGGGCCTCGATCACGAAATCTACAGGTGTTCATCAGCATTAATTGATGTACACTTAAAATTAAGCTCAGTGGGAGCTTTTTGCCGTCCTTTGAATCTCGGTGTCATGCTGGAGTGACTTTATTTCTGCTTCCTGAGATGAAATGATCTAAATATCTGCTTCTGAACTGTTCTTTAATCTTCTCGAATGGTTCTGCCGACAATTAGAGACAAGATAGCTCAATTAGTATTAATTGTTCGGCGGTCTTTGATCTCAACGAGACTGCAGGTGTCTTTGGAGCTGTAGAGGGTTCAATTAGCCTCTTCTTATAGCGGTGGGGAATTTCTCAGCTCGACAGATGTCTTCGTCGTTTCCTAAAATACTTTAAGTTACTTGAGATCTGTGTTTTTGGGTCTTCAATCTCCGGTTCTGATAAATTTTGTCTTTGGCACTGATACTCTTTAATAAATGATGATTTCTGCTTGTCTTCTGGTGTGCAGGGCAGTAGCGGGGTCGAATGGCATCAATGGGTCATGAAATCACTGATAAAACGTAAATATAACACCCCTCGAATGATTCTTTATGAACTCAGAAGACAGAGGATCGTCACCCTCGGCCTTTGTGGTTTCTTCAAAAATGGCGGAAGAATTCATTCGAGAACCTGCAAAATACAAACAATTTGTTATAAAATCCTGCGTATTTGGTTTTACTGCTTCAGAGGCGTAGGAAGAGAGCAGGACCGTTGGATGGCATCATCCAACGGTGGAGATTAACTGAGAGGAATTTTAAATGACGCGGGAGGAAGAATAAAATAGAATCGTCGATCGCGCGATGAGCAACGGTGGGGGTGATCTGGGACCGTCCGATCTGGACACGTGGACGGCCCAGATTTAATCGGAGGATCGCAATCGACAGGTCACAACAAAACATGCGATTGAAACATTGTGATGCGATTGAGCGCTGTCCGTCCGATCATCAGGGAGGTGGACGGCTAGGATTTGATCGGAGGATCAGAATCGGGGTGCGCGGAAGAGGGGATGCGATTGAGCGATAACTGTTCGATCTGCAGATCAGATCGACAGCGGGGAGTAAATCGGAGGGGTGGGGAGAAGAATGATGGGAGAGGTGCGGGACAAATCTGAACCGTTGGATCTGGCGGGACGGACGGCTGCGATGGAATCGGGGGTGAGACGGGAAGGTCTGTGATTGCGATCAGAGGGAACTTGCGATTGAGCGCAGGCCGTCGATCTGAGAACGAGGTCAATGGTCGGGATTTAATCGGGGATCGACAATCGGCAGGTCACAACAAAACATGCGATTGAAATATTGCGATGCGATTGAGCACTGTCCGTCCGATCAACAGGGAGATGGACGGCCCGGATTTAATCGGAGGATCGCAATCGGGGAGGTCACAACAAAGCATGCGATTGAAATATTTCGATTGTGCGCAGGTCGTTAGATTGGGTCTAGATCAACGGTCCAGATCCTTTAATTTTTTTGCACCGGCGAGACCCTTATACTTTGTGAGAAACCTATAAATTTCGATAAACACCAAGGTTTTGAGTGGGATCGGGCGGAATATATATGATAGGCTGGCGTCCGATTGCGGGGCCACTGGGTGTATGGAGTACCATGGGCCCGGGGCTTTATATAACTAGGGCCAATCGCAATCGGAACATTCGGGCCCGGTCTTTCAATCAACCCATTTGTAACTTCTCCGATGCGATTAGCGCTTCATGGGTTTGGCGCTTGGTTTTTATGATGAGGGCGTATTGGGGAAGTGGTTTGGAAACTCAGGCCAAGGGGCTTAAACCCTTAAGAGAGAAATGGGTTTTTTACACAGATTTTCAATGATTTTCAAAGGTTTCTGAGGGTTTCGACAGAGTTCGAAAGAAGTTTGGAACTCTGCAAGGCAATTTTCATGAAAGAAAGGTGAGGAAAATGGACAACAAAGGAAAATGATGAAAAATATGAAGGTTAGTCTCTTAGAGGAAAAAGGGGAAAAGAAGGAGGATATTGCAGCAGTCTTCTCATGGAATTTTTAGCAGAATTTTGAGTTTCTGAGAAATAACAGTGAAAACCTTGAGACATGAGCATGAGGTCATCTACAAGCTTCAAGAGATAACATTTTGGCCAGGAAAGTGTTTCTTGAAGGCTGAAAACATGTTTTGGCCACCTTTTGATAGACCAAAATTTACAGGTGGCCACAGTGGCTCCACTTGGGGATGGTGCCTTCTTGAAGGCATCAAGAACTTCAGAACTGCATTCTCTGGGAGGCTGATCAATGCCTTGTTCTTTGGGTTGTTGTCTTTGCTGAAATGATCTTATTCTGGCTGAAAAAAGGTTAGCAGCATTGAAAAACAATGAGTCTTCATCAACACAGGCTTTCTACCTACCCAATCCTACTAATCTAACATTTTTTCTTCATTTAGAGTGCACTTGGATTGGCAAACTCTTTTTCAACATTTTATTCTTTTGAAAACATGAAATCTAATCTAATTCTACCTCTTATTTCTCCCTGAACTCAAATTAAACAGTTGAGCTCAGATGTTTCTCTACCTAATCTACTATCTGTTGGGATTAAACTGTCCAACAGATTTCATTCTCTAGATTCTAAGACAGAAATTCAAAAACAGTCAAGTCAAGATTGAACTGTTTGACTTGCTGTGATCTATGGCATAAAAACAAGCTGCACATAAACTATTAAAAATCAAAAATTGAAGGTTTGAAATATGAAAATTTTTTGAAGCATCCTTCTTCTTATTTGTGGCTCAAGTTTTGAGCTTGTTAGAGCCACTTGCTTTCCTTGATTTCAGCTCTGGTTCGAATTTGTTTGAGCTGTTATTTCTTTCTTTCTGGTTCAGATTTTGAGTTGATTAGAACCAGATTTACAACTTTATGACTTGGAAAAATAAAACATATTTGAGTCATCTCTTGCTTGGAAACTTTAGGTTCAGGTTTTGGGCTTGTTCGAACCTTTCTTTTCTAGCCTAATCTATCTACTGATAAGCCAAGTTTAAACAGTTTGGCAAATCCAATTCACTATCCTATCAGCAGAAAAATTTAAAGCTAATTAGTCAAGATTAAACAGTTTGACTACTAGAAGCGTGTTTTTTGAGGAGTGGCATTTGAGCTTGCACACTTTCAGATTTATTTCTCTTTTTTGGCATGGGGCTTTGCCTTTCTTTTTTGTCAATCTGCCCTCTTTTCATTCTTTCTTTGTTTTTGTATTTTTGAATTCTTGATTTTTCTTCAAAGCAGAAACAACAACTAACTATGTGCTCAGAACTGAGCTTTATTGACATTCCTATCTAACCTATTCTAAACATGGAGTATTTACATAATAATATGATACAAAAGTGCCAATGCAGCCAGCTGAGTAATGTCAAGAAGAAGAAGAAACTCTGGCTACTTGTCAGAGGTATCCATAGTATTTTTTGAAGATTAGTCTTCAAAATAAACACTATCACAGAAGGTGACAGCTTTTCATGTCTCTAGCTCTTGCAAAGGATCATTGCTTGATAATTTGAGCCATTTGGTATTTCCACACACTCTTCCATAGGATCAACAAAGAAAAGGTGAAGGTTCTCTTCTTTTTGGTCCTCCGTATCTGGTATATTGTCTGCTTCCAAGACTTCAAATTTGAGGAGTGTAACTTCATAAATTTGCTTGGAAGCTTCATCATTCTTAACAGAAAAGGAAGAAGATTCCTCTTGAGAAGATGGTATATCCTCAGTAGGACATTCTTCTATTTGTTTTTCTCCTTCATCTTCATCATCTTCTGAACTGGAGGACTCATCATATTTGACAGTGTTGTCCTCTTGTGGCCCTTGTATGCTCGTGTTCAGTGGACTAAATTCTGTGAAGAGGTTATTATATTCTTAAGCAGGGGAGTACTTAAAGGTTTCCTCTTTTTCAAGAGAAGGCTCCTTGATTTCAACCTTCTCAAAAATTTCTTCGGTTCTTTCCTCCTTATCCTTTGAGCTGAAAGTCTGCTGATTCCCAATCATATGGAAACTATTACTGATGATCTGAAATGAAACAGAGCAAAGATCCAATGAATCTTCACTTGCTTCTAGATTTTGAAAACTTTCATCATCAGTATCATAAAGAGTCTGCACTAGCTCATTACTTCTTTGAGGAAACTGATCTTCCTCCCCTAAATCTGCTAATGATGATCCTGCAAAATTAACTTCTGTTTGGGAAGCATCATCACTAGATAGATCAAAGTTAGGAGAATCACGAATATAAGTAATACTACCAATCAAACATACTGGGTTATCAGCAGGTCCTTCTTCATTCTGATTTACAAAAGAACTTTCTAAATATGTACAACAAAGTTCTCTATGTGAATGGGCAAGAGTGTTTGTTTCGCAAAAATTTTTAGAGAGCGGATGTTTATTTATAATCTGATCTATCTCTTTTGCTGTCAAAGGAGACGATGTTTCTATGTTCCTTTGAACAAAAGGACAGCAGTTCTCTATTTCTTGTGAAGACTGATTTTGAGGCTGAATGTCTTTTTGAGCCTCGGCTGTAAGGGATGATGAATCATTATCTAAGTTTTCAGGAAAATCTTGAGGAATGTTATTTATTTCTTGTTTGTTTTCTTCCTCAAGTGATTCATCTATGTTCTTAAAATTTTTCAGTAGGAGATTAAACTCATGAATGGCTGTTAAAAGATCTTCAGGATGCATCTCTTCCCAAGCTTCCTCATTATCTATAATGTGTTGGGTGATTTTTTGTGATGGATCATAATATATTGCACCCAATGATAATGATGTAGTGTTTTCTTTATAGTTCTCATAGAACGTATATTCAAGATCTCTTAAAGAAAACAAACTACAAGATCTTAAGCATTCATACCAATCCCTAGCTTTTCCTTCTAATGTTAACATGCAAATTTTCATTAGGCAGTCTTCATGCCATTCAACTTTCAACCTCCATACATGTATATGAAATTTGATGAGATGAAATAGAGGGTCATCAAACTTTTCACCTTGAAAGGCAGGCAGGTTGTCATCCCAATTCACCTGGGGCATCTTATGTGGAAACCCAGGGATATGATCTCTACTCATTGGGGCATATCTTCGTTGTATCCTTCGATTCATGTTTGTAAATCAAAAAGGAGGTCACTGCGTCTGGTCAATCAGTTGAGGGTCTTCTACCAGTGGAGTCATTTGGTCTTCTGGGAGTTTCAGAGTGTGGAGTCGCCAGGTGGAAAATTTTTAGCTCGTAAGGAGTAAAATGTTTTATGGTCCACCACCATGTTTATTGGATACCAATCTAAAATATTTTGGGTTTTTTCTGAGTTTTTATAGTGGTTTGGGAGACTAATGAGTCTACAAAAGCTTGCTAAGCTACTATAAATTCAGAAACTCCCCAGTGGAGTCGCCATTATGTTATCACTCTGTAATTAGCAAGATTGGCAAAGTCCAACTGCAGAGGTAACATCAAACCGCTTTGGGATTCAAGGATCTAGCCCTCTTGAATCCAGAGAGGGATCTCTCTATAAATGAGTTCAAAGATGTGATCTTTAAAGACTGGAATTATGATATTAGGCTAGTTATGAAGAGCATGGGTTTGTTTTTTTTTTTTTTGGTTGGGCGAAGACATGGTGAAGGTGAAAGCAGTTCAAAATAAAGGGTGAAGAGCCTGCAAATGAAGGAATGTTTCAGCTGATAGCAAAGGAAAAAGACAGCTTTAACCCATTGGGCTATGGAGTCATAGGAGGATTTAATTGGATAGCAAATTCAAGAAGGATCCATGGAGCAAGTCATTTACATCAAAGGATCTCTTAAGGTGATTAATGGGGTGAAAAAAATAGGCAGTGAAAGACTTAAACAAATGAAAAAACAAAGCACAGTCTAAGATCAAGTAAGTACTTTTAAACTAGCTTGCTTTCAACATGTACTTAAGGAGAAACATAAAAGTATTTCTGTTGATCAGGTAAGTGCTTTTAAACTAGCCTGCATTGAAGTACTTTCCATCAGAAACATTTAAAAACAGTTCAAACAACTTAAGATTAGGTAAGTGCTTTTAAACCAGCCTGCTTCAGCATATTTGATAAGGGAACACAGATGATAATCACAAAGAGTAATCTAGATCAGCTAAGTACTTTTAAACTACGCTGCATTGATAAACTCCAAGGATAACATAGAAAAAATTCATTTGAAAGAGCTATCTAGATTAGGGAAGTACTTTTAAACTAACCTGCATTAATAAACTCTTCAAAGAGGACATTCAAATGAAGAAAACATAGAAGATAAAGCTTTCAGTAAGAGTAGGGTACCGTGGAGAGTATATCCTAACTCTATGTTTGCTGCTCTTTATCAGAGAAAGTGAACATAGTGAAAACATTAAGTAAAATGACAATTGACAATAAGGAACACATCACCATTGACATAGTTTCAGAATTCCATGAATCAGCAGCTTGTATTGATGTTCAAACTAGTTACAATCAGCAAGCCCAGTGGGTCTCTACAGCTTTGAACTTCTCATATCAGCATATGTATCTTTCAATTACAGAACAGGGCATCAGTGGCTTCAGAATGACTATTACATGCGTTCAGATGTCCCAAGACCAACCATTTGCTCATCTTCTACAGAGGTATTTATAAAAGAATGAGGCGGTGGTAAACTATGAAAAGATCTGTTTGGATCAATTAATACAGAAGATGACTCTTCGGTACTTTGAAGGCCTCGATCAAGAAATCTACAGGTGTTCATCAGCATTAATTGATGTACACTTACAATTAAGCTCAGTGGGAGCTTTTTTCCGTCCTTTGAAGCTCGGTGTCATGCTGGAGTGACTTTATTTCTGCTTCCCGAGATGAAATGATCTAAATATCTGCTTCTGAACTGTTCTTTAATCTTCTCGAATGGTTCTGCCGACAATTAGAGACAAGATAGCTCAATTAGTATTAATTGTTCGGCGGTCTTTGATCTCAACGAGACTGCAGGTGTCTTTGGAGTTGTAGAGGGTTCAATTAGCCTCTTCTTATGGCGGTGGAGGATTTCTCAGCTCGACAGATGTCTTCGTCGTTTCCTAAAACACTTTAAGTTACTTGAGATCTGTGTTTTTGGGTCTTCAATCTTCGGTTTTGATAAATTTTGTCTTTGGCACTGATACTCTTTAATAAATGATGATTTCTGCTTGTCTTCTAGTGCGCAGGGCAGTAGCGGGGTCGAATGGCATCATTGGGTCATGAAATCACTGATAAAACGTAAATTTAACACCCCTCGAATGATTCTTTATGAACTTAGAAGACAGAGGATCGTCACCCTCGGCCTTTGTGGTTTCTTCAAAAATGGCGGAATAATTCATTCGAAAACCTGCAAAATACAAACAATTTGTTATAAAATCCTGCGTATTTGGTTTTACTGCTTCAGAGGCGTAGGAAGAGAGCAGGACCATCGGATGGCATCATCCAACGGTGGAGATTAACTGAGAGGAATTTTAAATGACGCGGGAGGAAGAATAAAACAGAACCGTCGATCGCGCGATGAGCAACGGTGGGGGTGACCTGGGACCATCCGATCTGGAAACGTGGACGGCCCAGATTTAATCAGAGAATCGCAATTGGGGAGGTCACACAACAACATGCGATTGAAACACTGCGATTGAAACTTTGCAATTGAGCGCAGGCCGTCCGATCATCAGGGAGACGGACGGCCCAGATTTAATCGGAGGATCGCAATCAGGAGGGCAGAAAAGAGCATGCGATTGAAATATACAATGCGATTAAGCACTGGCCGTTGATCTGTAGATCAGATCGACGGCGGAAAGTGAATCAGAGGGTTTTCGAAATGGGGGCAAGACTTGTGATCGAAGGGAATAAGGGTCGTTGGATCAGCGGGAAATGAATGGACGAGATGTAATCGGAGGGGCAGGGGAGAAGAATGATGGGAGAGGTGCGGGACGGACGGCTGCGATGGAATCGGGGGTGAGACGGGGAGGTCTGTGATTGCGATCGGAGGGAAATTGTGATTGAGCGCAGGCCGTCGATCTGAGAACAAGATCAACGGTCGGGATTTAATCGGGGATTGGCAATCGGGAGGGCAGCAACAAAGCATGTGATTGAAATATTGCGATGCGATTGAGCGCTGTCCGTCCGATCAACAGGGAGATGGATGGCCCAGATTTAATCGGAGAAAATTTCAATCGGGGTGCGCAGAAGAGGGGATGCGATTTGAGACTTGCGATTGTGCGCGGGTCGTTAGATCGGGTCTAGATCAACGGTCCAGATCCTTTAATTTTTTGCACCGGCGAGACCCTTATACTTTGTGAGAAACCCATAAATTTCAATAAAAACCAAGGTTTGAGTGGATCGGGCGGAATAGATATATTAGGTCAAGGCCGACGATGGCCATCAGTATGGAGTACCATGGGCCCGGGCTGAGAACAAGAGCTGGACCAGAATTCGGAATATCTGGGCCTCAGTTCTTCAATCAACCCATTTGTAACTTCTCCGATGCGATTAGCGCTTCATGGGTTTGGCGCTTGGTTTTTATGATGAGGGCGTATTGGGGAAGTGGTTTGGAAACTCAGGCCAAGGGGCTTAAACCCTTAAGAGAGAAAAGGGTTTTTTACACAGATTTTCAGTGATTTTCAAAGGTTTCTGAGGGTTTCGACAGAGTTCGAAAGAAGTTTGGAACTCTGCAAGGCAATTTTCATGAAGGAAAGGTGAGGAAAATGGACAACAAAGGAAAATGATGAAAAACATGAAGGTTAGTCTCTGAGAGGAAAAAGGGGAAAAGAAGGAGGATATTGCAGCAGTCTTCTCATGGAATTTTTAGCAGAATTTTGAGTTTCTGAGAAATAACAGTGAAAACCTTGAGACATGAGCATGAGATCGTCTACAGGCTTCAAGAGATAACATTTTGGCCAGGAAAGTGTTTCTTGAAGGCTGAAAACATGTTTTGGCCACCTTTTGATAGACCAAAATTTACAGGTGGCCAACAAGCTATTAAATCACAGATCTAATCTCCTAGGAGGATCCCTTGAGCATCAAATTTGAAACTCCCAAGAGGCCTATTCAAACCCTTACCAATAATGTCCTAGTTTTGAAGTCCTTATACAAGCCTTGAATGGTTTAAAACAAAATTCACTTAGCCTTGCAATGTTTACAACTCATCCAAAATTTTGAGACTTGGACTCAACTACCTTTGGGCTTGGAAAAATTAGTTTCATCCTAGAATGCAATGGTCAAAATTTTTGATGACTCACGAGTCTTCCATGAGTCTCGCAACAATAGTCTCATCTATGTTACCCATACCAAACCAAATATATCATTTATACTATGGTGTTAACGATTCATGACATTCATTAAAGTTATTCCTTAGAAAACATTAAAAAAAAATCTTATAGTATGTTTAAGGAACCTTATACTATGACTATTAGTATGTACATAATGATTGGTTTGATTGTGTGATCAAATATATTCAAGTTGGGCATGTTCCATAAATGAAAGGAAATCTACCATCAACACAAGGTCGACAAATGTAGTTATATGGTGTAGCAATAAATAAAGTAGGGCATCCCATGCCTTGATTTTCTCATACACAAAGAGTTATCTAACTCATTAAGAATAATTTGTTTCATGCCAGCACCAACAATATTGAGGTTTACCAATGCCACAACAAATAGAAAAATTCTAATCAAGGAATTTAAATTGATCTATTGCAACTCTCAAGATCAATCAACCCATATTTTTAGTAAGTATCAAGCAAAATCAAATTTGAAGGCTTCAGGAGGGTACTTGGTGTGAAAGAATATAATTTATACCAAGGGGTGGATTTAGAAATGAATGCCCATTCTATATGTAGGTTACCACATCAACATAATCATGTGAGCATTTGTTGTTAGAACTATGACATCAACAATTTCATATTATAAATCTTGCATTAGAATTGCCATATCAACATCACCACATCTATGGCACAACATACATCCATAACATAAGGATAAAATTTCAAAACTTAGTTGATCCTAGTGCAACTAATATCCATGCACATGGCTTGCATCAACTATAACTAGTTAGGATAAGGATGTATAGCATACACACATAAGTAGCACATGCACAGTAGTTGACAAAGACTAAATTAGATCAATCAATCATATGTTCATTTTTCTCCTTGAGGTCTAGTGTTGGAACCTAGGATCTAGTACCACTTGTAACATGCCCCCTTACAATCCTAAACTTGAGGTGGTTAATTGGGCAAACCCGACTCTTGAGGTGCGGATAAGAGAATGGGGTCCTCTAGTTAAGTTGGCACTCTTCTATGTTTATAATTTGTTTTCTTTGATAAGTGTTTAAGCTTGTTCTACTAATTATGATTCCAAAGTTAGAGCTCATCAATAATCCAATGAATTGTTCTTTAGTTTGGCTTGGAGGCTCTGCTTGTTTTGGGTCTGCTTTCTTCTAATACCAAGGTAACAATTCAACAAAGGATTCAAGTGGCCTCAAATTATGTCCACAATTATGTTTAGACAATTAAATATATATTTGGGTTTGTATATGTACTCTCTTTTAGAAGAAAATTATATGAAGCCTCTAGAACAATGAGACATCTGTTGAGTCATAGATTGTTGTTGATGAGATACTATGCCTATCTCTGGGAGCAATTGAATTTACATATATGTTCGTATTGAATAAACTATACTTGAAATTTGTAACTACCAGGAAATGCATCACAAGAGCGATTATGGCCATAAAATGTGATTGAATGGACTATATAATACACATAAACAAGTTATTAACTTCGGTTTCTACAAAGCACACTCAATTATGCCAACCCACTGATCATACATTAACGCAATAAATGTAACTATTGTGGGCACATGGGTTCCACCAACAATGGTTGAGGGTAAACACTGAGTCCACAATGGCTGTGGGTGAAAGGCCAAACACATTCCAGAGCTAACTCTATCACAACATTTAACCAATTGAATGGTTGTACCCAATCACTTACAACAGAAAATGAGAGATGGGTGAAAATGTATTGTGGAATGCTTAGTAATTTTCCGAAGGGACTAAAATATCAATGCATCTTGGGCTAGAATACACGTTTTAGCAATTGAGGCCACGTGGTTGTAAGTGAAACTCCAATGGTTAAACAAAAAATTGGTGCAAAATGACATCGTTGAAAAACATGAAGTTGCACACTCTCAACTATGTCTTCTAGTTCCCTACTGCTAATAATTGAGGTGCAATAATGCAATGGTATTTACAATTCAACGAAACGCCCCTTAAAGACCTAAATGGTGACCTACATACAACACTTAGAAGTTGGAGCTGCACTTTGGTTGTTTAACTACAGATCTTAATACAAGTTGGAGCATATTCATGTCCCATATTACCTTCATGACAAGAGTTGGACTCACAGGTCCTAAGATTTTGGTTCCAAGTGTCCCTTCAAGAAAATAGACTCTCCACTAATAACATACTTGAATAGTAGCCCCTCAATTGTACTCTTAATCAATTCTGAACTACAATGAGTTTGTAAACCAGAGGGAGTGTTAATTCAATGGAGTGGCCATGATAATTTCCCACTACTGACATTTACGTTTTATGTGACCATCTCTTACTTATTTGCTAGTAATGGTGAGTAGAGAAGCCCTTGGAGGTTTTCGTACTGATATTTGTAGTCTATAACAAAGCCCTTAAAAATTGATTGTGAGCTAGTGTTGATATATGTTAAGGGCAGATATTTCTTTTATTTTGCATTGTCATTCCACTTCTTGAGTACAGTTGATCTTATGAACATATAAGCCCATTAAATATGAAAATAACTGTAGTGCATTTTGCACAAAAAAATTGGTTGAGAGACAGAGGTAAAGATTTTATTTTCCACAAAAATACTTGTATCACTGAGTAAGAAGGTCATATGGGCCAATAAATTAATAACTTCACACTTTATGCTATATTACTTAGTCATTACACCTTATCTATCACAATCACTTGATTCCATCATTTAGTGATTTTGCTTGATATGCTTATTGAGTATAGGAAGGATGTGTATGTTGTAGACATTGGAAAAGTTTGATATCTACATGCACATGTAATTGACGCGTCCAAAAATTTCTAACGAGCATTCCACAAGGAAATTGTATTAAGTTAAAATGACATATATTTATTAAAAACCTTCGTGGGTGGTTAAGAAACATTTTTCTAGTTTTTGCAGATATAAGAAAACCATCAAAATTTTTCTAGAGCATGGAATTAAGCTCTTCATACAAGATTAAATTATACGACTATGTTTTTAATAGTATTTACAATATTCAGTTCACTCTGATATTTAACCAACTTCCAAAGCAATCATACTTCATAGAAGGCTCTATGTTATGGAATTCGATAATTTTCATAAAAAATACTAAAATGCATATATTTAAAATCCAAGGAATAATTGACCCACAATGGTATGAGCTAAATTTGTTTTCCTAAACAAATAATGACAACTTGAGGAGCCTTCCACAACACTAACTTATATTCTATTTGGACACATTTCATTTCATCATGACTAGCACTTAAGCTCCACAATTGCCAAAATCATGAACACCATATTGTTATTAATTGTCTAGAATCCTGGTATTAAGAAAACCTAATACCAACTTCAAGGGTAGAACATGACATGTTTGATCCCTAATCACATTTCATTTGGTGGGAGTACTTTGGCCTATAAAATGACAACTTTTATTTTAGCACATATTATTCTATCAGTTTAAATCAACTTACCATGCATATTTACACACAGAACTAACACACAACACTCATACAACATTTGATAAATTTTGAGGTCTAAAATGGAATTTCTAAGGAATATCATAAAATAATAGTGAAAATAATAAAATAATATTAGATGACATCATCAAATTTTAGAGGGAAAAAGGAAAAAATATATTTTTTTGACTCGTATTTTCAACTTATCTCCCTACAATTTTACTCAAATTTTGAGGAGGATCACTCGTTGGATGCGAAATTAAATTCCTCATCCAAGGAGTATCAATGTTGAATACTTTCGATGGACCCTGCTACATGAAAAAACGTGATTGTAATCATGTTTTTGATGTATTTCTCATTTTTTATATAGTAGGGTCCATAAAAAGTACTCAAAATGGGTTCTCCTTGGTTGAGGAATCCAATTTTGCATCTATTGAGTGCCCCAAATCCAAAATGAAGTAAATCCTTAGGGAGATAAATTGAAAATATGAGTTGAAAAAGTAACTTCTTCTTTTTTTCGTTTTTTGATCTTTTTAATTTTTTATGCCAAAAACGATGAACTGTCTCCCATGGTTAACATCATCATCTTGAATCATATTAGTTCTTATAAAGTTGATTTTGGTTGTATATTTTTGTTATGAGGTCCATTTTTTACCTCAAAGTTTCTCTAATGACAGTTCACGAAGGTTTGGTTATTGTAGTTAGTATACTACTCAGTACTATGGAAAATTTAGATGGGCACTGGAACATAGTCAATAATTCTCCTCCCAACCATTGATAGACTACAATTGCACTTGTCACCCACTAGCTCATGGAGACTCTCCCCGTGATTAAAAATTCAGGGATTCCATAGATCTAATCTAGCCTCCACCATCTTAGAATAACAATGTTCAGGTATAGGGATTCCAGAGACCTAATCCGACATACACCCTTCTAGAATAACAATGTTCAGGTACATATACTTTCATCAATGCTTATGAGGTGCCAATCAACCAACTAAATGAAGGCTCTTATGAAGCTATATGTTGGTTAACAATTATCAATCTATATTTGTATGAATTCCCTAGATTTATACAACAACTTAAACAAACCACTAGGCCCAGGATCCTATAAATGATACCATAACCAAATTTACATGGGCATACATAAATTAAGTCACTACATATTAAACATGTGTCTTTGTCTAGTTAATTTCAAAGAAAAACACATTAACTGTTAAGGCATGCCATAGAATCGAGTTTCTCGATAAAGGTAGGAATGGTAAGAGAATTACCATATTTTTAAGGCCCAAAGATATGTAGTGGCTAGCCTATTGTCCCTGTGGTGCTCAGGACATGACTTTGATGATTATGCATTTTTTCCGTCCTGTAACAATAGCTTCTTGGTTTGGTCCTTCAAATCCTTTTTTTCTCTCTATTTACTTTCTTTACCTCTCCCTTGCTACCTCCATTGTTCTCTCTTTCCATTTTTCCTTTGTTTTGTGTCCTCACTTTCCTCCCTCCCCTTCCTTTCTACTGCTTGTTCTCAGCCCCAGTTAGTTAGGGCTCAATTTTTTTTTGTAATGCGCTTTAAATGTTTAGAATAACATGAATAAATTTTGTTAAAAAATTATATATTATAGAGAAATGGAACACATAAAATATGCAGAAACACAAACATAGAAATAACATATAAACAAGAGAGGCACAGATATATGTGGTTCACCCAACTTGGGCTACATCCACGAAAACAACTAGTCCTTCCTTTTTATTATCGAGAAAAATGAAGAGCCACAACCTACAAAAAATATGCTATAATATCATCTAATCTCTCACACAATTCCCCTTTCTATTTCTTGCTTAGAATATACACACGATACACAGCCGCAATACAATACCCTCATACAACAAAGGGGTTGCCTTATAGGGCAAAAAACCCTAAATTAAACATAACTTCTATTTTGAGGTCATCCACCTGGATCCCCTTGACGACGATCAAACTATGGGTGGCGTTGTCCCCCTGTTAATAACAGGGGTCTAACGTGGTGATACATCTAAATAAAGAAGATAATCAGGCTCCACACCCAACAAATACATGTATCATCTTTCCAATACTATTGATGCCACTCACCCATGTAATTATGCATATGATTATGTTTGAAATGTTCACACATGTAATCAAAATTATGAATTTGAGCATGACCATATTCACATCATTGAAAGGAATTCCAGGAAAGCACGCCATTTATTCTAATATAATAAAACCATGAAACAATTCCAGTAACCAACAACACAATTACATATCGACGAGATGATTGGGGTCATTACAGGGTAATCATATCCAAGTATAATGCTCATTCTCTAATGAGGAACACCACCTTAGGCTAGAATTAAGGAGCCTTGGGGATGGGAAAAGACTTGAAATGGAACACTACAATAAATTGACACGAGATGGAAAAATTAAATACATTTTAATTTGATTTTACCATCCCTAGGACACTTGTAAATTCTCTCATAAGACTAATTTATCCTTATATGAATTAGTTTGGGAAAATGGACAATAACTACTCTTGATAACTGATTAAAAGGGACTTAGGGAAGTGAAACCTTGTTTGAGAAGGGGGGCTTGAAGAAAAACTATGGAAAATTATGTATTGAGAATGAGATAGTGACTCTTGCATGTGATGTTGACATCTTACTATTGCTTTTAATAGGTCTATGGATGTAATTTCCACAGGGAATTTACTAGGGAGATGAAAGTGGTAGTAAGATTCTTGTTGAATATGGGGGATACCACAAATAAGTGGTATTTTTTCCAAGGGACTATAAAGAGGTAATAGGATCCATGGTGAACTAATTATTGTATGATTTGAGTACCCTACTTCTTATCCTCATTTGTAGTTGAGGCTTACTCAAGGGACACTTATCTAAATAATGCCTTACATAAATCCTACCCAACCTACTTGGCATTAGAATAACTATGAAACCTTACTTGGAAGTAACTCAGATTTGAAACTGTAAACATAAGAAACTTAAGTTATCTATCATATTCTATGTGAGTTAATTATGATGTCTTATTTTTAATATATGATTAATGAAAATCTATTGCATTATTTTATGGTGACATTTTTACTTATGATATATTGCATTATTTTATGGAACTACCTTTTGAATTATGATATTCTAGTATGGTTTATTTTCTTTGTTTTCCTATGGATTATAGTACCCTAAGGTTAAGAGAAAAAAGGTTGTATTCAATAGTAACATGCATGCAAGTTAGTGAAAATTATTATTAGAGCAAGAAAAGGGGAAAATGGGAAAAAAAAATTGTAATTAGGGTTCTCTTGTTAATAAGTATTGGGAGAACTAATACTAATAGAAACATTTATTAAAAAATAATACTAATTACCTGTAATACTATACTTTTTCTATCTAAAAAAATTAGAGAAAAATGATTGCTAACTATGAAAATGTTGACAATACCTAAAAAAAACTAAAATGTCAAATTTTTTTTTTTTTTTTGCTTTATATTAAAAGAAAAATATTTGCTTTATATGTTACATTTATTACTATCAATTTAAGTCTAAAATTGTACATAGTTTTTGATAAAAAATTGCTATCTATGCTAAAACAGTCTTTATGAACATTACAATTGTATTCTTTATACATCTTATCTTAGGGTTATTATACTAAGAAAAATAATAATGAGAGAAAAATCAATTTAAAATTATTTAATAAAAATAAAAAGTAAAACAATAGAAAAATTATTTTTATAAAATTAAAAAAAAAAACAAGTATGGACAATGATAAAGTTAATTTTGAAAAAAAAATTGTGAAAATCTCCAATTATTTATCTTACCTTATATTATTATTTGAATAGTAATAATACTATTAATTATGAGAATAAATCATATTTTGTAATATTTTTATTTGAATAGTAATAATACTATTAATTATGATAATAAATCATATTTTGTATTTTTATTTAGCAATTACAATTTAGAAATGTAATTTTCAGAAATCCACATTATTTTTTTTTAGCTTTTTAACTTCTTACCAAAATGACTTCCATAGTTACTACTTATACAAACATATGTAAGCCCTTGAAAATCTCTCAAAATTGTGATTCCATTGTCGACATGAGAAACAACTAGCTTTCTTAGTTAAAATCAAGTTTTTTTCTTTTATAATTGTAGGATTTCAAAAGCAGTGTTGGAATTTGGATTTCTCTTTACCTATTATATTAAATTTTTGACATTTTAGGTTTGTATGTTTAAAACTTTGCCTTTTAAGAATGTTCTCATAACAAATTAACCCTTCAACAATAAACCTTTTTTAAAAAGATTACCTTTCAATAGCAAAATTATGTTAAAAAATTTCATATATTTATGACAACAAAAAAAACAAAGTTTCACATATTTTAGATCATTCTTATTTTAATTTTAATTTATTATTATTAATTTTATTTATTTTAAGTTGTTCTTCACTAATTCAACATGGGTTTTTTATTATTATTTCTTTTAATCATATTAAAAAATTTTCTTATATAATTTACCAATGTAATGTTTAATGTTCTTCGAATTTTTATCAATTTTAATTTAACTTTACTATTTTTACATATTTTAACCACATAGATGGAATGGTTAAAAATAATAAATTTGAAAATGTCCTATGATTGGAAAAATGCCCTATGATTTTTTGAATGGATAGATTAAGGAATAACCAAAGTAAATGGACCTATTAGTCATGAGAAGGAGAGGTTTGTTTTGCAGTACTTGTGAATAATGAAATATTCTATTTTTGGAAGAAAAGAGTAACTATTCAGTAGTTTCTCAATTCTTATCATTTTTATAATGAAATATTCTATTTTTGGAAGAAAAGAGTAACCATTGAGTAGTTGTTCAATTCTTATCATTATTTTACTACATAAATTGAGATCAAATTTGTGGATGGTTAAGAATAATTGAATCTTGGCACATCAATTATTGCCATCAACTCCATTTTAAAAAAGTACAAGGATGCAAAAATTAATTCTCTTTCCCCTCAACAAATAGATTGCTAAGTCCTACTTTGAATTATTTTTCACCTCTTGTAGAGCCATGTATACATTATTATAGAACTTGCAACCATAAGTTACAAATATTTTGTATAACTTCTCTAAAATTTATGGTAATCATAAAATTTATCAATCATTTTATTGTATGCTTTCAAACCTAATTAGTATTTTCAATTATATGGTATTTCATAAAGGTAAAAATAAAATAGGTTAAAACGTGTGAACACTAACCTCCAATCCAAGTTCCAGCAAGCATATGTTTTGAACCTTCAATTAAGTTAGAACCCAAATTTAAAACCGCCCAATGCCCAGATGGATTTTCAGATTCTTGAATTGAATTATTTCCATTGTTTGTGTCACAAATTCCTGTCCCAAAATAGAGAAAATATGCTAACGAGGAGAATTTACTTCAAGTAACGTTTTAGAAAGAAACTAAAAAACAACATAGCTATGGTTCAAATTAGTACAAGGTAGATATTTATTATTACATGAGAAAGAAATAATCAAACTGCACACATAATATATCTAGTAATAAAAATTGGACGTCCCTTCTCCTAAATTATCAATTGGCCAAGACATTTGACTAGTAGTTGAATTTATATATGTGACCTACCTGAAGAAAGAACATTCCTTTCTCACAAATTATCAATTAGCCAAGACATTTGACATATAGTAGAATTTCTACCTGAACTAAGAACTTGCCCTATAATATCAGTAACATGTGAGTATTTGGCAACACAACCATCAACATAATTGCATTCTCCTACATTCAATTCACCTTCTTACATCTTGTAATATCTCGTTTCGGGGATATCTCTAAAACACGACAAACTCCAACCAGAGATTGACTGGGAGGGCATTTACTGGCTATGTCGCCTCTAAAAGAGGACGAGATTCGGAGGCTACCTGGCCCTTTCTAGACTCTGTCTAGGAGTGAAAGATAAACACACCAAGTGGTATAGAAATAGAGTGCTCAAAAACAATAATAGTGCAGTAGACATATAATAGAAAGAGATTACGACAACTACGACAACTCATCCAGAAAACATAGAGAAGAAATGCTAAGCCATTTTATTAATCTGAGAAATGTAATGGAGTACAATAGACTAATCTTGCGCAAGGCAAGTGAGAAAACACTCTCAAAGAATACCAGAAATGGATGCTCTAGGAACTGCATCCTAGCTGCTGGAAACTGTTGTGTAGCTACTACTACTGGAATGGGCTGAAGACTAGGGGCTGATCCCCTTGCCGGAATAAGCTGAAAATCGGAAAACCTCCTCTCCTCGGCAACCCAGACAAGATCCAAAAACCATTCCAAGAATGGCCAACCCCAGAAATCACCAGAAACTGCCTCCCCAATGAATTACGCTGGCCTCCAAGGCACTGCGCAGTGGCTAGATAGAAATAGTTGAATTACTGCCACAAACTCCGCCAAAAACCTCCGATGGGAAAAGGCTGACCCTCTGCTCAAAATCCCCGCTAAATCTCCTGCAGAAACCCTAATCTAAAGCTCCTCCACAATGGACTGCGTCCTCTCTCCCAGTGACTGTGCAGTCTCTATAAGCTCCAGGTCCGCAACAAACCCAACAATGAAACGACTCACAAAATGCTGAAAAAATAACCTTGCCCGAGCAAGCACTCGAAGTCCCATGGGGCTAAGGGCGAGATCTCCGACCAGAGACATGCAATTCACTAAACAGTGTTGCAGATGGGCTAAACATATAGCATGCTCAAGAAGACAAAAGTCTCACTCCAAAATCATCAACTCAAGAATGAATGAAATGAGGAGGCTCCTCCATCTTTTATAATGTTGGTTTCCCTCCAAAACCCAACGTAGCCTATCTCTCCTCCGCATACTCATCCTTATATGCGAAGAAGCTTGCAGAAACTTCTAGAGTGTACGTAGGCCCCCCCTCCTCTACGTGGTGTTAAGCCCCCCTTGACTCCCACTTAAGTCACAACATTGTGCTACTAGGTGGATGCCTTATTTCACTTAAGTGAGTTAGACCCTCTTCACTCACTTTTTATTTATTTACAAACTATAGACGACAAACTAAAAAAAATTGAATATTCCAATTAACTATCGCTAATTAGGAATATTGCAATCTCCCCCGGAAAAATGTTGCTTGTCCTCAGGCAACTGAAGTGATGGATGCTATAAAATCTTCTCGCTCTCCCAAGTGGCATCCTCATCTGGGAAATTTTTCCACCTCACCAAGAATTCCCGGACTGTCCTGCTCCGTAAACGCCTCTCCCTGGTATCAATAATGGCCTCCGGCTGCAACACCAAGTGCCCCTCATCATCTGTAGGTGGTAGCTCCTCTATCACTGTCACCTAATGTCCCAGCGCCTTCTTCAGGCATGATACATGGAAAATGTTGTGGATCTTGCTGCCTTGGGGCAGCTCCAACTCATATGCAACCTGCCCAATCCTACGTATCACCCTGTATGGCCCGTAAAAGCGAGGCTTGAGCTTCTCAGCTCCCTTCTGCTTCAGGGATGACTGTTGGTATGGCTGTAACCATAGGTAGACCAAGTCCCCTACCTCAAACTATCTCTCCACCTGACCTTTGTTGGCATACAACTTCTGCTGGTTCTGTGTTGTAGCCATATTGTCCTTGAGAGCTCGGAGGATGTCCTGAATCTCTTGGATCCACATCTTGGCTCTAGGAGCCTTACTCGCACCAAAAATCACATCAAAAAATGATAAAGGATGGTACCCATACAAAGCATAAAATGGTGACATACCAATAGACATGTGATGTGTCGAGTTGTAGTAGTACTCCCCCAAATGCAACCTTCTCAACCATGCTTGCTGCTGCCCACTGACATAGTTACGCAAGTATCCCTCTAGCCACTTGTTAACTATCTCCGTCTGTCCATCCGTCTGTGGGTGGTAACTGGTACTCGGTGTCAACTCCGTCCCCACTAGTCGAAAAAGCTCCTGCCAAAATCTGCCCATGAAGTGGCTATCCCTGTCACTGATGATTGTCTAAGGAAGACCATGTAACCTGAAAACCTCTCTGAAGAATAGCTCGGCCACATGTGCTATTTTGTAATGCGCGGATATGGAAAAAAAGTGTGCGTACTTTGTCAGTCGGTCAACGATGACAAAGATACAATCCTTGCCCGGCACCATGGGCAACCCTGTGATGAAGTCCATTGAAATGCTCTCCCATTTCCCCTCCGGAATGGGAAGAGGCTACAACAGTCCTGTGGGATGGCTCATCTCCCCCTTGTTCCTCTGACAAACATCGCACTCCATGATGTGCTGGAGTACGTCCCCCTTGAGGCCCTTCCATGAGAACCTCTCTCTAATGGCCCAGTAGGTTTTGGTAAACCCCTGATGGCTTGCCAATGGAGAATCATGTGATGCCTGGAATATCTTCTTCTTAAGTTGAGATCCATCAGTAAAGAAGATCCTGTCCCTGTAATATATGATCTCATCGACCACTCTGTACCTGTCATCCGCCACCTGTCCATCCAGCACCTCACATGTAAACCTGTCCTTGGAGTACTCCACTAAAATTCAAGCCCTCCAATCTGTATCCAAGCTCATAAGAGATAACGTGGCTGGTCTACGTGAAAGGGCATCTGCTACCACGTTATTCTTACCCTTGACATACTCAATGTCAAAGTCATATGCTTGGATCTTACTGATCCACTTCTGCTGCCTCTCCTGTAGCTGCTTCTGCTCCAAAAAGAACCTGAGGCCGTTGTGGTCAGTCCTCACCCTGAATCTATTCCCTACCAGATACTGCTGGAATTTTTCCAAAGCATGCATGATGGCCAACATCTCCTTGTCATATATATAATACAACCTCTCATGCGGAAGGAGATTCCGACTCTCAAAAGCTATAGGGTGTCCCCCTTGCATCAATACTGCGCTGATCCCCTCTCCCGACACATCACACTCCAAGAAAAATGGCTGCGTAAAATTCAGCAATGCAAGCACGGGGCAACTACTCATCACCTCCTTGAGCCTATCAAAGGCTCGTTGCACTGTATCTGACCAACTGAATGCCCCCTTCTTCGTCAAATCTGTAAGGGGTGCAGCAAGATGTGAGAATCCTCTGACAAACTTCCTATAATAGGTACATATACCAATGAACCCTCGAAGTTCTGTCACGTTCTTCGGCTCCGGAAAATCTCTGATGGCTCTAATCTTCTCCTCGTGGACCCTCACTCCGTCCACTCCAATAATGTGACCCAAATAAAGCATCTCTGTCATCCCAAACTCACACTTGGAGAGCTTAGCATAGAACTGTTTCTCTTCCAAGATGCGTAGCACTGCCTCTATATGTTGGAGATGCTCCTCCCAAGTCCTGCTATATATGAGTATGTCATCGAAGAAAACCAGTACAAACTTCCTCAGATGACTGCGGAAGATATGGTTCATGCAAGACTGAAAGGTGGCTGGTGCATTGGTCAGCCCAAAAGACATAACCAAAAACTCAAAGTGCCCATAATGACACCTGAAGGCGGTCTTGGGAATGTCTTGTTCCCTCACGCGAATCTGATGGTACCCTGATCTCAAATCAATCTTCGAGAATAACTTGGCTCCTCTTAGCTCATTGATCCTAGGTATAGGGTACCTATTCTTCAGAGTCTTCTTATTCAGGGCCCTGTAGTCAATGCACATCCTCAAGGTGTCATCCTTCTTCTTCACCAGCACGACAGAAGAAGAAAATAGACTCGTGCTCGGTCTAATGTGTCCAAGAGCCAACAAATCCTGGATGGCCCACTCAATCTCATCCCGATAGGCTTTGGGATGCCTATAGGGTGTAGTGATCACTGCCTGGATACCTTGCTCAAGCTCGATGGTATGCTCAAACCCTCTATCTGGTGGCCGACCTGGTGGTATATCCCCAAACACTACCTCATGCCTGTCAAGGATGGCCTGTATATCTAGATGAACTAATCGACCGATGGTCTCTGCCTCTGATGCCTGCAACTCAACTGCCCACTCTATGTCTCCCTTCCATAAGTCTGCCTCCATCCGGTGTGCCGAAACTATCTGAGGTGGGTAATTATGCATCCCGCGGATCTTCTCATGCTTTCCGGTCTTCTTGTCATCCCACTCCATCTCTAAGGCCTCCCAATCCGTGGTGACCTTCCCCAGAGTAATCAACCACTGAACACCTAGTACCACATTGGTATCTGGTATGTTGACCATGAAAAAGTGATCAGTCACGGTGTAAGTAACCATCGTCACTGCTAACTCTGGAACATACCAGGCACATTGCATCGTCTGGGCTCCTGGGACCAAGACGGAAAACCCATTAAAACTCTTGGTCGGTATACCCCTCCGCTCGACCATCTGTGCATCAATGAAGTTGTGGGTTGCCCCATTGTCAACCAAGACTGATACTCGTTGGCCACGTACTATCCCTCGTACGCGCAGCGTCAAATACTTAGGAACTCCTCGCAAAGCTACAAGGGCCCCTCCTGTGGGTGCAAAAGTTACACCTCCTGTCCCTGGAGGTGGAAGCAAAAACTGATCCTGGGCTGTCTGAATATCTTATGTCTCCTCATCATCCTCCTCATCCTCTTCCCCGCTACCATCGGAGAAGACCTTAATGAAGTGTGCTTTGCCAGCAGCACACCTATGCCCTGGTGCCCACGGCTCGTGACATGTGAAGCACAACCGCTTCTTCCTCAACTCCCTCCTAGCATCATCATCTATGTGTGCTCGTACTGGATTCCCCTTTGCAGGAGGAACCCTCACATCCTTCCCCTTGGGCTGGAAGCCCTGTCTTTGGGGGTAAGGTATCCGCGTCTTGGGCAATGCATCCTGTAAGTCCCTGGTCCTGCGGATAGCATCTTGGAGTGTAGTTGGTCTAGTAGATCTGAATAGACCTCGAAGTGGCTCTTCCAATCCCTCCACAAACATATAGATCATCTGTGTCGTGGATAGATTTGGCACCATCACCGAGACCCTCAAGAAATCTGTGATGTATGTCTCTGGGCTCCCTGTCTGCTTGAGCTCTGTCAGCTCAAAAAAATGTTGTTCCGGATCCCTCCGGTCAAAACGCTCCATCAACCTCCTGGTAAACTCGGCATATGTCGCCACTGTAGAGTGTTCGAGTGTAACCATCCCATGGAACCACCAATCCTGGGCCTCACCATCCAAATTTAATGTCGCCACCTTGATGGCCTCCATTTCCAACATCTGGTTAAGCTGCAAATAGATATCCAGCTTCTCCACCCAAGACTTTGTCGAACTGTTTGATGATCCATCAAATGTAGGCAAATGAAATCTACTAGAGGCACAGTGGGAATCTCCATCATGATAACGCTAGTGCCTTATATGATGGTCGCGAGGTCTAATATCCCGCTGGAGCTGCACAAAATCTCTGAATGTGAGAGCATCCCTGAACTCCTTCCCGTAGGACTGATACTCTGCAAAATACTCATCTAAGTGTCCAGGCTCTGCCTCCTGCTGGGCTCCTGCCACTGTATCTACTCCAAAGAAAGTGGGCATGGTAGAGCGGGTAGGTGCATGTGAAGTCGTCGGCTGAGGAATATCATGCTGAGTAGCACCCTGCTCCGGTAAATGGTGGGATGTACCTGATCCTTCTCGGACTTGGAAAACCCGTGGAGTCTCACGCTGCCTAGCCTCCACAACTATGAACCTCTGTCCCATCACCTCAATCTGTCTAGCTAAATCCTACACCGACTTGAGGCGTGCCTCTCCAAATTGTTTGGCCTCTGTGTCGTCTGCCATAAGCTCTTCCTGCCTTAAATATAATACAAGCTCCACTTGCTCTGCGTCCGTCACAGGCTCTCTCTCCTGATTTGCGTCCTCTACTCGGGTACAGTCTTCCTCTTTGTAGGTGGTCTCCAGCCTACACTCACGGTCTCTATACTTCCTACATCTGTATGGTCTCTTTCCCAATGTCATAGACCACAGGCTAAGCCAGAACTATGCTCTGATACCATTGTAATATCTCATTTCGGGGATATCTCTAAAACACAGCAAAATCCAACCAGAGATTGACTGGGAGGGCATTTACCGGCTATGTTGCCTCTAAAAGAGGACGAGATCCAGAGGCTACCTAGCCCTTTCTAGACTCTGTCTAGGAGTGAAAGATAAACACACCAAGTTGTATAGAACTAGAGTGCTCAAAAAAAAATATAGTGCAGTAGACATATAATAGAAAGAGATTACGGCAACTATGGCAACTCATCCAGAAAACATAGAGAAGAAATGCTGAGCCATTTTATTAATCTGAGAAATTTAATGGAGTACAATAGACTAATCTTGCGCAAGGCAAGTGAGAAAACACTCTCATAGAATATCGGAAATGGCTACTCTAGGAACTGCGTCCTAGTTGTTGGAAACTGTCGTGTAGCTGCTACTGCTGGAATGGGTTGAAGACTAGGGGCTGATCCCCTTGCCGGAATAAGCTGAAAATCGGAAAACCTCCTCTCCTCAGCAACCTGGACAAGATCCAAAAACCATTCCAAGAATGGCCAACCCTAGAAATCACCAAAAACTACCTCCCCAGTGAATTACGCTGGCCTCCAAGGCACTGTGCAGTGGCTAGATAGAAACAGCTGAATTACTGCCACAAACTCTGCCAAAAACCTCCGATGGGCAAAGGCTAACCCTCTGCTCAAAATCCCTGCTAAATCTCCTGCAGAAACCCCAATCCAAAGCTCCTCCACAATGGAATGCGTCCTCTCTCCCAGTGACTGCGCAATCTCTATAAGCTCCAGCTCTGCAACAAACCCAAACAATGAAACGACTCACAAAATGCTAAAAAACTAACCTTGCCCGAGCAGGCACTCGAATTCCCCCAGGGCTAAGGGCGAGATCTCCGATTGGAGACACTCAATGCATTAAACAGTGCTGCAGACGGGCTAAACAGCCAACGTGCTCAAGAAGATAGAAGTCTCACTCCAAAATCATCAACTCAAGAATGAATGAAATGAGGAGGCTCCTCCATCTTTTATAACGTTGGTTTCCCTCCAAAACCCAACGTAGCCTCTCTCTCCTCCACATACTCATCCTTATCTGCACAGAAGCTTGCAGAAACTTCTAGAGTGTACGTAGGCCCCCCTCCTCTACGTGGTGTTAGGCCCCCCTTGACTCCCACTTAAGTCACAACATTGTGCTACTAGGTGGATGCCTTATTTCACTTAAGTGAGTTAGACCCTCTTCACTCACTTTTTATTTATTTACAAACTATAGATTAAAAACTAAACAAAATCGAATATTCCAATTAAATGTTGCTAATTAGGAATATTACACATCTCCTTGAAATGCATTTGGCATAGCAAGTTTGAGTAAGCTTATTGAAAATCTCAGATCTACCGTACCGATAAACTTATCTTTGTCAAATCCAGAAGGGGCTTCTAGCTCTGTACTCATGTTTATATATTTTGAATCTTTAATATGGCCTGCAACCATTTTTATATATCTTGAACCTTTGATAAACAATCTTTGTGAAATCTAGAAGGGGCTTCTAGCCCTGTAGCCATTTTCATAAATCTTGAACCTTTGATAGGGATTGTAGCCATTTTTATATATCTTGAACCTTTGATAAATAATCTATCACTAATAGCACTTCAATGTTAGTTCATTTTGACTTCATTGGTTTTCACCCCTTTGAATCTTACATGCTGCCTCTTCTTATTAGCCTTCTATGCCCCCATAAGGATTAAAGTAAATAATGATAATACAATTATTTTCATTATTTACTTGAATCCTTCTGAGAGTGTGATTTGGTTTCAAGTTTGACATGAATTTTCATGTATTGGATTTTTTTTTCAATCTTTCCAGGTTGATTGCTACCATGCATTAAGTCACAGTTGCCTTGTGTTTTAATTAAATCACAATTACTTTATGTTTTGCATTAGAGTTTATCAATCATGCACAAAATTTTATCAATTGTTTGAAATGGGTGGGTCAACAATGGTCTAATTTGAACTTCCAATTTCAATATAAACCTTCAAGACTCGAGAGTCAACAATTCCATGTGTAAAGTAATACCTACAGGTTTTACTTGTATCACAATAGTGAACAACACCTACAGGTTGTACTTGTATCACAATAGTGAACAATGAACACGTCATATGGATGTCCAATGTTGATTTTCCTTGCCTGACACACAATTCAGTGAATAACTAAAGAATTTATGCCAACCCCGAGTAGATTCCAAGATTCCAATATGTTTAGATGCTATGGTGTCACAACAAACGTCATCAAGTCTCCATCTCATGCATCTTTTCAAGAAGTTATTGCTTCTCCTCCTTCCTGGAAATCAACTGCTCTTGAATTATAGTGTTCTCCTTCCTATCTTCAACCAACTATTTCACCATATCTCTCATATTGTAGAGCTTCTGCAACATCTCTTTATCAAAGAGTCTTGCTAAGGAATATTTACTAGAGACAGTGCTTGATGAAGCTGCCATCACACTTGCAATGCATAAAAATATTATTTGCTATGATTTGAGAGCTAAGTCCTCAATCTTGACCTCCTCTTCACACACATAAACTTTCACACAATTAAATTCTCCTTCTACAAATGCAAAACCAATAGATAATTCTCTAGCTAACCTTGGAAAACCATCTCATGGATAAAATGAGCTAAACTATGCTCTGATACCAAATTAATCTGAATATGGGAAAACTATTTTTCTGTGCTAGCTCCCTCATCAGTATTAAATAAATGTGTTTAGGATTGTCTCAAATTAACCAGTTATGTGAGGGTTTATGTGTCATGTTTAAGTGTCTTTTATGAGAAATTAATTCAGTCAAATAGTTGTTATAATAACATGCACAAAAATTAAATTGCAGATAAATGACACACATCAAACACATTAGATAATAGCTAATAACAGATTTCACCCCCTACTGGGCTACATCTCCATGGACCTGCTTCACTTGGCCTAGTCCTCTTTATATTATTGGTCAATTATCTGATTACATGCACCTACATTTCTCCAATTGCTTTGCAACCTACTTCATTGGATTCAGAAGACCCAAAAACCTCAAAATAGACTCTTGAAGCTCTGAAAATGGTCTTCAAATGGACTAGGCATGACATCCTCTCGTGGTGGCCCTCGGCTTATTTAATCTTCAAAGTGGAAAATCACTTATAGAAGTGATTCTTTACCTTTGTAACCTGCAACATCATGATCAGATCATCCAAATCATCTAGGATCAACTCTTTCTTAGCCTAATTTGGTCGAACTATACCAAATTTATGGCTTCTTCAGTTTTCCCTAGGAAATCCAAATATGGAGAAAATCCAGTTAAGTCCAACAAAAATGGAGGTTGCGCTGAAAATATCAGGCCTGGAAATTAGTGCTAATTCACAATTAGTGTTAAACTAGATATTGATTAATAATAAGCACAAATTAGGCATCATTAATGCACACTTAACAAAATATGTATTAATGAAAGGATTAACGCATTAATCTTGGTTTAAGGGTTTAATAACCCATATTAGTGGTAATCTCTGCTATAAATAATAATTCCTCCACCATGGTCATGAGCGTGAGGTCTTGTGTAAGGGCTAGCCCTTTTAAACCCGATTGAAAACCATTTGCAACTTTAAATACAATTCGGTTGCATACCATATTAAGACCCAACGTTTAACATAGTTGGTAGCACGTTATATTTGTGTGGGGGAGGTCATGGGGTCGAACTCGACCTCTGCCTAGCCACCGTGATAAAAAAAATTCAACCCATATAAAAAATGAAATTCGACCATTCTTAACCATAATTTGGCCTTTGGGGGGGGGGGAGGGGCACGTGGCGGCCTCCGGGCTTGCCACGTGTCCCCATTGGTTCATTTAAAAAAAATCACAAATTTCCAATGAGCCTGGAGATTTGACCAACCATAGCTCAACACATGTCAGCTTCCCATTGGGCTGGAGAAAAAACCAAAATTTGACCTTTGCCCCTGTTTGACTCTGTTTTTTGAAAATTTGCCCGTTTGGTCAAGAGGAAAATAGGCTCTAACTTTCTCATACGGACTTTTTTTTTTCAACGAAACAAAGTGCGTCGGATTCCTAACAACGAGACCTATCCGATCATTCTGGTTTGGAGAAATTATGAGAACTTTGATTTTTTAGCAAATTTTTACCCCCAATCCAGATTCTGATCAACTTCACACTGACAAGTGACTTGATACCAATTTTCAATGGATCAACAATGAGCTTGATTTTTATCACATGGGCTCTAATACGTATTCCACAACTTCATCTGTCACCAATTCTCGGCTTCATCTTTCTGTCACCATTAGTATGTCTACCAGAAAACAAATACAATGGCAATTTCCTCTACATGCACTTTATTTCCAAACCATGTGACCTATGTGACCTTTACAAAACTATTAACACAAAATTTCCATTCAACAAATAACAATCCAAAATAAGGTTTCAAATCTCCCATAGCAATTTCTCATTTTTATGCAAAGAAAATATTTGTACTGGAAATTACAAAAGTCAATATGGCCAAACTTACCATAAATCGACCTCCAGCAAGTGTGTACGCTGTCCTCCAAGGCTGATTTTCTTCAATTTCAATGTTCCCTGTAGAATTGGCTTTCTACATAGAGTCTTTGATTTAGATGATCGATCCGCTTCACCTTCACACTGACAGATATCACGCCATATGACTTCCTTTTAATGGTGATTCTCCTATGAACACTCAAGAAGGAATTTAACTTCTTCAAAGGCCTCCAAAAGATCGAACCTTGTGTTTGGTATTTAAACTCGTCCTATGTAACCTTGGTTTCCATGCCACTTCTTTGCACAAATGTCTCACACCAGGTGTCAATAGCAATGTGTCTAACTCCACAAGAATACACTGCAACCTCTGAGTAGATCGAATTCTCCAACAATGATTCTCCACTAATTTAGAATGCACAAATAGAAAATAATAAAACAAATCATTTAATCTTCACGCTTGTCTCTGCGAGTTAATAAAAACCGCGGAAAGGAAAGCGAGCATTTTTCTCCGATGGATTTCGAAAGGAGGAGCAGTGCGACTGAAGGCTGAACGTTTGGGACTTCTATTGGTTACTTGGTATGTGATGTATCTTCTTAAAATGAATACAGAGGTCAGTTGTCTAGTTGGTAACATAGTAATTGTCAGGGTTGACATGTATCTGTTGCTTAATTCGTATGCTCATGTTCATTGTCTTAATTTTGATGGAGGATACAAAAACTTAATGGGTTTGAATGTTGCTCATCATTGTGGGTGTTTGCTGAATTATGGTTCCTATTTTAGTTTATAGTTTGGTTCTTTTATTGTATGGCCCTAAATCAAGGGTATTTACGATTTTTTGTTCTTATATCCCTTTGATTGAGTCAATTGTATGATAATCTAGTGAATCTTGTTGTCCTGACCCCTGGTGTCAATCCATGCTTTCGAAATCCCTGTCGTGCTGACTTCTATGACGATTGTGATCCAATTGGGGTTTATAATGAAAGAACACAGGCTTCCGTGTCACGGGCCTATGAGACCACATGCATGGGCATGTAGGACCACCCTCTGAATATCATCAGTGGTGCTTCTGTCTCTAATTCTGTTCACACTTATTTCTCCTGTCAAGACACAGGCTCTTTGCAGGGTCTATGGGTTTATTTCTTTGACTTAATGTCTCAACATATAGTAAATAGCAATGATTTTGGTCTTAGAATTAGTAGGGTGGGTTATAGGAGCCTTTTTCTTTAAGGGTTTTGGGTCTAGGATTTGCGTCATCTGAATTCTACCCTTTCTCTTCCTAAGCTTAGATTCAATAATTCTTCCACCCTCAATAGCAATAGCAATGTTTTCTATTACTTGGTAACAACGACAGCTATGGGGCCTATTTACTGTTGCATGCAATCAATTATTGACTTTTTCTTGCCATATACAAGCCTCTTTAAATTAAAAACGGGTGTAGCCCAGTCACTGTCCAAGGATTTGCAACAGAACAGTCAGGTATTTGTACTTTGGAATACAAACATGGTAAAAGGAAAATCTACCAAACACCAGGAAAAGAATAAGGCGAAACATAAACCTCTAAATCCCATTGCAAGGTCTAGCAAGCGAGGCAGAAAATAAAAAAAATAGGTTATGGAAAACCTCTTTGATATTTACTCTTCAGGCAATCCTCCTCAAGTTTGAAATATTATTCAGGGTTGGGAGAGAGACTATAACAACAAAGAAGAGGAAATAGAAACTCAGGAGGAAGTCATGGAATTCATTAAGGACCCTGGAAATACAAGAGGGAGACTGTCCCTATTTCATCAGTCCATTCAAGCTTATTGGACGCTCAAATGCGTGTTGGCCAAGGCTATCATGAGTCTTCAGGAAATGGGAGGTGATCCCCAAGTGGTTTCAATCCTGCAAGAAATTAAAAAAGAGATTCAAAAGATCCATGTCTCACAGCATTATGCTACAACTTGTCTCGGAAGAATTGAACGTCAACTATAGTCAATGCAGTAGGTGGATATGCCAAGCTATAGTGTTAAACACCCGACACCTTTTGAATCTTGAGATGATTGACTAAATATTTCCCTTGTATGGCTATGAATTTTGCGGATAGCATTTACTTTTAACAGTTAGAATTTGTTAGGAGTAGTAGAACGGACATAGTAGTTATTACAAGGCTGAAAATTTTCCAATACTGGATGACATTTAACTCACTACGATGGCCAACATATCCAGTTTCCTTTGGGCAAGTTGATGCCATCAAGTTTTGATCTATTACAATCTAGTTCTCTTTTTTGATAAATAGAAAATAGAAAGGTACTGCTAACAAAAAAAAGTAAACAACAAGAATATTTTGAATTCCCCAATACACACACCAAAACCCCCCATGTCAATCCTCAATCGAGATAAACATAATAACACTCTCCAACCCATCATCATCAAATAAAATAATCGAAAAAAATTCCATTGAATTCTCCAACCCATCATCATTAGATAAAATAATGTATTTTTTTTTCCCATTGAATTAGGAGTTGATTTTCAAGTCCACCATGGAGGGAATACATACACTCACGGATAACCCCACAAGGGTAACAACTACCATGCTTGCCCATGTTCCTCTGCTAACTTTGCAAATGTGCCCCATAACATGCAAAATAACACCGCTAATAATAGCAGTTCCCACAACTCTTGCCAAATTTAGAGGAGAAAAAGAAAGGAAAATATAAAATCTCAATAGAATGTTTTGTGTTTTATATTGGATAGTAAATGAACACACAACTCAAATATTTAATGGACAAAGGACTTATATTACCAATTTAAATTTTTGAATAATAAAATGACATAATAATTTAAATCAATATATACTTGGCAATAGTGAAAGTAAGAACTGACACAATACTAAATAATATCTTTAGTTTTCATCCATCTCATATACTTATATATAATTGTAGTAACATATATATGCAACACCAACACATAATTGCAATAACATAATTATATAAATACTATGAAGGTTATGTCTTGATGTGCATTCAAATGTTCTAACACTAACTATAGGTCCATTTATGACTCACATAATTATCAAATTCGAGATTTCCAATTAGATTCGATAAGGAAATATACTTCTTACTAATATTCAAATATATATTTTTTTCACTTTTTAAAAAAATGTAAATAATCAAAGTTATAGCATTGAAAATGTCAAAAACTCAACAATAATTTAAAATAATATGTTGTGAGAATTTTTATATTTATCTAAACACACACCCATTTTTTTTCAAAAGAAAAAAAACGCTGCATATATTAATATATATCAGTTCATGAGCTATTACATTCTCAAATAGAAACTAGTTCTATGAGTAAAATTCATTGCGTCGTCAGCCTGTTAACTGCTGATTGGAGAATAAGCAGGAGGAAAACTGACTGGCACATCATATCAGGGGGATGTAATCAACCCCTTGCATCAAATACATTACATATCTGCTAAGAGCATATGCAAAAATGGGCAAAGGCTTTTAATCATCATGATCCTCTGATGTCCTACTCGTGCCTTAACCGATAACCTATGTTTTAATTCATTCCTATTTGACAGTGAATGCGGAATTTGTAAAAAAAGAAGATTATGTAGATTCGGGACTAGGTTGATATTTGTAAACAAACAGTCCCGCTTATGATTATATCGAGCTCGCTTGTGTGTAAACAGCCTCGCTTGATAATTACCATTGGCTCGCTTGTATATCCTTGGCGCACTTGTGTACATACAATCCTGTTCCTTTGCAAAAAGGTATTTGCACAAAATATATTATGCATCGGAGTAGATAAATTCCAGAAAACAGTATGTAACCGAAAACCCTTGTGTATATTGGAAAAGTTGTCTTGTTGTTTTGCTGAAGGGAGAGATACACTGCCTCGCTTGTGTTATTTCTGAGCTGCTTACTGGTAGCATTCCTTGCTCGAGAACGCTATTGCAACTGTGGATATATTGTGGTGACCTATGAATTGACCTGTCCTCTGTTCTAAATAGTTTAAAGATATCAGGCTCGCTTGTAGCAGGGTGTATTGGGATAGTAGGACAGTTGAAGCCAATCTACCTATTGGTCCTTCTCGTACCTCTTCTTCTTCAAAACTAGTTTGAAACAGATAATACTATGGCTATATATCTATGATCCCAAAAAGAAATCCTAAAAACATCAAACAGCAATACGAAAACAAAAAGATCAGTCCCAACAGCTTCAGGGTATGGGAATTTTTAGTTCCTGTATCACCCTTCCATCCCTGTACCGAGAGAACTGTATGACCCCATAATCTGCCTGGATCCCTCTCTTAGATAACCCATCTGCACGTGTGTTGATCTCTTTGTATATATGATTGATCTTAGGGCATTGCATCCTTTTCCATAAACTCTGTGTGCGATCCAGCCATCCACAAAGATGTGGAGAGAGAAGAAGAAAACTATTGGTAACCCATCCAATAATGAGCTTCGAGTCCCCGTATATGTGAATATCCTGTAGGGATAGGTCCGAGGAAACCCATAGTCCCCCCCATAGTGCCATTAACCTGCTTTATTGTTTGAACCGGGCCCTCCATTCCAATAAAAATGTATGCGTTCATTTGCGGATAGTTTTATCCATACCCCGCACCCAGTAGAGTTATCCACCGATGCCCCGTCGAAAAAGATAGCCGGTATGGAAATGTCATGAGGTCTGAGAAGGATAGAACAGTCAGTCTCCAACTCCACCTTCTGAGGGTGTTCATCGATCCATCTTTTAATGATAGTGTATATCTTGTCTAGTCTGAAAGGAGCTCCTTCAAAAATCAATCGGTTCCTAGCCACCCATACCTCCCAAATAAGAAAGAAAGGGAGAACATAGAAATTAGAGTTCAGCTTACCCCATTCAGTTGCCACCAATATAAAGTCTTGGGGAATCCATTGGGGATCCATATGATAATCACTGAAAAAATGCCACAGTCTTCTAGTGACAGGGCATAAGAAGAAAAAATGAGTGATATTTTCCTCCTCACTGCGGCATAATGCACATCTGCCTGGGCCCTGGTGGCCTCTCTTAATCAAGTTCTCCCAGGTGAGGACTTTTCCCATCCATACGAGCCATCCAAATATGGTGATTTTAGTGGGGATTTTCCACCCCCGGAATGGATGGAACTCCGTGGAAATTGCGCCAGCGTTCCTGCCTATGATGTCTCTATAAACATTTTTTACAATGATCGAATTGTTTTTCATAGGGCCGTTCCAAACTATGATGTCGCCACCTGTAGCGTAGCATAGACCTGCACCTCTGAGCACATCCCGGACACATTCCCATTCATCCACCGCCGCTCCATGTAATCCTATATGTCCAGCACTTTTAAAAATGGGAGCCGTGAAATACCATTCCCGGATGACCTGTGCTAAGAAATGGATTCCTTTGTGTGCCAGTGAATGGATCAACTGTAACGATGGCCCCTGTCCATAATGAAAATTTATCATGCCCCGACAGCCTATAGGAATGCGATTCCCATCCCTGAAAAACCAAACCAGTCGCAGTTCAATCTGTGGCATAATTCTCTTGAAGCTTGTCCATATAACAAATAATTTATTGGGGCACTGGAGCGCGTGACAACTGAGTTTGTGTAGTATGTCTTCATCGACATATTTAGCCCTTATGATCGCCGACCAAATTTTAGCACCCGTTATGGCTCTCCAAAACGCTTTCATGAGAAGGGCCATGTTAAACACCCGGGCGTTCAGAATGCCCCACCCATTCAAATCTTTTGGACGACAGAGAGTCTGAAGACTGCAAAGATGGTATTTCTTCTCCATTTTGACACCTCCCCACAGAAATTTAGAGATGATTTGGTTGATTATCTTAATGATAGCCTCTGGAAAATATAAAAGGTGTCCCCAGTATATAATAAACTGAATTTCCAAACATATTTCACATTATAATGAATAATACAAATTCCACACTAACCAAATAAAAAAACACTTTAATTTATAAGAATCAATAACAAAGTTTGTTATTCTATTTAACACTAAATGTTATACTTTTATGTTTGCAAAAAATAATCGCCATTAAAAAAATTCAACTCCAAAAAATAAATATAATTTTTTTCCTTTAAAGCTTCTAAAATTTTTCCATTTATATCTAATAAATTCCGAAATTATAAATAAATTATAACACATTTTCTTATTTTGTTTTACAAATTTCCATTCTCTAAATAACTTATTCTATAGCGATTATATACCTCATATATTAAGTGACCGTTCCGTACAAAATCGCATTGTAAAAATAACCTAACATTATTATTTATTAATGTAACTGCATACCATTTCATGGGTTCCAAAAAGATTTCAGAAAAGGCTGAGAAACGTTCCGTAGAAAATCTCATTGTAAAAAAAACTCTACATTATTATTTTTTATTTAGTAATGTAACTGCATACCAAAAAAACACCAACATTATTATTTATTAATTTATTATTTATTGATGTAACTGTATATTATTTTATGGGTTCTGAAGAGATTTTAGAAAAGTAAATGAGCTGCTGGAGTTTTTGGTGCAGGAATTTAGTGAAAAAATTTGAGGTAAAATCTTGATTTTTATTATTTAAATTTGTTTTTTTGACTGCATATATGGATTCAGCACCCTAAAAAACTCTGAAGACACTTCTATTGTGCAAAATTATCCATCAAATTTTTGTTTCCAACAAATTTCTGCCAAATTTTAAAGAAATTAGCCCAAAAACACCTTAAAAATAATACTAAAAACTACTAGCATTTATACTCATTAAAAATCGGTTGTGCTCTTGGTATATTTATCCGCTAATATCTTGTATAGGGTAAAATCACAGGTGCCATGGTAACTAAGCAGATCGAGAACGTGGAGGCGGTTACGTGGCAGACGACGAATATTGGAACCGTGTTACAATCGGGATTTTGTATACTTCATGGAGAAGCCTTCCAACATATTCAAATGATGATCCACATCACCAATTCCATTCCAAAGAAAATAAAACACCCAGATCTTACACAAGCGTAGATATTGATATTTTGGTCCCAGAGCGCTGGCCTCACATTTTGTTCTTTTACCAGCCTCTGTGTGGTTCGAATCTTCCGCTTTCCTCAATTTGAAAGATTCTATGCATTCTTTGCTCGCATTGCAGACGGGGGGAAGCAATGCGAGAACTGTATAGGTTGGGGGAAAAAACTTCCATCTGGTGAGAGCAGACGGGGGGAAGCAATGCTGGAACTGTATGAAGGCTGGTCCTACTATTAGCTGGTACCCATGAGGATAAATATTGTTGCTATTGGTGGATATTTTTGAAGCTTTTGCGCTGCAATTATCTGGAACCCTCTTGGATAATTTTTATTTCTTTTGGTGGCTATCAGTGTCTATTGCATATGGTTGGTTCTGCTTAAGCTTCGGGGGTTGGGCGGTAGTTACATTGCATGATAGTCAGCATAGAAGTACAGGAGGTTGTTTCTTGCATTCACGGGTAGAATATAGGTAGGGGAGGCAAATGGAAGGTGGAACATGATGCGGATAAAAATTGTCGCTTATGGTGGCTATGTCTGTTGCATGTGTGCTGCGGGTTTTTATTAGCTGGTACCCGTGAAGGACATCTCAGTTGCTTCTGGTGGCTAAGGCAGTTACATTTGTGATATATTTGGCTGGTACCCATTTTTGGACGATTTCTATTGCCATTGGTGGCTTTTGTTTGTCTTCTGTGTTTGGTGGTATCCAATTTTTTACGATTAGTACAGATGCTGGTTTCTTGGATACATTAGTTCATAAGCTAAGTGGGATTTTTGCCATATTTGGCTAGTCTCAATATGTTTTTGGATACATCTTACATATCCTCATTGGGCTCTCACATCTTGAGATTCTAAAATGTCAACGATTGGGCACTATTGGTCATCAGATGCTTTTGAGGTCATCCTGACCTTTCTTCTGATCATCATTGCAATGCTTATTCTTCTCTCTATTTACCATACCCAAAAATCAAATGGTGGCACGCGACGGTGATGAATCAACATTTCCATCGTCTTCTCAGACTTCGTCCTCTGAACCAGACCAGCTCGGGTCGGAGTACTGCGATAAATGGTGTAGATTTTGGTATGGTTGGTCGAGATTTTTCATAATCTCTTGCCCATGCAAGAGCATGAGTATCAGAATCCGCAAAAGATGGTGGACAATACCTGGATGTTTGTGTTGTTGCTGTTGTCATATGTAGAGCTTCTGATTTCGACTATGGCTTACTGGTAACTGGTTTCCTATTACCACTGTTTTTCGGTCATTTCCGAATTAGTTTGAATTCATATTCCGGTTTTCATTTGGAATGTTTACAACGTTCCATTGGATATTCTTACAAGACTCTCACGAGCTGCATTGAATCTTACGTACCTTCCCATATCTACATATCTTTCTTAGGTATTTGGTAAGAATATTTGCTTGTCATCACCGATTCCCAGATCGTGACTTCTATAGGAACTGATTAGAATAATTGCATTATCCTTTGCATGGTAATGAAATATTCGCATAGGGATTTGATCATGATGGAAGTAGGTGAAGGTTGATTTATTCATCTGACTTCTGCTCAGACAATTACTTCACGATCCACCACCTTTTCTCGCGCCCTCAATCTTTTCATAATATCATCTCTCCATCTGACGGTCATCTTCATCATCTAATATCATTTATCTAGCCTTCGATTTATCCAACTCTACGGCCTTCTCCACATGTACGCTTGTACATTACCTATGCTTCGTGATAGCTTACCTTCATAATTTCATTACTCCTTGCACTGAGGTCGATATTAATATTTGCTATTAATCCATCGATTTTCCTATCCTACCATCTCTATCTACCACGTCCTTTCTTTGATGAGATTGTGCAGTGACGGCTCCTCCTGCCATCTGCAATTAACTCTCATATGGCGTGCACAGGTGTTACCTTTCCAAGGAATTCCGCCACACATAAGAAGTATCCAGACTCAAATGATACCAGCCATTCTACTTTCATTCTGGAGGATGACATCGATGAGATTATTGTGAAACAGGGTATCCATACTTCCCTTCCTGAAGCATCTCGGCTGCCTGACTGCCATAAACACCAGAAGCGGGCTGGTCGCCGCAGAAAGAAGTCTTCTTGTTTTAAACAGAAAATGGAGATTAAGGAAGTGTCGCTCGACTATGATGATCTTTGTAGGCAAGTTGTTAGCCTACAGAAACGAGAGGTTATTGGCAGGTGGTTATTCCCCGAAAACTGTGATTTTGATACAAGCAAATGGATCAGTAAACACTGGAGCTCAATTATCGGTTATTCTCCGAAGGTTAGTACTCTTATAAATGGTTGGTTTAGCATCCATTTCATGGATTAAGGAGACGTCCATAAGATCATTTGCAGAACATGGGTGCGGGGTAGAAGCTTTATGCAACTTATTCCTTGGTATTTGGGTTTCAACCCAGTTCTGGAGGCTCCTCGAAATCGAATTATCTGGGTTAAACTCCCGAGTCTTCCCCTGGAATACTGGACTCTTAAGGCCCTTCAGGCTATTGGCAATGCCATTGGATCCACTAAGTATATTGATCCAAGCATCGTGGGTGCTAGCGACAAGCGGGTAGCGTGGATTTTGGTCGAAATGGAGTATTCAGGGGGTCTGCCAGGTGATATTGATCTTCTTTGGGGCAACAGGAGGCATCGGCAACGCGTTGACTTCTAGGGAATTCCGTTTCGTTGTCTCATCTGTCATCGCACCGGACATCTTAGAGATCATTGTCCATACTGCTTGCGTATGGTTCATTTTGGCATTGTTGCTAATGATTCCAGGGGGGGTCGGCGCAAAAATGCTGCTCCGGGTGCTCTGGTTGTAAATAATTCAGGTAATACTAGTCCGATTAATTCTGAAGATGATGCATTTGTGACTGCTCAGGAGTAGTCGGATGGTATTCTTAACAACAGTCGTGTTTTAGAGTCGGAACATGACTATGATTTCGTTGATGAACTTGCACCCTTTCGTTCATCTGTCTCTATGGGTCCAGAGAATGACCATCCTGATATTCCATGTCAAAGGTCCAGTCCTGACGAATTTCATTTGGCTATTCCAAAGGATAACGACATTCTGTTATCATCACATGCTGATCCCCCTCTTCAATCCTCCACTAATTTTCACATTGGTGAATCGTCAACCCCGCCGAGTAACTCAACCTATGGTCCCCACATGACACTGGAAATCTTACCTGAATCTGCTGATCCCATCAACCTTCCAGACTCCCCTAGGAATTCTGTAGGCAGTGACCTAGAATCTATCCTGGAAAACCCTAATAATGACTTGGCCGCTCTTACTGTCTTCGATAGACCTCCTTTGTCGACAGACTCTAATCCTTCCTCTCGACGTACACAACCTAGTAGGGGAAAGTCAAAGTCGGCGAGCAAATACTCTAGGGGTAAGTTTAAAGCCATTTCCCTTTTTTCTGAGAATGATGACGATCTAACTGGCATTCCGATTTCGACTAGTGAAGGTACATGGTCCAGTCCTCAGGCGCTTAGAGCAAGCAACCCGGACCGGGTTACACCATGAATCATATATCATCTATGAATATCAGGGGGTTAGGCGATGCCTCCAAAAGCACATTGCCTACGGGACATATTTCTTTCTGCTAATCCATTTATTTTCTTTGTTCAAGAGACCATGTGTGATAGAGAACGGGCTATCAAAATTTTTTTGGATATTAAGAAGGGCTGGAATGCTGCTGCTGTCGGTGCAATGGGTCAATCCGGGGGATTAATTTCCATTTGGAATCCTAATTTGGCATCTTTTAGAGCCTATAAATTCTTTGGTGGGATACTACTTTCAGGACATCTCCGAGGCATGACGGAGGTGGTTAACATTATTAACATTTATGCACCCTATGGCGACAGACAGTCCTTTTGGCAGCACATGTTGGATTCCGGCATCCTCTCTCTGCACAATTTGATTCTGATGGGTGACTTTAATGCTACTATGCGCCCTGATGAAGTTTGGGGTACTTCTGCAAGGTATGATCCACTTTCTTCTTTTTTATCTGACATGTTTTTTGGGTTTCATCTGGTGGATATTCGCCCATTTCCTATTTCGCCGACCTGGACCAACAAGCGAGCTGGCGGTCACTTCATTGGCAAAAGGCTTGATCGGGCAATCGTTCATGCAAATCTTGTTGATAAATGGTGTATGCTTAGATTTGATGTATTGGTCTCAGATATCTCCGATCACATGCCTATCAGGCTTTCATGGAACGAAAGTAACAAATCTGGTGGCAAGCCTTTCAAATTTAATAGAATCTGGCTTGAAGACGAGGAGTATACAAATATGATTTATAGACTATGGAAACAGGATATTGAGGATGTCAGTCTCAAGGATTGGGAACGCTTCCATTATAAGCTTCAGAAGATTAAAGGGGCCTCGAAGGAATGGGAGATAAGGAAAAAGGAAGCGCTCAGGCAGGAGTATAAGGAGATTACTTCCAAAATGGCGGTTTTATTTGCTTCTTTCTCCTCTTGCCCCCCTGATCAATCGGCGCTTGACCTCATGAAGGAACTTGGGGCTCGGAAGAAGGAAATATTGCGGATTGAGGAGATCACTTGGCGTTTGAAGAGCAGGATTACATGGCTACGAGAAGGTGATCTCAACACCCATTTTTTCCACAAAAATGCAAATGCGCGACGAAATAAGAATGAGATATGGCGCATTTTAAAAGAGGACAACAACTATGCACACTCCACTGCTGAGATTCAGGATGAAGCTGTTGCTTACTTTTCTAAGTTTTATTTAGAGGATCCTTCTATTGATGCTGGGAATCAAGCATGGATTCTTGATCACATGCCTAGGTTTTTTGATGAAGCTGCCATTAATAAAGTGGATCAGCGTATTTCTAGGAATGAAGTCCTTTCGGTCCTTAAATCTTTTCCTCACGACAAATGCCCTGAGCCTGATGGTTGGCCCGCGGAATTCTTTGTCTTCTTTTTTGATCTCATGGGCTCTGAAATTACTGATATGATGGAACACTTCCACAAAAGGGGTATGATTCCAGCAAATCTAAATTCTTATTTCATTGCCCTCATTCCAAAAGTCTCGAATCCTATTTCATTTTCTGATTTCAGACCTATTGCACTTTGTAATTTAATTTACAAAGTTACATCCAAGATTATTGCCAATCGCCTCAAAGCTGTTTTATCTGCTAACATTTCTATGGAGCAATATGGTTTTCTTAATGGCAGGTCTATACACGACGCGATTGCTATCGCCCAGGAGGTTGTCACTCAATGCACTCAAACAAGCAAGAAGCGCTTATCATGAAAGTTGATCTACACAAAGCATACGACTCACTTGATTGGTCTTTCATCCGGGTTCTATTGCTAAAGATTGGTTTGCCCATTAGAATCATCTGATGGATCATGTCCTGTATTTCAAATGTCAGATACGCGGTGATTATTAATGGGTTCCCAACTCATTTCTTCAGGGCAGGTAGAGGTTTGCGCCAGGGCTGCGCGCTTTCCCCTCTCATATTTATCTTAGCTATGGATGGATTCAGCAAGATTTTACATGCCTATGAGCAGAAGGGATTCATTAAAGGTTTCGCTTTCTCAAGTACGGTCTCTATAACACATTCACTATTTGTGGATGATCTCTTGTTATTTGGATACTTAAACAGAAATCATTGGTTCTACATCAAATTCACACTTTCACGATTCAAAGCGGCTACATGGCTGTTTTTAAATGGGGATAAGTCTTTCCTCCTATTTGAATTTGGTGATGTGTTAGAAGTCAATTTTATTGATGATTTCATGGGTATTGGCACTCGACACATTTCAAGAGGTTTCAAATACCTGGGATTCTATATCAAGCCCTGCGGTTATAAAAACCGTGATTGGGAATGGATAATTGTCCGTTTCCGAGACCGGATTCAGCGTTGGACCCATCGTTGGTTATCTTTGGGCGGACGTCTCATCTTGATACAATCAGTATTGTCTCAAATGGTAGTTTTTTTGGCACATCTTCTATATCTTCCCGCAGGTATCATTTCAAAGATTAATAGTATTGTTACACATTTTATATGGGGTGGGGCTAATATGCGCAGAAAGTTTCCTCTCTGTCGATTTTCTGTTATTTGCAAGCCAAAGGACATGGACGGATGGGGTATCCTATGTACCCGTAATTTTAACAGCGCCTTACTCATCAAGTCATTCTGGAGGGCAATTAATAGTACAGGTATTTGGAATAAAATCAACAGGGTTAAATATTTCAATGGGGACGCACTACAGTTGATCAACTGCAATGGTTTTACTTTCCCCCGCGTTATCTCTTGTATTTGGCGCAGTTTCAAACTGATTATTTCCCTCATCAAGCCCCGGATATGCTGGCATTTTCGTGACAGTAGCAGTATTCCTATTGGCGCGTTAAATTTTCTCCCTCTGCTTCGACATTCTACTCCATCTATTCGCCTTCTTCATGCTTTCACCATTCGAGGTATTTTCTATTTTTCATAGGTAATATACTATTGGTCTTATGGCGCTCCCATTTTTAAATCCTCCAAGCAACTTGGTATTCACGGTCCGGATGCTGAAGAGTGGGATACGATCCAGAATATACTGCGCTGTGCTGGCCTATGTTATGCGCCGGGAGGAGATCAATTGATATGGAACAACCCTCTCAGAAATAATATTGTTATTGTTAAGGAGGTCTACCGTGATATCATACATTCTGCTCAACATGCACATGTATCTAAAATATTTTTTCCATTTTGGAAAAGGAAAATCCCTACGAAAATTGTCCTATTTGGCTGGATAGTTTGCCGTGGGAAAGCACTCACTTGGGATAACTTAATCAAGAGAGGATTTCATGGTCCTAGCCGATGTGTGCTATGTCTTTCTGCGGCGGAGTCTATTGCCCATCTATTTTTCCAATGCCCCATTGTTACTAGACTATGGAAACTATTCAGTTCTTTCTTGATGAATCCATCCTGGTGTCCAGTGGATTTCATTACTGCTGCAAATGACTGGGACAAAATGAATTGCAAATACAGATCCTTACCCTTTTACTTTATATGGGAAGTTTGGATTGAAAGGAATCATGTGATTTTTGAACAGAAATCTTTCCACTTCCAGAGGGTATATTTGGCTATTAAATCCTGGATGGATGATTGCCCGCCTATGGTGAATACTATATCAGATGCCTCTCACCGTATTAGACCACATGAAATTGTCTTTCCTGCCTTATACTTTGATGGCGCTGCTGATGATGGTTTTACAGGTTATGGTGCATGGATTAAAATTTCTGATCGGGAGCGCATTCACATTCATTGGAATGGAGGGCCAGGTACTAATAACAAAGCTGAAATTATGGCACTCTGGGGGGGTCTTTTTATTGCTGTTGATTTTCAAATCCAGGTAAAGGGAATTTATGGGGATTCTCAGCTAGTCATCGGCTGGATTAACAAATGTTTTCACATGCATAATCAGCTACTGTTGGGGTGGATAGATCGGATTCTGAATTTTTGGCATAGGCTAGACTGCCCTCCCATCAAACATATCTTCCGTGAAAACAATACACGGGCAGATCGACTATCCAAAATGGGACTTGTGGCTGAATTTGGTTTCATGTATGTCTCTCATTTTGTTGATGGAAGACTGATTGCAGAGCAATCGATTCCTCTTCCATGATCCCATGCCTTCAGCAATTGGAAACTTTTTTGACTCATAAATTTTTGCGACTGGTTCTCTTCACTCTCATGTGGCTTGCAGGGATATGGACTCTACTTTACCCTCTAACAGCTGCCCTCATTCCTATTCTGCTTAACATATAAGAGCTCGGCTATCAACTATTTAGCAATCCACAAAATGTGAGCAAGCGAGCGTGTTTTTGACTTATCAGGCGAGCGTGTTTAGCAATCCACACAATATACATCAAGCGAGCGTTGATTGACTTATTAAGCGAGCGTGAACACTGTTATATCAGGCGAGCCAGTTCTCTAATATTCAAGCGAGTGTGTTATTACTTCAAGCGAGCGAGATATATATTATCAAGCGAGCGCGTTTCAACTTACTGGCGGGTCTGAATATTTCCACGCAGCTGTAGCAGTCACATCACGGCCCAGCCACAATCTTACAGGCTTGCTACTACTGTTATTGTTTTTTTACTTTTCGCCATATCATGCGGGCCGAATCTATTTCAGGTCTACCTTCATACGGCATATATCTAATTTCACGAATCACCTCCTGGAGATAATTTGGATAAATCATATCATTTATACACTCCTATTTTGTTTTCATTGTACGGTTTTATAAGTATTGGGAATGATCTGTCCCAATTATGTGGCTGCCCTTAATTTCTTCTCTGCTCCTGTTTATGAGCAGTTTCCAAATGGGCTTTGTATGGTGGTCTTCTCGTTGAGAGTCATTCTCAGCTGAGATTATTTGGAATATGTACTGTTTTATATATCATAATATAAATCAGCGTTTTTTTCTTCTGGAAAAAAAAAAAAAAGGATTTTGGATAATTTATGGCATAGTTATCGAGTTCGATGAAAAAATTTTAATTTAGAAAAAAATTGGCCACTATATTATTAAAATTGGTTTTTTTAAAGTATTTTCTTATAATTATTTATATTAAAATTTGTGTGGTTTAAATTTTATAAATTTTATTATTAAAATTGGTTCTTTTAGTGTTATTTTTATAATTATTTATATTAAAGTTTGTGTTGTTTAATATATATATATATATATATATATATATATATATATATATATATATATATATATATATATATTTTATTTGATTATTAAAATATATCTCTAAAAGAGAGGTATTAATCTAATAATTGTTTTCAAATATTCTTATGAATAATGAAAAATCAAATTTATATTAGTAAGAGAGCCACAATCTGAAAAATCAAATTTATGTTTGTGTGGAGAGGTCCATTCTACAATCAAGTATGGGGAGATGCGTAAGTTTGTCTCTTTGGATGAAATTTCACTAATGTCAACCAAAATAAGAAGCTAAAAAAATAAAAAATAAAAATCTAAATATTAAACACAGAGTAGATTTAAACAATATGGATTTAAAATATGAAGAGGTTTACAAAACTAAAAAAGAAGAGATATGGTAAATAAATAAAAATATAGATAAACTAGAGATGTGGTAAAAAAATAAAACATATTTTCATACTTAATCCGGAAGTATGGTAAATACATAAAAATATAAATAAATTAGAGGTATGGTAAATAAATAAAACATATTTTTCTATTTACTACATAAACATCTTTATATCTAAAAATAATTCAAAAAAGAGGTTGTATTTAGGTGAGGCCTATGTGCCAAATACCACATTTATAAAATAAGTATGGTAAATAAATAATATACAAGAGGTATAAAGAGGTAAGGTAAATAAATAAAAATATATCAAATAGGGTTATAAATCAACATCTAACTATATACCAAGCCTATAGGCCAAATATCATGGACCAAAATATTATTAATACCATGCAAAAAAAACATTATTAACAAGCTAATATTAATATTAATATTAATATTAAAATATTATTATTATTTTTGTTGTTGTTATTATTATTAAATCTAATATTCATATTAATATATTATAATATTAATAGTATTAAATTTAATAACTTTGAATTAATACAATATTAAATTTGTTATATATATATATATATATATATATATATATATATATATATATATATATATATATATATATATATATATATATATATTAACTCAAGATATATATGGCAGGGAAGAACAAAAACAAATGATAAGGTGGAGAAATAGGGGGAGTGACAAGGGAGAGAGGGAGATAAATTGAAGGAGAGAGGAGAGGAGGAATGAAGAGAGAGAGAGGGAGGGGAGTCAGAGAGGTAGAGAAGGGTAAGAGAGGGAGAGGAGTGAGAGAGGTAGAGAAGAGTAAGAGAGGGAAAGGGAGACATAAAGATGGAGGTGGGAGAGAGAGAAGGAGAGATGATTGGAGGGTAGAGAGGGGGAGAGATGGAGAAGGGGGAAGAGAGAGGGAGGTAGGAGATAAAGGGAGAGAGGGGAATGATGAGAGGAGGAAGAGAAAGGGAGGGATAGAGAGGTGGAGTTCGAGGGAGAGAGAGGAAGGGAAGAAGAAAGACATAGAGAGTGATAAGTGGAGAGAGAGGGAGTGACAAGGGAGAGATGGAGAGAGAGTGTGTATGTTTAGCGGTGAGATAAAGAGACATAAAAGGAGAGATAGAGACAAGGGGGGAGATAAGGAGAGAGAGATAGAGTGATGGGGAAGATAGAGGATTAGAGAGAGATCGGGGACGGGGAGTGAGGGAGTGAGGAGAGAAAGGGAGAGAGAGGAAAGATGAGAGAGAGGAAGAGAGTGACGGGGGAAGAGAGAGGATTGTAGGGGAGAGAAATAGAGTGTGTGATGGGGGAAGAGAGAGGGAGGTACGAGAGAAAGGATAAGAGAGAGGAGGAGAGAGGGAGGGATAGAGAGAGGAAGTTGGAAGGGGGGAGATGGAGGGAAGAAGAAATACATATATATTAAGAAGTGGAGAGAGAGAGGGAGTGACAAGGGAGAGATAGAGAGGTATGTTTGGGGCTGATATTAAGAGACAAATAAGGAGAGATGGAGAGAAGCGGGAGAGAAGGAGAGAGAGAGGCGCAAAGAGAGAGAGAGAGAGAGAGAGAGAGAGATGTGGGAGAGAAAGGAAGAGAGATACGATGTGAGAATGTGGAGAGAGGTAGGGAAAGAGGGATGGAGATGGAAGAGAGAGGGAGGTAATAAGAAAGACATACAGAGAGAAAGGTGGATAGAGAGAGAGGGAGTGGTAAGAAAGATGGAGAGAGAGGGAGAGAGGAAAACATGAGGGAAGAGAGATAGAAGCAGGGAGAGGGAGGGAAGGAGAAGAGAGACAGAGAGAGAGAGGAGGAGGAGGAGGATGTAGTGATATGTAGATAGATTGGAGAAAGAGCGTTTATGTTTTGGGGTTGATATAGAAAGAAAAATGGAGATAGAGATATAGATGGAAGGTAAGGATAAAGAAGAGAGAGATGGAGACAAGGAGGGGTAGAGAGATTGATAGATATGAAGTGAGAGAGCGTGTGTGTTTGTGGGGGTGAGATAAAGAGACAATGAAGGAGAGATGGAGGGACACACACACACACACACACACACACAGATATATAGATGGAGGGGGGAGAGGGAAGAATATTTCTTGCACTATATCCATTTATTTCAGTGTAGATGGTGATTTCTAATCCTATTTGATTCCTTGCACTAGATGCATTTATTTTAGTGTAGATGTTTATTTCTAATGATATTTGGTTACTTGCACTAGATGCATTGAATTCAATGTAGATGATTTCTAATACAGTTTGATTGCTTGAACTAAATACATTGATTTCAGTGTAGATGGTGATTTCTAATCCTATTTGATTGCTTGCACTAGATGCATTGATTTCAATGCAGATGGTATCTAATCCTATTTGATTGCTTACACTAAATGCATTGATTTCAGTGTAGATGGTGATTTCTAATCCTATTTGATTTCTTGCACTACATGCATTGATTTCATCCTATTTGATTGCTTGCACTAAATGCATTGATTACAGTGTAGATGGTGATTTCTAATCCTATTTGATTTCTTGCACTAAATGCATTGATTTCAGTGTAGATGGTGATTTCTAATCCTATTTGATTGCTTGCACTAGATGCATTGATTTCAGTGTAGATGTTGGTTTCTAATCCTATTTTCTTACTTGCACTAGATGCATTGATTTGAGTGTAGTTGATTTCTAATCCTATTTTATTACTTGCATTAGATGAATTGATTTCAGTGTAGATGTTGTTTTATAATCTATTTTGATTTCTTGCATTAGATGTATTGATTTCAATGTATATATTGATTTTTGATTTGATGTAATTGAATGTATGATGGTACATTATTTTTAAAGTCATTGGATTAATAGTCTGCATTGATTTCAGTGTAACCACAAAAAGTTATTGACAATGTACATTGATTTTTGTGTTATAGTAATTAATCCTATTAATATTGAAGAGCAAGAGAGACAATGTATCATGTTTAGTACAACAACTCTAGCTAAATATTTAAATGGTTTAAGATTTCAATTGTCCTTTTCATTTCATATAATCAATATGAAAAGATCACAAAACTAACAAGGGTGGCAAAAAAATAATAATAGAGATTGATCACAATGAAGACTATTTGTAATTGACTACATTCTTATTATTCACATTTTCTATCATTCAACACTATTACATTATCACTTTGCATTCAAAATTTTCATTTCATCATTTTTTATCATTAAAGTTATTTTATAATGTTAATCATCTCAACAAGCTAAAGTAACTAAGAAAATTTAAGATTAAAATGACCAGATAAGTATTAGATGTATTTACATATTATTAATAAAATTAATCATATGTTCGATACATTTTCCAGACCAACCTAGATCCATCTTAACTCCTAGTATTTAAAGCTTAGAGATGGATCAAATCTCTCTAGCTGCAAACATTTCCTCAAGTTTTGCACTCAATAAAAAGGTTTGCACCTAGAGAAATTTGATCCCTGTAAATGTTTGATAGCTCTAGAGTTAAAATGGATCTGGGGTGGTTGTAAAAAACACATATTTATATTGAAGATAAAATTTATATATATATATTTTTAATTAAATTTTCATTTTCAATAAAATTACATAAAACTAAAATTTATTTAATTTTATAGTTTTAATGAAAACAATATTACTTTTGTTTATATATATATATATATATAAAAGAAGTGCCTTCCATGCTATAAAAATATGAAAACACCTATTTATTACTATAATACCTTAACATAATTAACCTAAATAAAAAACTCTTTAATATGTTACTTCATATCTCACCTACAAAATATTTGACATAAATGGCTACTAATGTCATACATAAAACCTTTGCATAAATGACTTGACATGAATAGCTACAAATGTCATACATAGAACCTTTGGCATAAATGACTTAAGTAGTTCATATGAATACACTCATTTCACCAAGGGCTTCAAAGTAGTCAAATGAATATCAAAAACCATCACTTAAAAGTTTGGCCGAATCGAATGTACTGCAGTATTTTCGTTTTATTTTTATATATACAGACGAATTTGATAACTAAGTTTTATCCAAGAAAAAGAAAAAAAAAAACAAATAACGCGGCTGAATTTGATAATTAAATTTAAAAATAAAAAATAAAATAAAACTTGAACAGTAAAATATATATATATTGTGAAGAATTTCAAAAAACAATTTTAATATATATAAGAATTCCTGGCCCACTTTTGATAGAAAATATGCCCTTCTACCAAAATTGTGGTCTTTTTTACAAAAATGTGGTTTATTAGCACATGTAATGAGGCAGGGTTGAATATTGGGGCCATATTTTCTGAATTATAAAATATTAAATGTGGTAAGACGGTATATAGTCACTCTTAAATTTAAATTCGTTGTTTAAATCTAACTGTAAAGATATACTACTCACACCATTTAATATCGTGTAACCCAGAAAAATAAAGCTGGCCCTGTGCATGCACAGCCCCGCTGCAGAAGCGATTCGATATTGGCGGTGGACAACGGCCGGAGTGTTTCCCGTCTACATGCAATGTATTTAGCTTGCAACAGCGTCTATAAATACGCACCCACAGGGTCAAGCTGCATCTATAAATACGCACCCCAACATCAAGTGAGTCAGCGAATTACAATACGCCCACTATCTGAGTGAGACGCAAGAAAGGAAGGAGCAGAGGTTTGACAGAAGAGATGAGTGACATTCAGAAAGGCTGGTTCTACAACCAATATGGATCCGTAGACGTCTTGCAATTCGGTGAATTCCCTTTGCCAAGGCCGGGGCCAGGCCAGATTTTAGTTAAAGTCCGAGCTGCTGCGCTGAATCCCGTCGATTTCAAGATAAGGAAAGGTTTATTCAAACGCAACGATTCCCACTTTCCGGTATTGAATTTTTTGCTTTTGTTCTCACAGAACCTACTTAACGCTCTTCTATGACTATGTATCGATAATTTTTTTATTCCTAATTTGTCTATTTTGCTATTGTTGGTTTGTGGTGGTACGCAGGCTGTGCCGGGTTGTGATGCAGCTGGAGTGGTAGTGGAAGTTGGCGATGGCGTTTCCAAGTTCAAGAATGGTGACGAGGTCTACACCGACATTCAGGACTTCACAGCGGGGACCCCAAAGCAGTTGGGGACACTCGCCCAATATACCCTAGTGGAGGAACACCTGGTGGCAGCTAAGCCCACTAATTTATCTTTCGAGGAAGCCGCTAGTTTGCCGCTTGCGCTACTCACTGCTCAGCAGGCGTTCGAAATTGCGAAATTTGAGAAGGGGCAGAGCGTGTTCATAGTAGGAGGAGCGGGCGGAGTGGGCAGCCTCGCTATTCAGCTGGCGAAGCATGTGTATGGGGCTTCAAGGATTGTTTCCACGGCTAGCACTGGGAAACTTGACTTCGTTAAAAGCCTGGGCGCAGATCTGGTCATCGATTATACAAAACAGAGTTACGATCAAATTTTCGAGAAATTCGATTTTGTATACGACACCATAGGTCATTCACTCACTCACTCATTTTTTTTTGCTTCGCTTGGCTTCTAATACAAACATGATGTAATCTAATCGGAATGGTTTATAACTTTATTTAAATATGTGCAGGGGAGTCGGCCAAGTCTCATGTGGTGGCCAAAGAAGAAGCGAAAGTTATTGACATAGCTACATTTCCGGCTCATCCCAGGGCTGAAAACTACCTTGTACAACCGAGGGCCCATAACCTGGAGAAGCTGCAGCCGTACTTAGAAAGTGGGAAAGTGAAAGCAGTGATCGATCCAAAGAGCCCATACTCATTCTCTGATGTTATAGAGGCCTTTAAACATCAGGAAAGCGGGCGAGCTAGAGGAAAGATTGTCATTTCGCCCATCGAATTGCCCATCGAATAAGAGAGGAGCTGATGCAGGATCAACCATCATGCCTGTCTCGTTCTAGGTTTTTACGGACTGGCACTAAAGGCTCGAGTATTTGTGAAGATTTTGAATCAGTTATAGATATATGTATTTGTTTGAGAAAATATCAGTTTGGAGTTATTTCAACTTGGGATTTTTCAGGGCCATCGAATAAGAGAGGAGCTGATGCAGGATTAAACATCATGCCTGTCTCGTTCTAGGTTTTTACACGGACTGGCACTAAAGACTCCGAGTATTTGTGAAGATTTTGAATCAGTTATAGATATATGTATTTGTTTGAAAAGATATCAGTTTGGAGCCATTTCAACTTGGGATTTTTCACATATAAGAGTATTAAATTTTATGGCAGTTTAATAAGAAGACGTGTTAAATTGTATGAGTTTTCATTGTGATAAACGGATATAAGGTGGTGAGCAGTAGTTAAATATTGGTTTTCGAGTTACAATTTCAATGAAATATGAATGTCAGTGAAATAATTGACGGGATTTATTGTTTGGAGCAATACTACACCATGTGGATTTATGTGGATTTATATTGGAGGATATATAATGAGGAAAATTGACATAATATATTGGGTGATATATAAAGGTAAAGTGTTTTTATAGTGGAAGGTATAAACTAGCAATTGCACCACATGTTTCAAAAGAAGTAGTCTAGAAGCAAAACATATATCTAAACCAACATAATATGTTCACTTATATATAAAAAATTGTTATAAATAATGAAATAGGAAATTGGGGGTGAAAATCCTTTGGTGATTAATATTCCTCTAAAACAATCATGAAATGAGCATGTAACTCAAATAAGATATTTTAAATATATTCAAGTACAATCTATCTAGCATAGATGTAAATAATAGAATTTTAATTAACATAAATACAGTTTACTCCAAGTTCATCTATATATTGGAGCCCTAATTTCATGCTTGTTAGAAATTTTATATTGTAAATGAAAAACAATACTCTTGGTATACAAGAAAGTGAATGTCATTTTAATATGGAGACATTTTTGGAAGGAGATATTGTTCTTTATGTTATGGTTTATTTTCTTAACTCCAAACTTGGTTTATTCTTTCTCTATATAGATAAGAAACAAAAATTACAAAGTAATTTTACAATTTTAAGTTATAAGTTTATATTTTATTATTACAAATCTAGTTTCTTATTAAACTATTTTACACACATCTATTTATTCAAATAAATTATATTTTGAATATTTTTTCTCCTAGTATTTGATTACAAAATTATTGTACTCCCTACTAAGTAAAACAATTTTCTTTTTTTTCTAAGTTGGTTTAATCTATTAATATGGAACATAATATACAGAGTGAGATTCACCTCCAGGGCTGCAAAACTATCCAACTCTGGAGGGAAGCATAATAAAAAAAAACATAGTATAGGCCACCCAGAACTGGGAAACCGACCCAAAAAGTGCTGCCCTTAAACGAGAAACCAACATATAGAAAGTGTCCCAAAAAACTGAAATTGTAGAAGAAACTGCTACTGCTAAGATTAATACATTCAACGGGTCCTAACTTGCAGCAATTCATTGACAAAAATCCCAAAAAAAGAGGAAGAAGACCTGTCATCAGGTTAGCTGTCAATGTGGGGAGGAATCTCTTCCATAATTGGGCAGTTGTAGTCATCCTCCATGTTGTCCTCATCTTTTTTGGAATTCTGGGCTGAGTTCTCAGAAGAGGAGGGAGAGCTTGTATTCTTCTAATCCTTATCCACGCGCGCTGAGCTGTCACTGCCTATGCCTGCACTGCTAGAAGTCTGAGAGCGATATTTACCTGGGAGAGTTGCAGATTTTTTGGTAACCAGAGGAGGCATAACAGAAATGGTAGACTTCCTTCTGCGTTTTCTGGAACCAGAGGCGAAGTCACCAGACTGCTCCTCCTGAAAAACTACTGAAATTGTCGCTGTGACTCGCGGCTTATCCATGGTGCTGTTGAAGAGGAAGCAGGCTTCATTGTTGGCTGAAGGCTGGTAGGTGCAGTTGTCATGGATAGAATGGGGCGGACAAGAGCCACCGCGACCCCTTCCACCACCCCCCCTTCCACTGCCACCCCTTCTGTACCTCATACGGTGTCGACGTGACATTCTTTGCTTGATGAAGGCAGAGAGAGAGTGCCGAGAGTCTGAGCTAGGAGATAGAGACGTAGAGTGAGATGAAAGGGAAGTAGAGCGGGTGGACGAAGAGGGCTAAGCAAAGAGCTGAGACAAATTCCGAGTGGTGATGACTAGCGAAGACGGAGAATGGAAGCTATGAAGAGCTGAAGGACCAGCTTCTCTGCGAGGAGATGGAGTGCCTGCTACTTTGGTGGACTGGGAGTCAAAACGGAGAAAGAAGTGAAGCAGTAGACTAGAGCTTAGAAGTTGAGGCAGATTGAAGGTTAAGGTAAAAGAATGACGAATAGGGGAATGCGTCTCCATTGAATGCATCGAGCAGGAAGAGTAAACGTTGAGCGAGCGAATGTGGAGTGCAGAACGCGTTACCTCGAGGGCCTTTAAGGCAGAGGTACTGCGATCAGGTGCAGGCAGGTGGCCTGGCCAGATGTTTCCATCAAGGCACGCCACCATCAAAACATTAACAATCACTCACATCCGGGCAAGTAAAACAAATTTATTAATAAAAAATTGAATGCCAAATTGAAAGATTGCTCAAGCAAGAACTACTATATTATATAGAAGTGATTTTTTGATGTATAAATTATTTGTTTTATATGTCTTTGAATTTCCATTACCTATTATCTTAAGACCCCATGGGGAGGTATTGAACATGGGAGCCAACTTTAGGTAAATAAACATTCACATTGTCAACTTGGAAAAAAATAAATATAATCCTAAAATTCTCTTACCTAATCATATTTACTAAGAAAACAACTCTAGCACTGAGAGGGATTTGGAAGCAACTGTTGAATTGGTGAACATGTATTGCTCTATGGTGTTGGATATTGGGCATAGGCAATTGTTGAATTGGTGAATATGTCTTGCTCAATGGTGTTGGATATTGGGCATAGCTTTCTTGATCTTGTATACAAAACTGTAAATTTACATGTAGCTTATACTACATTAACCATGAAATTATCAACATTTAGAGCACACTTGCCATCACATTTGTAGAGAAAATTACAATAGAGTATCACATTTTTCTTATCATATCTAAATGTTCCTATATGTAACAACTACCTTGTGACTCATAGTTTAAATTTGTGTAGGGAGGAGGAGAGGAGTGTCAAGGTGCAAGCTAGAATAAGAAGAGAAAGAAGAATCTTGTTTGGGACATGAGAATCTAGTTTGGGACTTAAGATAGAAGCTAGAATAAGAAAAGAAAGAAGAATCTTGTTTGGGACATGAGAATCTTGTTTGCGACTTGAGATAGATTCATTCTCTGCACATCTTGACTCAAAGCTTAAAAAAACAAAACTCACCGTACTTTGAATTTTTTAAATCAATATCTTAAAAATTAAAATATAAATTTAATACATTTTACTCAATTACACATTTAGCAATATTCAGTTTAAAAAATACAAATATAAACTACTATTTTAAATGAAAATATTACAAAACATTTAACAATATTCATTTAAAAAAAATACAAACACAAATTACTATTTTAAATAAAAGTAGTACCATGGCCCTGGTGTACCTTCCTCTTATTACTTTTAAAATACCTAATGTTTGTAACTTATTCGTAATCACATAGTGTCAATTTTCTAAAACTATAATCTACAAGTCTCTCTTTTTATAGCTCTAGTGGAAGGATAGAGTATCTAAATTCCCTTACCCTTAAGAAGCATCCTCAATTATTGTACCACCATCCAATATAGACATCTTAGGTTATTCTAAATTGATTAAGAGTATAGAATTTTTAGGGTGGTGTTCTATATTCACTAAAATTCACATGATTTCCATCACTATGTATGGGGTTCATTGCAACCTTGGATGAGTTGTTGTGATTTTCTTTCTTGTGGCTAAAACTTATTTTTGGTTGTCACCTAGTTATCATGATTCAAAACATTGTTATCATTTCAGATCCTTATAGAATTAGATATATTTTGTGAGTTAATGTGATGTTTTGTTTGTCACAATGATTCAAATCATTTATTATACCACACTATTGACTTTCTCATTGTCTGTTTTGTTTATGAAGCCTTTAAAAAAACCACATTATATTTTTACCCTATAATCTCGCCAGCATGGCTATAAGGTTATATACTAGAATACACTCTCTCTTCAAAATAATCTACAATATATATTGGATGGAGGGAAAGGTTATGATAAAAATGGTAAAAGAACTCATTAGGATTATGTCAACTTACTCTATTGTTAATCAAATGGTGCCTATTTTGTAAAACTATAATCTACAATAAGGACTGAGTGGGTTTTTTCTTTTGTAAGTTTTGTTTGAATTGAAAAATAAAAAAAAATTATAAAATCTAAAATTATGTAGTGAAAAACTTTGTTTAAAATTTCAGAATAAAAAGTTGAGTAAGTTTGACATCATATAAGATAAAATTTGTTTATGATTATAAAGTAAAAAACATGTAATATTTTTTAGCTATAACTAAGTAATTAAAGATATGTATATAGTTTTTTTTAATAGAAGAAATTTGATATTCATTAACAAAAAAAAAATCGAAAAGAGTATGTATGTAGTTACAAGCTATTACAATTAAGTTATTAAAGGTAAATTTAGTTTTATTTAAGAAATGAGAATTATGAACATTCATCATTAGTCTTCAAGATAAACCATGTCTTTTTGGAATAATAAAATAGTTGTAACAAAAATAATATAGAACAAGAAAAACTCTGTATATTTGGATGTATGAAAATATAGATACATTTTATTAAGTAAAATTTTAAAAGAATAATGGTTATAACCAATTAAAAATAATTTTATTAAGTAGTTAGTTTAGATCTATATTATTTATGAGAGGGATTAATTCTCTTTTCACTCTAAAATAGGTTTTCATATGAAGACATTTAATCCATCTTGGCACTTGGTAGATCCAGAGTCAAGATTGATCTAGGCCATCTTAATTTTTCCCTTTAAATAAACTATATTCCACATGAATACCATGGGTCAATACCATGGGCTGTTTTTATAGGTTATTATTATTTTATTTTATTATTTCTATTTTTTATTGTATTTTGACTTAGTTACAATGTTTATTACATTATGTCAGTATTTTTATTTAATTTTCTTTTATTTTTATTTTGTTGTAATTTGGGTGTTTTTATAGTTTATTATTATTTTATTTTATTATTTTTATTTTTTATTGTATTTTGACCTAGTTAAAATGTTCATTACATTATGTCAATATTTTTATTTAATTTACATTTATTTTTATTTTTGTGTAATTTGACATAGTCAAAATGTTAAACATGACATTACAACATTTATATTATACACCTAAAATCAATCTAACTTATCAAAGAAAAAAAAACTAACATTATAAAGAAAAAAATATAAAACTATTTACTTGTAGATTTAATGGCTTAAAACATTTCAATCATCTAACATTTGATCTAATGGCTCAAACATTGACACATTGGCAGCTAGGGAAGTTGTTTTCAAATAAGAACGCCTTACGGCATAAAAATGAAGTTCAGGGTTGATGAAAAAATATAAAAAGGTATAAAAAATGTTAATGAAAAAATAGATACTTACAATATATAGTGAAAGTAGGAGCTTTTTAAATTGAAAAGGTATATTGAGTTTATATTGGTAAGGGATTAAATAATATGTTTTTTAGAGGTGTTTTCCAATATGTACTCAAATTAATAGTATTATTTAATATGCTAATGATAACACGTGATATGTTTGAAATTCATTGAGCGAAACTAAGTTAGTCAAATAAAATTTATATATGTCAATCATAACTATATACACTATATACCATAATTTTGTTGTGTGATATTATTTGTTAAATTTTGAATTATGATCGTATTCACGTGCCAATAACTATATGCACTATATACCATAATTTTGTTGTGTAGTATTGTTTGTTAAATATTGAATTATGGTCGTATTCACTTGCCAAAGCATGTAACTTCCGTATTTTCAATATATATATATATATATATATATATATATATATATATCTTTTTAAAAGTATACATAAATCAATATATGTAACTTTTTAAAAATATATGTAAATTAATGTATTTGATTTCATTGGCGATATTGCATCTCAACTCAGCAAACATCTTGTTTTTTCATTCATTGCTATGTCATAATTATAAACATAATATGAAACTTCAATCAAGAATTAGTCATAAATAAATAAAATACAATAAGTAAATATAAATTATTTAAAAATTAAATAACTTTTTTACTAAAAATATTTTAAATATATAAATAAAATATAAAAAACAAATATATATAATTTATTTATTATTAATATAAATCTATTTTAACCACAGATATACCAAAAAGTACCCAAAAAAATAAGCAGCCTCCTATATCTTTCGTGTCAAGACCTATCGCGTGTCCAGGCCTCTAATCGTGCCTCTAATCGTGGGGCCGAATGAATCAACTCTATGTTTAGTATATTAGGTATATAATTATCTCTGCTTTTGCACTTATCGAGCCAGCTCAACTCAGTAGGTCAATCTAAGCTTTTGGGATTTTAAGAAAATTTTATGATTAGGTTTTTATGAGATATTTCATTTCTATAGATTTTGAAGATAAGAGGATTAACTAGGGTTTAAACACAACAAAAAGAGGGGGCAGTATAACGAGGATATAAAACTAAAGGGAAACCTATCGAGACCATCTTATCTCATCCCATCCCTGCAGGAACATGCTATTAATAGAAGGATCTTGGCCTGGGCTACTCACCCAATCCATCTGTCATTCTATCAAGAAATTCTCGATAAGAAATATGATTTATTTATTATTATTATAGATTTATTTTAACTATGGATTTATTTAGAGTTGAGAAAAATTAAGTTAAAAAAAAAATAAAAAAATTCAAGAAATTTAGTTCTTAGTATTTAGTATAAATGTGATTAACATACATGTATTTTTTAATATTTTATCATTATTAATATTTTATATTGAAAATTGATTGAGTATACATTTTCCTCTTATTAAGAAGTAATTACATTATTTTATTTTTAATTATTTTTCCTTTTCAAACATTAAAATATTTTACTAAATTAAACATTAATACACACATAAAGAGTTAATACACACATAAAGAGAAGAGAAAGAGTGAAAGTGAAATATCAAAGAACCAAATAGAATGAAAGTGAAATACTGGATTGTAAACTGCGCTTCTTGTCCATTTTTAATTGTTTATTAGGCTGACAAGCTTTCATTTTCTTATTTTCGTCAACCTTTTTCTTTTAAACTCAACATCTGTGTATCATATGACTATGACACCTGTTCAAATACAGTTTCAGATATTTCGCCCTCCCTCTTCCTGTTACGCCTTTTGTTAATTGCGTGTTAGTTTCTAGTTACGTGTTAGTTGATTTTCCGCTGTTTTTGGGGTCAAACCCTTGCACCTGGCAGTCAGTTAGATGGTCTTGTCAATTCCGCTGCGATAGATGAAAATGAAAGGATATGCACTCTCGGATGGCAAGTGATCAAATGTAGTAGATATCTATCTGTGAGTTCATAGAGTCATAGACTTTTGTAATTCTTTGGCTATTTCTTTAGTTCAACACTCGAGTTAGAAGCGCAGTCAATCAGTTGCATTTTGGAGTGGCCTAAGACAATACCGAGAGTTCAGAGAGCGGCATTGAATGCCAAACTTCTAGTGGCCAAACTTGAGGTGTCGAGAGAGTTCTTTCGCCTGCCCGTTGGAGGAGAAAAAGAAACATGCCAATGATCCTCGTATTTAATTTGCATATGGTAGTCATACTGGTGTGCATAATGGAGCCACTCTCAACTGGGTGGATTACTATTATCACAACTATTTGCCTCTATGCATACAAGAAGAGCACATATGTCCATCCTAGGCAACAGGACCAATTTCGTTCACTAGATTTAGCCAATATGAAAGACTCTACAATGGAGTATGCAAAAATAGAAAGACAAATACTCGCATCCCACTGTTCCCATGCAAGGTTAATTTGTTTGCGCAAGAGCTATGGATTCTTCGAGGAATAGGGGTGAGACACAAAGCAAGGTGTGAGCCCTATCCTTAAGCAATAATCTAATATATATGTTGGAAATTAATCTTAACCACGGCGTTAAATGACTGGCAGCAGCCATACCTTAGTTAGTGTTTTGTAGGTTGTGGATTGCGTGTGCAAAGAAGGAAAATTATTGAGCAGAGTTCATAACCCATTCCGCAACAGAGTTAAATAATCAAAGTCAAATAGCATGGTTATTAAATGAGTATGGGCAAGAAATTAATCCACAAGTGTTGTTTACTCCACGCAACTTTTGTAATGTTCAGAAAATGATGTCCGCCCATACTTTGTATTAAATGTGTCTGTAATGAATTAAATGTCTTAGATATATATGTGTTTAGTTTTTACATGTAAGGTTAGACAATGTGAGCAAGATAGATAGTGTTGTGTAATGTGGTGGATGGAGAAAATCGTGGAGCAAGTCTTAGATATATATGTGTTTATTTTTTACATGTAAGGTTAGACAGAGTGAGAAAGATAGATAGTGTTGTGTAATGTGGTGGATGGAGAAAATCGTGGAGCAAATTTTGGTGGGTGCCTGAAAACAATGTGTTACTCCACAACCCTGGTGAATGTAAATCCAAGTAAGAAGTCTTGTTTTACTTGTGAAGGAGTCAAAATCTCCATATGTTAATGTATTTTATGTGTTGAAGTTTTAATATAAAGTTTGGATAGTTGCGATATAGTTCTGGAATTTTCACGTATGTGTTTTACCGCAACACTCTATTTTACTCTGTTTCACCATGAGTAAAATTAGTTGATGATATTAAATCCTCTTTATAGTTGCGACACTCTGTATTGAAAAAAGGATTCACATATTTAAGCAACTGAATGGTATGGATTATGGATTAAGTGAGTTCTGCAACTCTGTGTAAATTTTATTAAATGTGCTGTCTAGGTTAAAGTAATTTCCGCAACTGTGTGTGAACTCCATGTGTTGAGGGAAAAGCATTGACTCCCTCTATTTTTAAAATTTCTAACATGGTATCAGAGCGGGTTTAAAATCTTAGTAAAAGATAGTGTTTTTATTGAGGAATTAAAAGGAGTTCTGAAAATTTTTTGTGGAACGTATTCTCCAGCAATGAGAAAGTTTTCACGCGGTAAGAAAAGTTTTACATAGTGAGAAAGTTTTTACACAGTAAAAATGGCAGCAACAAGCAAAAGCTTGACTAATCCACAAATACCACAGTTTAATGGAAAAAATTATGATTATTGGGCCACTACGATGACAACTTTGTTTGCTTCACAAGATATATGGGAGCCGGTGGAACAAGGTTTCCAAGAACTAGCAGATGCAACATCATTGGCTACTTTGACAGTAGCAGAAAGAGATGTGTTGAGAGATAACAAGAAGAAGGACAGCAAAGCCCTCTTCTATCTCTTTCAAGTAGTGCATGAGAGTATATTCCCAAGGATTTTAGTAGCAACAAGGTCTAAGGAGGCATGGGATATTCTCAAGACAACCTATCAAGGCATTGAGAAGGTGAAGATAGCGAAGCTACAAATGCTGAGGAGAGAATTTGAAACTCTCTGTATGAAAGAGTTTGATAACATAGACTCATTCTTCACACATGTGATTGGGTTGGTCACCCAGATAAGGTCTCATGGAGAGACAATTGAGGAAAGAAGAATAGTGGAGAAAATCTTGAGAAGTCTACCCTCAAGATATGATGCCATAGTAGTGGCAATAGAAGAGACAAAGGATCTCTCATAATTTTCAGTGGATGAGCTTTGTGCATCCCTGATGTCTCATGAACATAGACTGAACAAAACAGTGGACTCCTCTTTGGAGCATGCATTAAAGACACAGATGCCTTTTGGAAAAGGTAGAGGTCGAGGAAGAGGAAAAAACCCACATAGAGGTGGAAGAAGCAGCCCTGCAAGCACAAGTGGAAGGGGCAGCAATCAGAATCAAAGTGAAGGCTCAAGCCAACACCAAGCACAAGGACAAAGGTATGACAAATTCCAATTCCAATGTCATTATTGTAAAAAGTAGGGGCATTATGCCAATGAATGTAGAAAGAAAAAAAATGACATGAATAATAGGCAAAATGAAAATTAAAGAAGATAAGAACCAGAGTAATGTGCTTCTAACATGTAATGTAGCACAAGAAAAACAAGATGATGTTTGGTTTTTAGATTCAGGTTGTAGTAACCACATGACTGGAAACATAACAATGTTTGCCAATCTTGATGAGAATGTCAAGTCTGAAGTGACAACAGGGACAGATAGCAAATACTCCGTCATGGGAAAAGGAAGAGTGTCAATATTGACAAGGAAGGGAGAAAATTTTTTTGTGCCAGATGTATATTATGTACCTGGCCTGAAATGTAACCTTCTAAGCATTGGACAACTCGTGAACAAGGGTTACAATGTGTTTTTTAAGAATGATGTGTGTACTATCATGGACATACCTCCAAGTAAAAGGGTCATTGTTGAAGTGCACATGACAAAGAATAGGATGTTTCCTATCAAACTCAGAATAGACTTGAAGGAAGAAGGTGTGGTAGCAGCAGTTACACAAGAGGTTTTTCAAGAAGAAGTGAAAGACAAAAACTAGTTATGGCACTTAAGATTTGGACATCTCAATTTTGGAGGTTTGAACCTCTTGCATAGAAAAGGCATGGTAAAGGGATTACCACTCATAGAAAAACTGGACAACCTATGTGAAGGATGCATCTTGGGAAAACAACATAGAGAAGCATTCCCAACAGGGAAGAGTATAAGGGCAAAAGCACCCTTGAAGATTGTCCACTCAGATTTATGTGGACCAATGCAAACACCATCTTTACTTGGCAGCCATTATGTTTTGACATTCATATATGACTACACAAGGAAGACATGGGTCTATTTTCTAAAACAGAAAAGTGAAGTGTTTGAACAGTTCTGTCACTACAAAGCTCTTGTTGAGAAGAAAAGTGGGCAATACATCAAAGTGCTGAGAACTGACAGAGGTGGAGAATATATCTCCAAATATTTCCTATGTTTCTATAGGGAGAATGGCATACACAAGTAGTTTACCACAAGGTACACACCACAAAAAAATGGTGTTGCAGAAAGAAAGAATAGGACCATCATGGACATGGTCAGAAGTATATTGAAGGCAAAAAAATTTCCAAATGAGTATTGGGCTGAAGCTGTCAATTGTGCAGTGTATATTTTGAATAGATGCCCAATCCAATCTGTTATGAAGAGAATTCCGAAAGAAGAATGGAGTGGAACAAAGAAGTTTGTCACTCACATGAAAGTATTTGAATGTGTGGCATATGCACATGTACCAGATCAACTAAGGAAGAAATTGGATAGCAAGGGGGAGAAGTGTATCTTTGTTGGATATAGTGATGAGTCCAAGGCATATAAACTCTATAATCCATCCACCAAGAAAGTTATAATTAGCAGAGATGCACAGTTCATTGAAGAAGAAGCTTGGGATGGAAGCTTAGAGAAAACAGTGAATGTGAAGACATGTGTGTCTCACGAAGAGCAAGAGGAATGCACAGCAGCAAATAGTTCCTCCACGATGGTTCCTCCTCCACCTACACAAGCACAAAAAAGCACACCACAAGTTGGAAACAAAACAACCTTGAGAAATCAAGGAAGTGCTTCTCCAAGCACACCACAGGGATCATAAAATCCCTCGATTTCAAGTGGAACTTCAAGCACACCAAGAAGACAAAAATTTAGAAATATAAGTGAAATATATCATCAAGATGAAGCTGATAGCAGCGCTGGTCTAAATTCATTATTTGCATTATTTTGTCATGTAGATGACCCAATCCATTTTGAAGATGCAGTCAAGGAAGAGAAATGGGTTGCGGCAATGAATGAGGAGATAGAAGCAATAGAAAGGAATGACACATGGGAGTTAGTGGACCTCCCGCAAGGTAAAGAAGTCATTGGAGTGAAGTGGGTATATAAGACCAAGAGAAATGCTAAAGGAAATATTGAAAGGCACAAAGCAAGACTTGTTGTGAAAGGCTACAAGCAGTAGCATGGAAGAGACTATGTTGAAACATTTGCGCCAGTCACAAGGATGGAGACAGTGCGTACAGTGTTGTCATTTACAATGCAACAGAAATGGAAAGTCTATCAGATGGACGTAAAGTCAACGTTCTTGAATGGAGTTTTGAAAGAGGAGGTGTATGTTGTGCAAACTCCTGGCTATGAAATAGAAGGGCAAGAACACAAGGTGTGTATGTTGCAGAAAGATCTCTATGGGCTAAAGAAAGCACCGCGTGCATGGTACAACAGGATAGATGCTTACTTGCTGGACAATGGGTTTGAAAAATGTGACACTGAACCTACTCTCTACATCAAAAAAAGTAATGGTAAGATTCTTATTGTAATTTTGTATGTAGATGATTTGATTTTTACAGGTAGTGATGATTTTCTCATCGCTGATTTCAAAGCAGTCACGAAAAGTGAGTTTGAAATGACTAACTTGGGTTTTTTGAGATACGTCTTGGGCATAGAAGTAAAGCAAAATGAAAATGGAATTTTTATTTCTCAAGCAAGGTATGTAGTGGAAATTTTGGAGAGGCTTGATATGCATAACAACAAGCCATCACCAAATCCAACCGTCATGGGGTTGAAGTTGAGCAAGGAAGATTGCAGCAACAATTTCAATTCGACATTATACAAAAGCATAGTGGGCAGCGTAATGTATTTGACCGCAACTAGGCTTGATATAATGTATGCAGTAAGTTTGGTGTCGAGGTTCGTGGAGACACCCAAGGAGTCACATTGGCAAGCAGCGAAAAGAATTTTAAAGTATGTCAATGGGACAAAGGAGTATGGCATTTTGTACTCCGCAATTGATGATTTTAGGATGATTGGTTACAATGGCAGTGATTGGGCAGGAAGTGCTGATGATAGAAAGAGCACGTCAGTATATGTTTTTCATTTCGGTTTGGGAGACATTTCATGGGCTTCCAAGAAGCAACCGATAGTGTCATTGTCAACAGCAAAAGCAGAGTATGTCACCGCAACAGCAGCAGTGTGTCAAGCAGTTTGGATGAGAAGGATGTTGCGGGATTTATATCATGAACAAGATTGACTAACCACTATTTTCTGTGATAATATTTTAGCAATTTCACTATCAAAGAATTCTATCTTTCACAAAAGGACAAAGCATATTGATGCCAAATATCATTTCATAAGAGAATTGGTTAACAATAGTGAGATTGTATTGCAGCATTGTAGGTCAGAAGAACAATTTGCAGACACCTTCACAAAGCCATTGCCATGTGAAAAATTTTTTTATCTCAGATATTGTCTAGGAATGGTCAATGGCGGCAGTTGCGATTAAGGGGGAGTGTTGGAAATTAATCTCAACCACCACATTAAATGATTGGCAGTAGCCATACCTCAGTTAGTGTTTTGCAGGTTATGGATTGCGTGTGCAGAGAAGGACAAGTATTAAGAAGAGTTCATAACCCATTTCGCAACAGAGTTAAATAATCAAAGTCAAATAGAATTTAATGCATGGCTATTAAATGAGTATGGGGAAACAATTAATCCGCAAGTGTTGTTTACTCCACGCAACTTCTCTAATGTTCAGAAAATGATGTCCGCCCATACTTTGTATCAAATGTTTCTATAATGAATTAAATGTCTTAGATATATATGTGTTTAGTTTTTACATGTAAGGTTACACAGAGTGAGAAAGATAGATAGTGTTGTGTAATGTGGCGGATGTAAGTCTGTAAAGACAAGTGGAGAAAATTGTGGAGCAAATTTTGGCGGGTGCGTGAAAACAATTTTTATTGTGTGTCACTCCGCAACCCTGGTGAAAGTAAATCCAAGTAAGAAGTCTTGTTTTACTTGTGAAGGAGTCGCAGTCTCCATATGTTAATGTATTTCATGTGTTTAAGTTTTAATATAAAGTTTGGTTAGTTGCGATATAGTTCTGTAATTTTCACTTATGTGTTTTACCGCAGCACTCTGTTTCACTGTGAGTAAAATTAGTTGATGATATTAGCTCCTCTCTATAGTTGCGATTTTAATCTCCGCCACTCTGTATTGAAAAGAGGATTCACATGAATTCATTTCCGACTGAATGGTATGGATTATGGATTAAGAGAATTCCGCAACTCTGTGTAAATTTCAGTAAATGTGCTGTCTCGGTTAAAGTAATTTCCGCAACTATGTGCAAACTCCATGTGTTGAGGGAAAAGCATTGACTCCCTCTGTTTTTAAAATTTCTAATATATATATATATATATATATATATATATATATATATATATATATATAAGATTAATGATTTACAACTTACGATATCCAATAGAGTAATTGTTTAACCTGTTAATATAGATGGGGAAGACACCTTGGCAGATTAGAGAGGTTTAAAGCTCGTTGGGAGCTAGCTTAACCAAACCATTGAATGTTAGTCAAGAAACCCCCCGCCTCTCGATAACAAATGGGAAGGCCTACCTAATGAATGGCACCCACATTGCAGATCCCCAGGCTGGACATGGTCGCTATAGTGTGGTGTGAGGCCCTTACTCGCTCAACTGAGCTTCTTTCCCTTCGATATAACCTTCGCAGTTTAGTGCTTATAGACCTTTTCATCTCAAAGCCTCATGGAATACCTTCATCTATTGCTAGAGGTAATGAATTTGGTCTCCAACTTCCTTTCCCACTTGGCAAGTGGTGAAAGAAAATGATGGCAAGTCACCAGAGCGAGAGTGAGGAGCATCAGGAAGGATGGTATAAAGGTATCCATAATAGGTAAGGTACCAACATCTTTCAGAGGTTGGTCCCAGTGAAGAGAGGAAGCCTGCAAGGGACTTCCCTGAGAACCAACCATGGGGTTCGCACCCTGAACTGGATCCATTAGAACCTTTATCACATGGCAACTTACGTTGCGTATGTCAAAATGGATGTACTAGGACCCTGACCATAGAAATGTGTTGTGAAACCAGCTCCAAAAATAGAAGAAAAGAGATATCAATGCCTTAGAAATAAGCCACTTCAAGGGGGAAACATCCAATACATTACATTAATGAACAATTCTTGGATGATACAAATGAAAAAACCTCCTTTCTATAAATAGGAGTCCATGGGGCCACAATGTAATCCTAGCCGACCTAATAATAATAATGTAAGGGCACAATAATAACAATATGGGGGTTACAGGGGTACAAAAATAATAATAATGGGGGCTACACTAACATAATAAGGGACTCCACTATTAATATAGGGGCTTAATATGCCCCTCTCCTTCAAACAAGTGTTGTCCTCAACTCTTGATTATTTCTTGATGCTTCTGTATAAAATTCCCATCCTCCCATGTGGAATCTTCTACAGGAAATTTCTTCCACTTGCTGAGATATTATGAAATTGATCGTACTTGTCGAGTTCTTGTTTCTGTGACTGGTTCAGAATTTCTTTCAATTTGATGTTGATCTTCCTATTGTTTCATTAGATTCTGCACCAAAGTTAGGTTATCCTTTGAGAGTTGGAGAACTTGTTGTTGATGCTCGATGTGATCTTCCACTAATTTATCATCCATATTAGCTATTATTTTATCCTTCAAACCATCCAAATTAGCATCCATTTCTACTTTTAAACCATCTATGTCATCTTCGGTTGATCTTCGTAAGATCGAAATTTGTTGCACTTGGTACCGTAATTTTGATATCTCATACTGCAATTCTTCCTCTTCATGCGTCATAGTATAGCTTTATTTTTCTTGCTTTTGAGGAGCTCGATATTGAAACTGATTTATCTATGTGATTTTCGATCTTCAATATATGAAATTTGACCCTGAGGTAGCCCTGTGAATCCTCTTTCAAATGCCACAGGTCTGACTTGATTTGGATTCTTGAAGGCAAAGTTGTGTCCAATCTCCTATGATGACCTAATTATGGACTGGTTTAGTAGAGCGAACTTGAATGAATTTCCACGTGTCTCTGTTTCCTCCTTCGGCTCTGAAATTGATAGCCAAGAAACTATAGTCCATTTACTTGCGGTCAATTTTTACAGAATTCCAATCCGATTCTCAGAAAGAGAGTTATGAAGATTTTCCCATGATCAACTCTTTGAGATGAAATTCGGGAGCCTGAAAAAGACCTAACTTACACAGATCATATCTCCAAAACTATTGTGAAACAAGCTCTGAAATTTTGTGAAAATGTTCCTCAGGATTTTAGTTTTGTGCTCTAAAAAATTCAGCTTCTAAGCCTTCGTATAAAAAACGTTATAGCAAAAATTCCGTGATGACCTTTTTAGGTGAAATTTAGAAGCCTGCAAAAATACCTAACTTGCACAGATCATATCTCCGACAATATTGCAAACCAAGCTCTGAAAATTTGTGACAATGTTCCTCAGGATTTCGTCTTCTCACTCTAAAAATATCAGCTTCTAAACCTTCATAGAAAAAATTTTATAGTGAAAATTCCACGATGACATGTTTGGAGTAGCGAAACCCTAGAATCCAAAGCTCTGATACCAAATGTTGTGAAACCAGCTCCAAAAATAGAAGAAAAGATATATCAACGCCTTAGAAATAATCCACTTGAAGGGGGCAACCTCCAATACATTACATTAATGAACAATTCTTGGATGATACAAATGACAAAACCTCCTTTCTATATATAGGAGTCCATGGGGCCACAATGTAATCCTAGCCGACTTAACAATAATAATGTAAGGGCACAATAATAACAATATGGGGGTTACAAGGGTACAACAATAATAATAAGGGGGGCTGCACTAGCATAATAATGGACTACCTTATTAATATAGGGGCTTAACAAAATGGTACCTGAACTCAGAGAAATGTAATAGCATACCCACTTGAATACCTACCCCGATTTACTCACTAGCCCACCAGTGGTTATCTTACATGTGTTACTAGTTTAGAGAATATAAACACTGCCCATAATGCAAATAGAACCAGCTATGTGTGATGTTGGTCTTATTTCTCTAACTGGGTAAACTATAACAACAAAACTGGTGCGGGCATGGGCTCCAATCCAATATAGACTTTTCACCATATGAACAAGGCTACATATAAGAATCCACTGACCAAGGTCTTGCTTTCTGCTTACTTTTCAAGTTTGATGAATCCACAAGTGAGCTAGTCAACAACTAGTCTTAACTTAATTGCTGGACTTTTCATATGGCATATTTTATGTTATAACATTACTTGTAGTTCCTACTTTAAATGTTCCAATAATTCTCTTTGTTCCAGAATAATTCCCTCAATCTATTTGAGTAACAATAAATTGGATTAGTCGGGGAAACAGTGTGTTGGGCGGGCAAAGTGTCATCACAACAGTTTGGTGCATGTGCTTCAGGGCCAACCCCTCCCTGCTCAGACTAGTGTTCAATCAGATTTGTAGAAAGTTAGTTTTGTGGTATTGAACCATTGTTGCCATGGAAGACATGCCAAATATTCAAGGTTCAGAAGCTCTAAACTGGAGGAAAACAGGTGATGCAGGAAAAATCATTTCAACGTTGCATTTTTATTCCTGATTTGTAGTCACAATTCCAATTCCATTATTCTATATGGATTCAATGTTGCATTTACATGCTTTATTACATATTTTATATAGTTTAGTTATCGTTGTCCATATTGTGAGTTGGAAGTGATGTTTATAGGTTGGGTTGCAACATGAAACAACAAGTTATCTGTTTTCCTAATTTGTCTTTTCAAACTCAGACAATTTCTACATTTACTGAAACCATAGCCTGACCAATAGATTGAACCTATTCCTCATCCTCTAAGATTTTGGTAGACTTTTCCTGGTAGATTCTGGTAGACTTTCCCTAGAATGTTTAGTTTTTATTATTTGAGGGAAGCTAGCCTTATGGTCCTAGTCTATGCTAAACCTGAAGCTATCAATCCCCTTTAACGATGACAAGCATACTTTATTAAAAAAATATACCTCTCCTTATCTCGTTTACCGAGTATCGAGAAGTTAAGGATCTGTCTCATTCAAACCTACCAAGTACCGAGAAGTAAAGGATCTGTTTCATTCAAACCCTCTCCTAATTTTACAAAAGGTTTGCATTTTCAAGTGGTATTGTTTAAATTTTTATGTTGAGTAGTACAAACGGAGTGAAAACTTCATCCAATTATGTTTTTGGAATTTCCATAAAATTTTAGAAGCCGTGTTTTATCACGAGATCTATTAAATACCTCTAGCTACAACCTGTAATTGGAATTGGTATATAATTTTAAACGTCATGTTTTACCTCCAGATCTTTTAAATACCTCTGGATCTAGACTGTAAGTGTATCTGGGAAATGGCTTTTCTTGCTGTAAGATATGTTATCCATGTATCAAATTTAGAATTTTATGCCAAATTTACATTTTTATCGAATTCTATCCAATTCTCTATAAACATACTAGTAAAATCTACTATCCATATAAGAAATTTATTATATATATTAATCTAAGTAGATAGGAACATGAATGTTTTATTATCGCTCCATTACCTTTTAATATGTTCTACTTAAATTTTCTTAATACATCGAGTTCAGGTTTAATAGATGGATTTTTATAATATTTTACTGTTATCGGGATTAAAGTCTCGATTGGAGAAAACACAAAATATTTAGTGGAATAATGTCCCTTGAGATTGGCATATACAATCAATTGATTTTACACCAAATATATTATTATTGGCTAGCATAGGCATGAGGTTTATGCTGAAATTTAATATTAAAGAATTCGTGGTAATGATAGAGTTCTAATCGATATGATGTTAATCTCTTAATGACACAAGGATTTTTCTTTATGATGACATTAATCTGTTTGTACAGGTTTATATGAATGGCGTGCCAGAGACTGCTAACTTGAGGGGAGTTCATAAAGAGAATATTAGGTAAAGATTTCTTAGGCTTTCAGGCAGGTGTTCTTCAGTGTGTATCTGTCAACTATTATGCATGACATTGATAAATAAAGTTTTGTGCCTTGATTGAAAGCTTCGGGCTTTTCATATTTGCGATGAAATATATACACTTTTTCATAACATCTTAAACCATATTTTTCAAAAGTTTAATCAATTCTGATTTTTATGAATGCTCAACATCATAAAGAGAGTACAAAAAAGTCAACAAAGCAAACTGAGAACAAACATGCTCAATAAAAATGGAAGGAGATACATACACTTCAACTTCCGCATGGTAATTCTGCAAAGAATGATATCCTTGTTAATTCTGTTGATTGTTGGGGAGAAGCCATTGTAGTTTTATTTCATAATGATTGATTTGTTTTTTATATGTATAATCTACTGCTTTGCGAGAAGTTTCGTAAAACATAAGTTCTAGGATAGTCAGTTTATAGTTACTGTATTTAGTAATAAAGAGGTCAATATGTTCGCGCAGTTGATTTCTATTTGGGTAACATGTTTAATGTATGGTGTTGTCTTTGCACTATGTTCTAATTTTTTCACAAAACAGGGCAACACAATGGATAGAAAAATTATTAGACATATTGAGATACTTGTTTCATAGCCTTAAGAATCCTTGTGCTCGTGCTTGTGTATGACGCCTTCAGAATTCTTGTGCTTGTGCTTGTGTATGACTGGATCTTTCTTCCACTAGCCGAAAATTTTACAGGTCTCGAGCCGCGAAAATATGATGCTCAAAGGGTAGAATTTGGAATATTCGTTTTTGTTCTTGCCATGGTAGTTGCAACACTGAAAAATCTCAAAAGACTTAAAGAAACAAAGGATAATGTTTTAGTAGACCTACCCAATGCAACAATTCCAATGACCATATTTGGGTTGCTTTCACAATAATTTCTTTATGGCATGCCAAAATTCTTTGCAATGGTGGGAATGTAGTAATATTTTTATGATCAGATGCTCAATAGAATGAGAAGCTTGGGTATTGCAGTGTTTTTTAGTGTGCTTGGTATTGGTAGCCTTTTGAGTGGAATTTTTATATCCATTGTTGATGAGATAGTCAATAAGAGAAAAGAAAGAAGTTGGTTCCAAGACAATCTGAACATAGCTCATTTGGACTAATTTTATCGATTTTTGGCTGCAATTAGTGCACTCAATCTCTGCACATACATCTATTTTTCCAGCTGTTATAATGGTACAAAACCAGAATAGAGGATTTTCGATTATGAAGAGGTGGTCAGTTAATCAATGGTGTCTCCTGATTCATGAACTGTGATGGACGTGGTATCTCCTGATTCATGAACTGTGATGGAATTGTAATTGTAGATTTCCATGAAACTACTGTTAATATGAATTGTTTGTAACAAAAAATATTCATAATGTTCATATGAGAAGCAATTTTATTAATTTACAAGGTAAAGGTAAATATCTGTTATCTTTTTTATGTAGCCCTATTAGTTTATTTTCTTTGTCATTTTAGTTTGGGTTTTATGTTAGCAACTTCCAGTTACGCAATTCCTTGAAGCGAAGTAAATTCAAATCTCCAATTGAAGTATCAATGGAGAACAATAATAATAATATTTAGGGAATTGGCATGAAATGAAACAATAGTATTTAACAATAACATTAAATAATAAGAACACATGAAAAAAATAAAATGAATTCAACCACAAAGATTTTTTCTGTATCCATAGAATCATAATTGAAAGCACAAACACATAAGACATAAAAAAATGCATAGTACAAATGCACAACTACACAAACTATTTATACTTAGTTGGTCAATTTCGCCATCCCACTAATTTTCATACCAATAATAACAATTATGATCTTAGTCATCACACTAATTCTCATGCAAACTCGAGTAGTCCTCTTGGTTTCAATAGACATTGTACTAAATTTCCTAACCTGTGCCATCATGTTCATGGTGAGAGGCACAATGTGATGGGTTTGAATATTGCCCATCCTCTGGAATTTCCTCGAGACAATTTTTGGCCCATGCCACAGATTCATAGAGAAAATGGAATCTATAATTCATATAACAATCCCTACCAATTGCATGGCCACATTAATATGTTGGCCTCAAACATGTACTTCAAATTCCCCAATCGATTGTTTGATCAACCCGCCTCAAATCACCATCAAGAAGATCAACTAATATCTTCCCAGGACACCTTAGCCATTATCTCCAAATGCCTCAAATCACCATCAAGAATATCAACTAATCTCTTCCTAGGACACCTTCAACATTATCTCCAAAGGAAAAGTGTAGGTCAAAGACCTAAAAATAAAAAAAAATGCATCAAAGAGGAGTGGATAATTAGGAAGGAACAAGAATGTTCATCTAATGACCAAAATGAAAACAAAGTTGTAGATCCCTGGTTACTTTTTACATAATATTTCACAACATGGGATGGCCCATTGAGATGCCCTGTGGGAAATATAAATACAGCTACCTCCTTTTTTTTTCATTTCAACACCTATATTTCCCTCTTCCTACATACTGAAAACATAAGTTAACTTAACTAAATCAAAGAATAATTTCAAAAACATTCATACCTATTACTTCAGTTGGTCATCTAGCTTTATTCAAACTGTTCCCCATCTTGAAGATGGGTCTTCAAACTAATCCCCATATTCTGCAACTGTATCAGCAAACTTGAGAGAGTAACAATGATACAATCATTGTAATTCTTCCCAAGATGAAGAAATCACTCCATGAAATCAATGATCCTTTCATATCATTAACTAGTTGCTACATGATCACTATATTTGCTATATGGTTGTTATCAATGCATATATGTACAATGAATTCTTCAACTACTAAATGTTGCTAACCATGATGTCATGCATTCTATTAATGCAATTGCATGCCCTACGCTAACTGTACAAATATCACTAGGATGAATTTATTTCATAAGAAGAGATCACTAGGATATTTTTATTTCAACATCTTCTTCTCGGGCTCCATCCTGAATAAGGTCAATCGTGGACTTCTTCAGCTTCATGGGCTCCATTCTTCCTCTTTGTACCTTTCTTTTGATTAGATTCCTACGAGAGATTCAAGAAATCCCTCATGTAGTGACCAAGCTCATTACATTCAAAGAATCTTATGTTTGACATATCATAATTCTTCCTTCGATGAGAGCTTCCCATATTTCCTTTATTAGAAGTACTCATCCTTGTTGTATATTCTTGAGATTTATTATGAGGAGTTGTCTCATATTTTCCTTCCAATCGAGTTTCTTCCATCACACAGTGATACCATAATTCGTCAAAGCTGGGAGTATCCTTTCTCGAGTAAATGTCGGTCACGAACGAGTTCCATTCTGGTGGAAAAGAATTGAGGACACATGTTATCATTTCTACATCAGAAATTGTCTCTCCAAGGGCATGAAGTTGATCTCTTAATTTAGACATCTTTACAAGATGAGTTGCAATAAATTCTTCAAGAGGTATCCTTATCTTGTACAATCTGCTTCTCAAGAAAAAAATTTGACCCGAGGTGCTCAATGTGTATAACTTATTCAATATGTAATAGATGTCCTTGGAATTTTTTAGCTCTGCCACAAATGGTATGAGATGATATTTTATTGATTCAATCAAGTTCCTTTGAGCTCTTATCTCACTTTTGAAATATTTATTTCACTCATCGACATCCTTCTTTTTTGGTTTTGTAATATTGTATTTTACATATTCCATGACATCATTACATATTCTCAAGGAGAATAAGGCCAATCATCTTATTACACCCTTGGTAGTTAGAGGTCCCATCGAGCGTATTTCTCTCCTTGTATAAAAAATACATATTGGATGCTAAAATCATCGAAAATGAGTGCGAGTTGTCGAAGAGCACCAAGAATACCACAAAGCTCGAAAAAACGATCATTTCGATGATTTTCAATGGAAAATGGGATGAATTGAAGCCTAATTCTTGCAATGTGTTTGACGTTGGGGGGCATTGTTTGGTCAATTTAGTGTGTCCTAAATTGCTGCATTTAATTGTCAATCCGGGAATCGTAAGCTGATGAAGTGCGGCGCACTATATGTGCAAGATAACCTCTTTCTTAACTTTTTGTCGTTTATGGTCTTTCTAAGGTGAAATGGAAATTCTAAAGTGAAAAACAAGTTTGGTTATAATTGTTCAAGGAAGTGATATCCCCTATAATGATTTACCAATCTCGAAACTTTAAAAGCAAATTGAAATTACAAATGAAAAAAGAAAGTAAACTGCTGAAATGGAAAGTGCTGTTAATCTAATGAATCAAAACAAGAAACTAGTGAATATGAAAACTAAACTATTCTTGCTGCCAACCGAACACAAAAGAAACTACGCTTATGGAAATTCAAAATTGCAATGAAAGAAATCTAAATCAGATTACATCAATTCATTTTCTGACCCTTCATCATTAGACCAGCTATGACTTGCGGAAGTAATCATAAACAACTTGTGTAACTGATATTTAATTTGCAGAAAGTAAACTAATACTAAACCATACACACATAATTCAATCCCTTGCCATCAGTCCAGCTGTGGCTTTCGGAGGCAACTGAAGATGTCATACATGATTTAATATATCTAAATTTGCAGAAAAGGAACTAATACTAAACTACACATTTCATCATGCAGCCCCTCACCATCAGTCCAGCTGTGGCTTTCGGAGGTAACTGAAGACGCTATGAGTAGCTTAATATATCTAATTTTGCAGAAAGGAAACTAATACTAAACTACACATTTCATCATGCAGCCCCTCACCATCAGTCCAGCTGTGGCTTTCGGAGGTAACCGAAGACACTATGAGTAGCTTAATATATTTAAATTTAACTACTGAATCAGATAAACAAAACTAAAATGAACAAAACAAGACTGAAGTTAAACAAAAGCTGTGGAAAGAAAACTAGCAGCAGAATAATGTCAGTTTCATATCATTAGCCAAAATACTATGAAAATGCCCCGGGCTGTCTACCTAAAACCTGCACAAGAAAACTGATCAGTGATTTAACAATCATAAAAAACATGAAAGACAAGAATGCAATGGAAATTAATGAACAGAAATGAAGCAACTATGAAATATGAACATGTAATGAGTTATGATACAATGACTGTTTAAAGAAATGAAATGAAAAATATATACATTAATACACAGAACCTTGGCTGAGCAGGGGCCCTCTACGCAGCTTTGGTAACGATCCTCAACACAAATTAAGTTGAAAACAGAGTTTTTCACATTAAAAAGCAGTTCATTACAGACTAGTAGTATTACGGCTCAAGGCAACGTAATCACTACATAACAGAGTACGCACATCAACTCAACAGCTATGATCAACTAACAACTATCAACTAACTCTACGTGCGTATGCAAACGCTCTATATAAAGCAATAAACTGTAACTGTCTCCTGAAGTTTATGATAGCAGCCAACACGTAGACCACTAAGGCCACGGATATAGGAGTATGGCCATGTTGGAAAACGGATCTATGGAAGGTGGGTGCTTGAATTCAACTCCAGAACTTTTCACAGATGTCAATTAACCTCCGCAAGCTTAGAAACGGCCGTATGGATGTTTATATGCCACGAAACAGAGTCCAGCCGACATAGAACTCCATAGTTGACTTCCACGTGGATGCCTTTGACCGCGGCTTTCTTTGACGAATTTACTTGAACCAATAGGACACGAACCATGTCCTCGTCATTCCTAGCCTGCCCATGTGGCTCGTTTCCTTCGTAGACACCTGTAGCATAGATTTCCACAAAATAGCTGTGGAAAGTTGCAGCAGCTGCGGAAAGTGGCAAGTTTCCGCAGTTGTATGAACAAAATCTAAATCAAATAGAAAACACAAAAACATAATTAAAAACCATGTTAGATACCCTTTTGCACATGATATTGACAATTTTGGAGGTTTAGGTGAGTGAAAAAGATATGGAAAAGTGTATGGAAAAGAGGCAAATTCGGGACTCAACATACCCCCACCGTGAAGGTGTTGCATGTCCTCATGCAACCAAAATTTTGATACTCTTTGTTCAATTCATGTGCCTTGATACTTCAGCCAGCACATCTAACCCCCTTCTCTTCTTCTTTGGTACTGCCATCATTTTGGGTTTCTTCATGAGGCACCTGAATTTGATATTCACAAGTGCTCTGCTCAATTTTTGGCATTTCCTTTTTAGCTTCTTATTCTTCTTTTGCCAAATACCCAAATGTAACATAGGATTGTCATGGATAATCTTGTCCAGTTTGCCTTGCTCTTTGAGTGTTTCATTTTCATTTTTGATATGCCGATTCAAAAGCTCAAGCTCAAAAATCTCCTGTTTTAATGACTGAACTAAATCATCCTGCAATGTATGAGGCTGAATAGAAGAGGTACTTGGGCCTGTGGCTGCCTTCTCCAAGGATTCTATGTATTCATATACCTCCTGCTGTTTGGGGTCTACTTCCGGTGTCTTTTTCATTGGGTTGTCCCCAAAGTGCTGCAAGGGAGAATTGTGTTCAAAATCTGGCCGAGGAGAACTTACATCAATATTTTGCCGAGAATAAGATGGAGTATGCTCATTGTCTGATTGGGAGTGAAAGGAGTCAGGTTCACTAACTGACTGAAATGGACTATGGTCAGTTGGAGACTGTTCAGATGTCTCCTCACCCAAATCAATGAAATGAGGACCTTTAATTTGTGTTTTTCTCAATTTTCCTTTAAGCCTGCTGCTTCTCCTTACATGCTGTGGTACACTACCCTTTTGTTCTTGTTTTCCTGTTTCTGCCTTCTTGGATAGAGATGACTGTTTTTGAAGAAAAACTAATCTTTGAGATAGAATTTGGTGATCTTCTTCTTCAGAAGAAGGAGTTTTATGGACAACCTCAATAATTTCTTTCCCTTTTGGTATTATTGGCTTCTTAGTTTTGATTTCCTTCTTCTTCCTTTTTACCAATCTCTCTTCCCTATCATTTTTCTTCATAGTAATAGTAGAAGTATCTTGGATTTCATCTACTGTTCTTTTCCTTCTACTTCTTTTTGCTGTGCTAGCTGCGGGAACTTCCTGTGTAAGAGCAACTTGGGTTTCAACATCCATTTTCTTTCTTCTACTCCTTCTAATTAGATTACCTTCAGGAATTTCCTGAGGTTCTTCAAAGAAGTTTCTAACTAGGAATTGTTCCCATGTATCTTTTCTTTCTTTTAGCTCCTTTTCAATCAGAATTTTTATAAACCCATGATGATATAAATGAGGCTCTACATCTCCTAGGTGTTTTTGCACAGTGACAACCATTTTCTTCAAGCTATTATATAGGAAATAAGGAAGATTGAGAGTTTGGTTTTCAAGAAAATTCATCAATATCCTAGTATGATACATGTACATGGAGCCAAAACGGCCTTCACATGTGATAAATTTCTGAACAATGAGTAGTAAAGTGGCCCATTCATCTTTTATTGCATGCACAGGGATTCCTCTTTTGAAAACAGTGATATCCATACCTTGATTTTGGAGGATTGTTCTCCATGCCTCATCACTGATACTTTTGTTTTTGAACCAACGTTCTCCTTCCTGAAGAAGCTCTGTGGCTGCTGCTATTGATGCTTCATTGACTAAAAACTTGAGGTCTCCCACTTCTGCTTCCGAGCCATCAAATGATCTCGCAAACGCTTTGGTAACTTCTCTGTGGTAACCCCTGAATTTCTGAATAAAACGCGGCCATTTAGCTTTCCTCAACATCTCTTTTGCTTGCGGAAATCCCTCTATAAATTTCTGTCCTTCCGGCTCTGCCCTTAATAATTTTCCCATTTTCTTCTCTGTGCTTTACAGGCTTGCCTCTGTGAGGGTTTAAGCGGAAATGGAACGATGGAATACACAGAGTATAGCACAATACTGTGGGGAAGTTATCACAAAACGGAAATGAGCACCATAAACAGAATGGAATAAGACTGTGGGTGGATATACGGGAATGAGAGTGAGCAAAAGGAACAGAATGGAATGAAACAGAGAGTGAGAATGAGTAGAGTGGGGTTTTGTAAACACGACAGAGAAACGACAAAGAGGTTAACAAAGTATAATGCATTCGGCCGCATTTTGAATTTTTGGTGGCTGTGTCATAAATATGAACACGTTTCAATCAATGATTAAGAAGTTATGCGGCTTGTAAGAGTCCTTTGTCAACTCAAATACGTATCATTATCCACGGTGGGATATTTGAACATGAGTGAGAGTCGGAATTTCAATAATAAAACCGTTTGTGAATAAATGCAAGAGGATAACATAGAGATCGTGGAAGGTTACGAACTGTCAATATAATCATTGCGCGTTATGGGTAGAGCTCATAGTTTAAAATTACATAAAAATGTGTTTTTCGATACTATTTGAAATAAACTTTATTCATACCTTTGGAATCCTTGTTTTTGCCCTTGGTCTTCAACTGATTGATCTTCATTAGTGTCTTGAATGTCCCATTGATCCTCTCCTGCATTTTATTTCATGATTTATGAAAATAACAACTAACTGTACATTCTTTTTTTGAAAACAGAGTAGTAGTAGCTGCGGAATCTGCTTCTGGCTGCGGAAACTGGAGTCAGCTGCGGAAACAGATGTCAGCTGCGGAAACTGACACAGCTATCACTTGGATGAAATAGAAATGAACAAATGACAAATGACCAGGTGGAAATGGTCATAAAAAGATTTTTATTGATGGAATGGATGAAATGAAGTGGAATGAAGTGAAATGAAATGGAATGAAGTGGAATGAAATGGAGTGGGTGGTGAGATGAAATGAAATGAAAAACATAATTTTTTTTTTTGGAAAATATAGAGTGTCAGGTGTCCCTGATTTTCACCCCATATTTTCTGTATAAGACTGCCAATCAATGATTGGTTTTCAGGCTTATACCATTTTTTTTTTTTTCTTTTTTTTTTTTTAACTTGAAAAACAAAAGCTAGCTTGGTAGAGAAGAAGGATTCTTCTGTACCAGCCTGATTGCAGAACTTTCTTGAAACAACTTGACAAAATCCTCTTTAGAGAGTGGCTTATGATAAACTTTCAATCTATGGCCATTCACTAAAGGAGGAGTTTGAAACTCATCAATGGTCTTGATTCTTACAGCTCCATTGTTAAAGATCTTGTCAATCTCATATGGCCCAAGCCAATGAGTCTGAAATTTCCCCTGAAAATCTTTAAACTTGGAGTCAAATAACAATGCCCAATCTCCTTCTTGAAACTTCTTCTCTTTGATATATTTGTCATGCCATTTAGTTCTTTGATATTGAACTAGATCGGTTCTTAGAATTGCTTCTTGTCTGATCTCATCTAGCTCATTCAACTGCTCCATTCTATGCTTTTGGGCTTCTGATAAGTCCATTCCCAACTGAACTGCTATCTTGAAGGTCTTGACTTGGAACTCAATGGGAAACAAGACTTCTTTCCCATAAAAAAGTTCATAGGGAGAATGTCCTGTTGTATTCCTCCATGTAGTTCTGTAGGCCCACAAGGCTTCTGGAAGCCTTTCTGCCCAATCTCTTCTATGTAGATGAACAGTTTTGGTGATGATACTTTCAAGAAATTTGTTTGTGGACTCCACTCGACCATTTGCTTGTGGATGGTAAGGAGTAGATTTTTTGTGCTTGATTTTGTATTCTTCCATCAACTTCTCCACCAAATTTGATGTGAATTGGCTCCCCTGATCTGTTACAATTTCTCTTGGAACACCAAAGCGAGTAAAAATATCCTCATAAAGAAAATAAACAACTGAATTTTCAGTAGCAGATACTAATGCTTTAGCTTCTACCCATTTAGTAACATAATCAGTACAAACCAATATATACTTCTTTTGCTTGGATGGTGGATTAATAGGTCCAATGAAATCTAAAGCCCATTTTTCAAAGGGTTCAATGAGTACCTGTGTTTGCAATGGCATTTCATTTGAAAGGGTAGGTTTCCTTACTCTTTGGCAGCTGTCACACCTTTTGACATATTGTTTTGCATCTTTGAAGAGGGAAGGCCAATAATATCCTAAAGAGAGGATTTTATAGGCCATCCTTTTGTCTGCAAAGTGTCCGCCGCATGGTTCATCATGACACGCCTTAAGAATATCAGGCATTTCATCTTCCCTGACACATCTTCTGATCACAAGATCTGGCCCTGTTTTAAACAATTCGTTAGAAATCCATGAATATTTTGAACTCTCCTGAATAATCTTTCGTTTTTCTCTTGGAAATAAATGTGAAGGTAGTTTCCCCGTAACCAAATAGTTAGCAATATCTGCATACCAAGGGGTCTTAATAGTTACTGCAAACAAGTATTCATCAGGAAATTTATCTTCTACAGGAGAATCTTCTTTAGTATTCTGAATCCTAGACAAGAAATCAGCTACTGTATTCTGTTTTCCTGGTCTATCCAACACAGTAATATTGAATTCTTGCAAAAGAAAAAGCCATCTTGTCACTCTGCCATTAGTAACAGGTTTGTTCATTAAATATCTAATTGCAGAATGGTCAGTATGAATAAAAGTTTCATAGCCTGTTATGTAATGTCTAAACTTATTAATTGCATGAACAACAGCTAAGAACCCTTTTTCAGTCACAGTATAGTTCAACTCTGTGGGAGTCAAATTTTTACCGGTGTAATAAATGGCATAAGGAATTAAATCTTTTTGACCCAACACAGCTCCAAGAGCTGTATCTGAAGCATCTGTAGAAATATGGAAAGGAAGTTTCCAATTTGGTCCCCTCAAGATAGGTGCTTCAGATATTCTTGTTTTCAAAGTTTCAAAAGCGGATTGACAATCAGGATCCCATTTAAATTCACAGTCTTTTGTAAGCAACTTGAAGAGTGGAGATGCTATTTTAGTGAAGTTTTCGATAAATCTTCTATAGTAACCAGTAAATCCTAGAAAACTTCTAACATCTCTTTGACAATTTGGAATAGGCAACTTGGAGATGACTTCAACTTTTGATCTATCAACCTTAATTCCATCTCCCGAAATATGATGTCCTAAAACAATCCCTTCAGTAAACATCATAAAGCATTTTTCATGGCTTAATGAAAGGTTTGTTTCTTTACATCTTATGAGAAATTTTTCCAAATTTTCTAATGCCTCTTCAAATGAATTACCATAAACTGTAAAATCATCCATATAAACCTCTACACAATCATGGATTAGATCAGAAAAATTCCTAGTACTGCTCTTTGGAATGTTGCGGGTGCATTACATAACCCAAAAGGAAGCACTCGGTAGGCAAAAGTTCCCCATGGACAAGTAAATGTGGTCTTATCTTGATCTTCAGGTGCTACCTGAATCTGATTATAGCCACTAAAACCATCCAAAAATGAAAAGTACTTTTTACCTGCTAATGTATCTAATACCTGATCAATAAAAGGCAAAGGAAAGTGATCCTTCAAAGTTGCTTTGTTCAATTCCCTGTAATTAATGCATACTCTCCATTTACCATTCTTTTTAGGTACTATAACCAAAGGAGAAACCCATCGGCTATCTGAAATTGGATAAATGAAGTTTACATTGAGAAGTTTTTGGAGCTTTTCTTTCACTATCTCCCTAAGATTTGGATTCATCCTTCTTTGAGGTTGTCTGATTGGTCTACTGTTTTCCTCAATATAGATATGATGGATGCAAGTCTTAGGATCAATACCCTTCATGTCAGTATACTCCCATGCAAATGCAGTAGAATGTTTTTGCAAGATTCTCGTTAGTTCTTCTTGTTGTGACTTCTCCAGATGTTTGTTGATATTCAATGTCTTTTCTGGAAAAATCTCAAAAGCAGAATTACCAAACTCTTCCATAGAGTAAAGAGATATTTGTCTTGATGATAAATATTCTATGTCAGATTCCAACTGAAATTGTGTGGGGTCATATTCTGAAGTTATCTCAAAATTTTCTAATGTGTTCAGAATTTGACTATCCTCACTAATTTTGTACTGTAAAGATGTATTGTATAGTGTTCTTCATCCATCACCCCATTCATTGTCTCCTATTTCGTAATTGCTATGGTGAGGATACACCAATTGAATTTCCTTTGTCAATTCCTTTGTCGAATTACCATACGAAAATGTACATGTCTCCAGATCTACAACTAATAAAAGCATCACTGTGGCCAGCCAAGGTCTTCCTAAGATAATTGGATGTCCTCCAGATCGCTTTTGGGAGCTTTCAAATCAAAGTTCATCGGATATTCCCAAGAATCTAAGGAGACCGAAATATCTTCTAATACACCATCTGGTTTGATAATTGATCGATCTGCAAGTTGCAGTAAAGTAGGTGTAAAAAGAAGATTAGGAAGTTTTAGCTGTTCCATAGTCTGTCTACTCATAATGTTGATAGTAGCCCCTAAGTCAATCAATGTGTTTGGAATTTCTATCCCATTTATATGTGTCTTGAAAATTGGACTTCCTGGATCTACATACTTCTGCATGGTAATTTTTCCCATCATAATGTCTGCAATCTTTCCTACCAGGTGGATTCTTCTTGTGTCCTTTAGCTTTCTTCCTGGTCTTTTGAAACTCAACTCCTTTATGGTTTTTGCTAGAATAGGAATTTCTCGAATAGCTTGTAGCAATGGAATCTTGATACAAACATTCTTCAATTCATCTAGAAAGTCATAGTTAGGCAACAAGATTTGTTTTTCCACCCCCTTATCAATTTGTAGTCTTTCCGGAAAAGGAGGCGTAGATGAAGATACAGGTTGCTCAACTATAGGAGTTGTGGATGTTAGCTTTTCTTTTTCTTTTTGAATTTTTGAATTTTGAAGAGATTCTTCCTCAGAACCCTTATTGACTTGAAGAGAGTCCTCCTCAGAGGTATCTTGCTCTTGAATGTCTATAGAAGGTTTTTCTAAAACTCTACCAGATCTGATTTGTACATCGTTGAGAGGAACAATCATATAGGTAGGAAATTGTTGTCCTTCTACCATATAAGTAGTTTGAGGATTCTTATTGTTAGGATTTGGCAATGGCTGAGCTGGAAGTTGATTTGTCTTCTGTTGGTATGGGAGCATGAGTTGAGGATTTGTATTTTGTTGAGAAGGTTGTTGTTGTGGAAATGGCAATGAAAGTTGTTGTGGATTTTGGTTTGAAAATTGTAGAGCTTGTTGATTTTGAAAAGATGGAGGATATTGATAAAATTGAGCAAATCTCCCATAAGGATTTTGCATCCCTTGTACCCATGGCTGATATGAATTTTGATATTGGGACCAAGATTGTTGCCAAGGAGTCCAATTTGGTGGGGTTTGAAGATTCATAGGGTTATTAAACCCTTGAGATTGTTGTCCCTGCCAAGGTCTCCTTGCGACAAAACAGAGAGATTCTATTGAATTTGGATCTTCTTGAAAAACAGCTTTGAGTCCTGGGATTGAAGGACAATCCTTGATTTCATGATTTTCTGAGCAAATCATACATGTTTCTACAACTTTTGCATCCAAGGGACATTCCCTTAAAGCATGTTTTTTTCTACATTTCGGACAAAAGATGGCTAAAGCATCTGTTTCTGCTTTCTGCTTGTTTTGGATTTTAAGGGTGTCTAGTTGTTCACTAAGACCCCCTAAGATATCAGTTTTAAAATCATCAAGCATATTACCAATCTCTGCCCTACTTACTGATCCAATTGCAGATTTGTTAGCCCTAATAAGAGAAGAATCCCTAGGCCCTTTTCCAGTTTTAGATCTTCCCCTTGAGAATTGGATACATAGTTCTGTTATATCATGAAATGGGAGTTGAGAAATGTCTCCTTTCCCCATCATGTTTAAAATTTCTATCCATTCATCTCTAATGGATTTTAATAGGATGGCTTTCAAGGTTTCATTATCTAAGTTGCTCATATTTGCTCTTTTCAAGTTGTATTGAAATCTTTCAATTAAGTCTTCCAAATTTTCATCTTCTTTTTGCATCATTTTGAACACCTCATCCTTGTGATTGGTGGGCATACAATAATCCAAGTATCTATCCAAAAATGTTTGTTTCATATCATTCCAAGTCCTGATAGATTGAGTGGCTAATCCCATGAACCATTTCAAAGCAAATCCCTTCAATGTTGAAGGAAACAGTTTGAGTTTTTGAGAATCTTCCATATAATCATAAGTTCGGCACACTACTTCAAACTCAAACAGAAATGTTTCAGGATCTTCACTTCGCAATCCATAAAAGTTAGGGAGAACAGATGGTGAGATATTTTTCATTGTTGCATGAGTTTCCTCATCAACTATAGGGAATCCAAGAAAATTGTCCCTATTTCTACCGTCATTTCCTTCACCATTGTTATCTTCATTATCTCCTCCTCCTCTACCTCCACCTCTATTTATTACTTCCTCTGCCATGATAGTTTCTTTAGATTCCTTATAGTCCTCTAGTTCTTCTACCAAGGAAGGATGAGAGAAAGTTTCTTTGTTTTCTAAGTGGGTTTTAGTAGGTGGTATAGGAGAATCCTCTAATTCAGCTGCTCTTTGACTTCCAAATATCTTAAGGCTAGGGGTAGATGGTGGTGAATCTGGTCTATGCCTTGAAGAAGATGGAGTTATGAAAATCGAACTCTTGGCTTTAACTATAAACCTTCCCCTAGAATCTCTTGCTCTATGCATGTCATTTTTTATTTTTATTTTTAAAAGTTGGGCTAATAATTCTCTTTCTGATCTTCCAGATCACACTAGGTGCAAGAAGAGAGCATACTTAAGAAATTACTAAACCAATAACTCTCTTTTCTGATCCTCCAGATCACACTAGGTGCAAGAGGAGAGCATACTTCAAGAAGTTATCAAGTTTTCCCTTCTTTTATAATTTATGTTTTTTTTTTTAAGAAATTGGCTACCTAGTTACACTTCCCCGGCAACGGCGCCAAAATGTTTGGTCAATTTAGTGTGTCCTAAATTGCCGCATTTAATTGTCAATCCGGGAATCGTAAGCTGATGAAGTGCGGCGCACTATATGTGCAAGATAACCTCTTTCTTAACTTTTTGTCGTTTGTGGTATTTCTAAGGTAAAATGGAAATTCTAAAGTGAAAAGCAAGCTTGGTTATATTTATTCAAGGAAGTGATATCCCCTATAATGATTTACCAATCTTGAAACTTTAAAAGCAAATTGAAATTATAATGACAAAAGAAAGTAAACTGCTGAAATGAAAAGTGCTGCTAATCTAATGAATCAAAACAAGAAACTAGTGAACATGAAAACTAAACTATTCTTGCTGCCAACTGAACACAAAAGAAACTACGCTTATGGAAATTCAAAATTGAAATGAAATAAATCTAAATCAGATTACATCAATTCATTTTCTGACCCTTCATCATTAGACCAACTATGACTTGCGGAAGTAATCATAAACAACTTGTGTAACTGATATTTAATTTTGCAGAAAGTAAACTAATACTAAACCATACACACATGATTCAATCCCTCGCCATCAAACAAAATGGGTTTTTATAAATCCATATGTTGTATACTTAATATATCTATATTTGTGAAAGAAACTAATACTAAACTACACACTTCATCATGCAGCCCCTCACCATCAGTCCAGCTGTGGCTTTCGGAGGAAACTGAAGACGCTATGAGCAGCTTAATATATCTAATTTTGCATAAAGGAAACTAATACTAAACTACACATCTCATCATGCAGCCCCTCACCATCAGTCCAGCTGTGGCTTTCGGAGGTAGCTGAAGACACTATGAGTAGCTTAATATGTCTAATTTTAACTACTGAATCAGATGAACAAAACTGAAATGTACAAAGCAAGACTGAAGTTAAACAAATGCTATGAAAAGGAAACTAGCAGCAGAATAATGTCAGTCTCGTATCATTAGCTAAAATACTATGAAAATGCCCCGGGCTGTCTACCTAAAACCTGCACAAGAAAACTGATCAGTGATTTAACAATCATAAAAACATGAAAGACAAGAATGCAATGGAAATTATAGAAATGTATGAACAGAAATGAAACAACTATGAAATATGAACATGTAATGAATTATGATACAATGACTTTTTAAAGAAATGAAATGAAATATATATACATTAATACACAGAACCTTGGCTGAGCAGGGGCCCTCTACACAGCTCTGGTACGATCCTCAAACACGAATTAAGTTATAAAACAGAGTTTTCTCACATTAAGAAGCAGTTCATTACAGACTGGTAGTATTACGGCTCAAGGCAGCGTAAACACTACATAACAGAGTACGCACATCAACTCAACAGCTATATCAACTAACAACTATCAACTAACTCTACGTGCGTATGCAAACGCTCTATATAAAGCAATAAACTGTAACTGTCTCCTGAAATTTATGATAGCAGCCAGCACGTAGACCACTAAGGCCACGGATATAGGAGTTTGGCCATGTTGGAAAACGAATCTATGGAAGGTGGGCGCTTGAATTCAACTCCAGAACTTTGCACAGATGTCAATTAACTTCCGCAAGCTTGGAAACGGCCGTATGGATGTTTATATGCCACGAAACAGAGTCCAGCCGACATAGAATTCCATAGTTGACTTCCACGTGGATGGCTTTGACCGCGGCTTTCTTTGACGAATTTACTTGAACCAATAGGACACGAACCATGTCCTTGTCATTCCTAGCCTGCCCATGTGGCTCGTTTCCTTCGTAGACACCTGTAACATCGATTTCCACAAAATAGCTGCGGAAAGTTGCAGCAGCTGCGGAAAGTGACAAGTTTCCGCAGCTGTATGAGCAAAATCTAAATCAAATAGAAAACACACAAACATAATTAAAAACCATGTTAGATACCCTTTTGCACATGATATTGACAATTTTGGAGGTTTAGGTGAGTGAAAAAGATATGGAAAAGTGTATGGACAAGAGGAAAATTCGGGACTCAACAGGCATCACACCTGTGTTTCCACTACAGAGAAAATATGAGGCTAAGAAGGATGCCCAAAATTTTGTTTTGCAGGAGTAAATGGAGAAAGCCGATGAGGTTAATGCTGGAATTTTGTGCATAAACATTCATTTGACCTCGAAGCATTGAATTGAAATGTTTATTCTAGCAATGGATGTTTAGAAATTATTTATATATATCATGGGTCTATTTAATGCAGCTTATTTCAAGTCTGCCTTCTAGGGTTTTCAATTGGAAGACGCTTTAGATGATAATGCTCCATGGAAATTGTTAAATAAAATAAACCTTGCTACTTAAACCCCTGTAGTTTAAGTATTTTCCTCTGCTTGCAAGCTTCATCATCTTCGTTGATATTAAGGAGGAGGATATGGAGAGCGAGTGTGTATTAGAGGAAATGTACGAAGATGATGCATAATCCTGGATAGGTTTTCTTCAAATGCAGATATGATGGAAGATGAGGCTAAGGATGACATCGATGATTTGGAGGATATACCTCTAAATAATCAATGTGCTAGTTCAGGAGTGGAAACACCCCAATTTCAATCTCAGGATGCCACATCTTTTCTAAATGCAGGTATGTATGATTGTATATCAATGTTTAAATTTTTGGGTTATAAAATTAATGACATGTTTGATAAATCGGTTCGATGGTCAGTTTGGTTCAAGCGAAGTGTTATTAAGTAAATTGTTGTGGATTAAATTCTCAGGTCAAAGCTATTGACATTCACGGTTTCTAATCTAGTTTCAACAAAAAATTCATACCCTCTCTACAACCCTAACATATCAGTCTGCGTTGTTTATCCCTAAACTCCCAGTTTTAATGGCCCACGTTAGCAGGAATGCTTATATTTTTTGGGACTTAGTGAGACTCGAGATTGGTTAATTCCAATATGAAGTAGCTGCATTCTTCTATTGTGAAAATTGCTTCATTTTAAATCAAAATTTTAGCAGTGCCACATTGTTTAAAAGCCTTAATCCCTTACCTACACCTGATCCTACAATAGCATCCAATTGTGCTCATGCAACACTCCCCTATTGACAACTTGAGCCATTTTACCCTACTACTCTATTCAACCTTAAGTCGCTGAAAACAAAGAAATGGGTTCAGTTTTTGAAACAATAATTTTAACAAAAAATACCTTTAATTATTTGAGAATAATGTGCACATAAATACATGTGGGAGTTGTTGAAGATAAATCATGCTCCTATGTATGACATTGTTGATGTCACCTTTGGGTAGAGCATTGTAATGTCACTGACATTGTTGATGTTTCCTTTGGGTAAATCATTGTAATGTTACTGACATAGGAGAAACAACCTTGTTCTTTGATTTGATTACTAATGTCTAAGGAGGTGTACATGCTCTACCTCCCTCTTGAACCTATAACATCATATGAGGAAGCATAAAGTGTTCACCATATACTCACTCAAACTGTTTGAGATTGCTTCTATGAATAAATGTGAATATTCCATCAAATAGGAAAAAAAGGTATGCAAAAAATATACAATACCCCTTCTTCAAGAGTTAAAATAGTGCACAAACCTGCAAATTTGTTTCAACATGCAAGACTCATGTAACTCCTTTGTAGATTTAGGAATGTTTGCTCCAAAAACTTGCAATAACAACCTGCACTGCCAAGCTACTCACAAAATGCACAACTGTGTGAAGAAAGGTTGAAAAACCCCCTTTTCTAAATCATGTTTTCATTTTTATCCCATTGTTAATCATGAATGTGTTGTTTTTAATATTTTGGTTGGTTCTTAAGATGGTTCTATTGTTAGTTTCTAGGATATTTGGCCATACTCCATTGTTTCTCATTATAGACTCTATGCAGCAGCATAAACCTTTTTCTTCCCAAGCTTACACATTGGCTATCCAAGGTATAATGGGAAACATTGGAGTATGGCCAAATATCCCAAAAACCAACAATAAATCCATCCTAAGAACCAACCACTAAACTCACTAAGCAAGATGAAGAGAACCAAAGAGAAAGAACCTTGAATAATCTAAAAATGTGGTATAATATTAAATTATTAATGGAATTGGCTGGTGGTGCAATAGGTACACTAGAGAGTGAGGTGTCCAACATCCCACTTTTTATCCTTTATGTTATGTCACAATTAACTAATAGTGGTAAATGAGTTAAGTATATGCGACATTTCCTACCCTATCTCTTCCCTTTTCTCCATACCACTTTTCATATCATACCCCAAATTTCAATGGCATCCAGTCTCTTGCTTTTATTAACTCTCCTTTTGAGATTGCATCATATGTACATATTGGCTTCATCGCTCGAGGGAAAAAAATTAGGCTAAGTGAGCTAATTATGTCTCACTAGAAACTTTACTATATCATAAAATTTACTCCATATGTACAAACATATAATATGTGGTTTCTTACATAAATTCTTCATGACTTAGCATCTAGGAAAATGTTAACATGATCTGTGATAGTGTAGTCCATGCACAAAATAGGAGGGTACCAAATGGGTATTACAATAATATTCACCCCTATTTTGTACCCTAAGAAAGATACTACAATTAAAATTAGAATTTTTTCTATGGTAGGTTGGTTTTTGTTAACTCCAATGTATTTTTTGATATCTTGTGAGGAATATTCATCAATATAGCTCATGTAGTTCATTTGACTGGAAATATAGGGCAAACTAATTACAGTGTGGCCAAATCAAGAGTTATTGGGTTGACTAATACTATTGTTGGGAACATGCTAGTAGAAATATCACATTGATTTCCTAAATTTGTGAATTTCTATGTGCATTAGAATTTTAAATGAAGAATCTAGGTTGGAGTTATGAGGTCTTATCGTAATTACTACTGATTTTGTGGGAAACAGAAAGGGATTATTTTAAAATGTAGAAAATCCAATGTCATAGCTCCTACATTTATTGCTCTAGACATGACTACAAAACTTTTAAATTGTACACAAGCCAATGCCATAGCCCCTGGATTTATTTCTTTAGACATGACTGCAAAACTTGGTGATGAAATTAGGAAGAAAATTCTCCAGAACATACCTCTAGGTAGGTATTTCAAACATGTTTTTATTATATTATTCCTATTAATAAAGAAACTAATAATTCTTAATATTTTGGACATGTCATGTATTAGTGTTTTGTTTCATATTACATATAAGCCAAACTTGACATGTTCTCTTTACTAGTGCAGAAAATATAGGTTGAGTAATTTTACACTGGAATATTATTATCGGATTAAACCAAGATTGAATGGATAAAATACTATACCCATGAAACGAGAACAATCAAGTTATATTTTCATTCAAAATCATGTCTTCTTACATATATATGAATGAAGAAGAGAAGGATGTATGTAAATTCTTCCTCTTTATTTATTGTAAACACTAAAGTACTTAATATACTATGTATTTATGTAAATTAAATGCTAATTACTAATAAATGACCATTATTAATAATCACTATAACATCCTCCCTTAATGTCATTTCTGGAAATTACCCCAAACTTGTCTCAAAATTTGACAAATTTATCTAGATCAAGTGGCTTGATGAAATTGTTTCCAATCTATTGTTCTGTGGTGCAATATTGAAGTTGAACCTCTTCATTTTCTACAAGATGTCTGATGAAATGAAAATGGACATCAATGTGTTGGTGGATAGGAATCCACATGAGGTATGGTCCTCCCAACCCATCCAATGAATAAAAAGAGAGAGAGAGAGAAAGAAAAAGAAAACGAAAGGAATAAAAAAATTTGTTGATCAAAACCTCATTTGAGGCTGAGACAAACTATGGAATTGAAAATCTTTATAAGGTAGTTTCTAACTTTGAAAAATAACATATCCCCCCAAGAAAATATTTACAGGACTGGTAAGGCAGGGAAAGAATGAAAATTTGAGATGGTAATGTTGCCCTATATGTAAAAAAAGAAAGAAAAAAATAGAAAAAAAAAGAGAAAATTTGTATCATATTAATATCACTTTTCAAATCTCTATGCAGATGCATAGGGTCCACCTTCACCCAAGAAAAAACATTACACCAATTAATCAAGCTATAAAATGGAAGGAATAAAAAAATTTGTACAATAGATACCTAGACCTATCCACCTTCTGAAAAATAGTTTTTTTCCCTACTTATAAGTATTTTCTAATAAAAAACACTTTGTCCCATGATTCACATTTTATCCCTTCCATTATCATCCACAAATACTACTCTTCAATTAAAAAAAAATCACCTAAAATCTTTCACTTATCAACCTATAAGATCCTACCAGAAACCAAAAGGATATCCTATAAATCTATAAAAAAGTTATAACAAACCTATAAAATATACATGACTACCAACATCCATGAGTAAGCTACATCTTAAGAACACCTACATATTTAATCTGAAACTCTCAAAAAATGACTCCATCCCCTCAAACATCATCCCTTCAACAAGAAAAAAAAAATGAAGTCAACTTAAAGCCTTTAATGTTCCTCTATGAACAAAATTTCACAACACCACCTTTAGTCCAAAATCCAACCATGGCATTAACTATTGGTCCAAAAGTATGGTATAACACTTAGGTATGCATCCCTCACCTACAATTCTCATATGGTTTTCATGTGGGTTATAATTTGCATAATACGAAGGTTAGAATACCAAAGTTTTATTAGAGCAATGAATAAATGGTAGAAAATACATTTACTTTTGACCTTGATTAATGTGAATTTTGCTACTCTACATGGCATTCCTTATGTTGAAACATCTCTAAAATATTTAACAATATTTATGATAACATGGATACATTTTTGAAGGCCAACAATAACTCACCAACAACCTACCATGAATACTGGGCCTCGTCAGTCCCTGATTGTTGTTATAAATTTACAAGATAATTATAAAATTAGAGTTATTAAGTCGAGTGGTTTATTTTACACTGAAAGTGATATGTAAGTATGTCTATCTATCTTAAAAATAAAAAATAAATATTTTCTAAATAGAAAAACAAGGTTAACTATAATAATAAAAAAACTTATGTATATTTAATTAGTTGTTTATACGACCTAATATAATTTGATGTAAAGTAATTAAAATATGTGAGTAAAATGTTTTAACTTTATACTTTTAAAAAATATGTTAACATGTCATATCAACTTCATATATATATATATAGAAAAAATGTTAAAAGAACATATTTTAATATTGTATAGAATAAAATATCCAATATAAGTTATAAATAAAATGTTTTAATAAGAATTAATATTGACGTATTTTTAAAATATATTAATAATAAAATATCAGTTTAATGTGGGCTGATAAAATGGCTCAATACATATGTTATGTAATCACATATTTTTTTGCACCGTAAAATAAGTTTGCACCTAAAAAAATTTCATCCCTCTAGACTCATGTTAGATCCATATGGATCTTCAATAGGTAAAAGCAATGTGGCTACACAACAAGACCCAAGGGATAATCACCAAGATTCTAGAGATTTTTGGACAGAAACATATCTCTCATATTGAGAAAGATGCTCCCTCACATTTAGTATAAAAAGAAGTACACAACAAGACCCAGGGGACAATCACCAAGATTCTAGGAATGTCTGGACAGAAACATAACCCTCCTATTGAGAAGGGTGCTCCCTCACATTTTGTATAAAAATAAGAACTCAAGCGAGTAAATGGGACTTGAAATTTTTTGGAGAAGAGAATGATATTGTTAGTTTGCTTATCTCTAGCTTCTACATTTCCATTTTTTGTAATGACAATATTTTATTAATGAAAATCTAAATCTTTTTGCAAGTTTTATATTGTTAGTTTGCTTATTTCTAGCTTCTACATTTTCATTTTTTGTAATGACAATATTTTATTAATGAAAACCCAAATCTTTTTGCAAGTTTTTTGAGTTTATTTTGCTTGATTTTCCTAAGCACCCTCAAGAGGGCTTACCCATAGGCACTTCGGAACCCTATTGCAGTTTATGTACCTTATTTTTGCATGCTTTTTAAGATATTATAATTTTTTTCTTAATATTGATATAGTTTCATATTCTTATAGATACTTGAAGATATAATTTCTTATTTGTTATGTGTTGATCTAAGTTTCCATGAGTCACTTATTAGCTTCATGTACTTGATTTCACCTTTTCTTCATTTATTTGATGCATATATATCGTTTTTGAAGTTTCCTATAGAATTATAGGAATTTCTCTAGAAATATAAGGTTTCCTGTAGAACAAAGTCAAGAGCATTGTTTTTGTTTAATTTTTCAATATTTCATGCAAATTATTTGCTTAAAATCTTAGTTAGTCAATTCATCATGATAAAGTGAATCAAGGGGAATTGAGAAAGAGGAAGTTTTCATAGCTATAAGATGATCTACAGGATCTCAAATTTTCTTATTTCAATTTTTTGTATTGGATTTCCTTCTGCAAAGTTAGTATAACATTATTTTCCTTGTAACCTAGATTAATTTCTTGAATGTAATTATTGTTTATTTAGTTCTTGAAACTTTTCTTTCTAGAACTTTTACTTATGCAACTTTGTTTCCTTTGATTTCCTACAACTTTAATTTTGTAATTCTTAAATCTTCACCTCCTACTAGGCTAGATAAAACAAAATGACAAGCTAATTAACATAACCCCTTTATTCACTTGATTAAGAATGTCATATATCACATAGAATAGTGTGAATTAAAAGACAGGTAAAACTTTAAGTTGCATACATAATGCACAATACCTCTTAAGTATATATGAACCCTTGGTTGACAAATCAAAGGTAATATCTTGAGGGCTACAACATTGTTAATAGAATAAAAAGGGCCATCACCAACCTTGTAATATAATCATTCACCATGATAGCATTTAGAGGATGAAATGTTTTCCCACTAATTATATAAATTTTATACATGTGTATGATACCCTCATGTGTCAACACTACTTGTGCATATTTTCAAAGTAATAATTAATGTTGAAATATTCCATGAATGTATAAGAATATGTTTGAAAGAATGACTCCAAAGAAGGAAAACATGTCAAATAAGAAAAAGATGAAATAACTAGTGAGACTATAAATTAGTCCCATGCATCATGACGTTGATGCCCCATATGATCACTCATTTGGAAAACTATTTAAAATAGATAAGAGACTAGTTTCAATAGTAGAGTCATGTATTCCTCCTTATAGTGAAGCCATTAATTACAAGAAATAGTTGTCTCAATTTTATAAAAAATTATGGATGTGATATAAATCTTTCCATGGCCTTAACATAGTAAATTGATAAATTAGGTAGACCAACAGAAACATGTGTAATATATTTTTGGAAAGTGGGAAGTGGATTAGCTTATATGAACCTCATACCTTAATACTAATATAGGCGAATCCATAAAATTGTATTGTGTTTTGGTAAGGAAGGACACATAAGTTAGACTTCAATCATGGTAAGCCACCATCAATGTTTTAATTTAATATTAATAATATATAGAACATTGTATTTTAAAGTAACTATTTCTAGAAAATTTTAAGAAAGAAGAAGTGTTGGCTATGATATATTTTCTTTTTGTATAAAACATAATAAATATGAAAGTTTAAAACTATATACTTTACCATAAACTTCTATTTGAATTTTTTTAGCCTCGATGCTGTAATCAAGTCTAAATGTTTAAAACCATTTTTCTTAATGCATATATTTCCTTGAAACAATGACATATGATTTTGAATGAAAGTAAGATTCTAATAACATTAAAAGAATATTAATATAATTTATTTTTTTAAATGAAAAAGCTAATATGTTTTTTTGTTTGTTTGTTTGGTTATGTGGTCCTAGCATGGCATCACGCCAAAAGTTTGGTGTGAGAAACCACAACCAAGGGGCATAATAGCCGTCAAAATAACCTAGGGATCGCACTCGGACTCGGCCATACCAACCCTCAACATGGCTGGATTTTTTGTGCCTTCAGAGGTATTTGAACCGGTGACCTTTCAGCATGAGTCTCTTAACAACCCACTCTTCACCCTTGAAACACACCCCCATTGGCAAAAGGTAGTGGGATTTGGCCCGATTAAGTCTAACTACTCGCATGGTGAGCCACAACCTTGCTCAAGATCAAACAAGGGACCGATCCATCGTTACGAGGCCGACCTTACCATTTGTCGCCACCAACAACCTTGAAAAAGTTAATATGTTAAAATATTAATATTAATTTAAATAATATATTAAATATGTTAAGCTATTTTAAACTGAGTTTTCTACCGATATTACAAATTAGTTTGAATGGTAGTTTTTTTGTTGGAATGTGGTAAAAAAAAAAATGGAGTGTTTGAATTCTTTTTTAATGGTGGAAATGGATTCAACACCATCAAGAGTCTTTGTTGCACCCAAAATCTTAACCCAAATTTTCATAAAATTTCTATAGAATTGTATTATAATCTTGCCAAAATTTCCATTATTTTCTAAACTAATTAGGCTGATAGGCCTTTCTTTTGAATCAATTGACATGATATTTTCATCTTGTAACCATGACATCTGTCCATAATATCTATGTTTGATACCTGTCCACAACTATTACTAAGAGATTTTTTCACTTTCAACATGGTTTTCTACACCATCACGCGCAGACCATAAAAAAACGGTCTAGTCTACCTATGCTACATTTTGGCCTTCCCGGCCAATGATATTTTTATATTTTCTGGGACTGCCTCCCTCGGCCCCTCTGCCAGGGTCTGTCTGCATTTCAAGTTTGTTACCATTCAGCATGTAGCTCCATCTTAAAGCACTCAAAATGAAACTCCAGCTCCCCATGAAATTCAAATTCTAGCTCACCGCCCAATTCAAACTAGCTAGACTCACAGGACCAGAGCTCACATCTCATGATTTTTTTCTCACCTCGTCGATCTAGAGTATTCACAGGCATAACTGGGATCCATAATTCAACATCCCAAATCAAATTCTCCGGTCTTAAGATGATTTTTTATTAAATCCGTGTGATGGGAAGCTACATAATGAACAAGTAGTCAAGCGCATCGATCGCAGATTGAAAGGCAGGGCCTCTAAATTCAAGGTGGCCATCCTCAAAGCCTTGCAAGGCATCAGAAAGCCCCTTTGCATGCTCATGAAAATGAATTTTTTAGTCTCAATCCTTTGCCTCTATGATGTCATCAATACGCTTGGCTTCACTACAGATATCAACCATATGGGCACCACTGTCGTTGTATGTACAATTTTAAGAAAAAGGGTTTTCGTATTTACTTCATTTTTACGTCCTAATCATCAATTTTTTTGTGTTTTTTAGGTGCGTGGATTTGTGGGCAAATAGTAGCTGGAAGCAATGTTGGTGGGAATGGATATTGTGATCACCTCTGTAGGAATTCCACAGAAACCCAGGATGACTAGGGACAATTTGTTCAATATAAATGTAGGCGTTGTCCACACATTATGCAAAGGAGTAGCCAAGTGTTGTCCTAACAAAATTGTGAAAATTATCAGCAATCCTCTCAATTTCACTATGCCAATTGCAACAGAGGTTTTTAAAAGAGTCGTTGCCTATAACCCTCAGCGTTCCATGGGAGTTACAACATTAGATGTTGTAAGAGAAAATACTTTTATGGTATGAAAGCTAAAATTTCTTTTCCACACTTAGTTTTTAGTGGAGTTGGAACCAGCTAATTAGATTAGATTTTCATTTTGGCATTGCGGAGCTTAACAATGGTTTTTCACTGTAATTGTTTTTGGATTTTTCACAATTTGTATATCTGGTTGACTCTTTTCAATATTCGTAAGAAACATCTTAATGTATGGTACTTTGATTTCAAATACATTTTTGGTAATGTAAATGAGATACCAACTTGATCATTGCATGGTTCATGTTGAAAACAATGAAATATTAGGTGTGGATCCAAAGGAGGTTGATGTTCCAGTGGTTGGTGGGTATGCAGGAATCACCATTTTTCAACTTTTATCTAAACTTTTCCTTTTGAAACCAAAAAAAAAAAAATGGATGCTTCTATTTTTGCCAGTTTTTTCAATGCAATATTCAAAAATGATTTCTAGCAACTAGCATGATAGGTAGGATTCTATGTTTATATGTTATATCATTTCCCTGATATGAATTCAAGACTTTCACTGATATGTTCTTTTTTTTTTGACCTGAATTAATGCTTTCAATGATATGTTTTTTTTTTTAATTGAAACAAAATTGTGTGTGCAATGCGCCAACTATGCCCACAAGGGTACTTGAAACAATTTGCTGATGCATGTATTAATTTACCTCTTGATTTTGCTTTACTTTTTGTTTTTTTTCCATTCCTTTTTAAAATTGCCAAAATTTGTGGAATGTCTTATTATCCTCTGAGTTTTTAATAATTGTTTCTGCCTGTCCTTAAATATGACTCTGCATTTTCTGTTACTTTTCGGATATTGCTTCATCATTCTTTTTGGGTTTTTTCGTTTCTTGGATAGTTTGTGGTTATTGATATAGTTTATTGTTACATTTTCAAATTTTTCTTTTTTTGTCAATCTCCCAAGTATAAACCTATTCTCGTATTTGTTGTGAAACCGGCTCCAAAAATTTAATAAAAGAGAGATCAATGCCTTAGAAATCAGCCACTTTGAGGGGCAACCTCCAATACATTACATAAACGAACAATTCTTGGATGATACAATGAAAAAACCTCCTTTCTATATATAGGAGTACATGGGGCCACAATGTAATCCTAGCTGACCTAACAATAATAATTTAAGGGCACAATAATAAAAATATGGGGGTTACAGGGGTACAATAATAACAATAAGGGGGTTACACTAACAACAATAAGGGACTATACTAGTAATATAGGGACCTAACATGCCCCTCTCCTTCGAATACAGTGTTGTCCTCAACGCTTGATTATTTCTTGATGCTTCTATATAAAATTCACATCGACTCCATGTGGAATCTTCTGAAGTTTCTTCCCTTGAGATATAAAATTAATTATTGTATTTAGGTTCTTGTATTTGTGTTGCTTTAGAACTTGTTTCGATGTGATGTTGATATGTTTATTGTTTCATTAGATTCTGCACCAAAGTTAGGTTATCCTTTGAGAGTTGGAGAACTTGTTGTTGATGCTCGATGTGATCTTCCACTAATTTATCATCCATATTAGCTATTATTTGATCCTTCAAACCATCCAACTTAGCCTCCATTTCTGCTTTTAAACCATCTATGTCATCTTCGGATGCTCTTCGTAAGATCGAAATTTGTTGCACTTGGTACCGTAATTTTGATATCTCATACTGCAATTCTTCCTCTTCATGCGTCATAGAATAGATTTTTGAGGTCTTAGTGGGTATGGAATTATTTTTTTGAAGCATTATAGAACCCAATACTGATAAAAATTCTAAAATATGCCCTTGGAATCACTTCAAACTGCTTTTTCAAACAAACGTTATGCAATGTTAAAAACCAAATACACACCTTTTTCTTCCTTTTGAGGAGCTCGATATTGAAATTGAACTATCTCTGTGATTGCAGATCTTCAAGATCTAAAATTTGGCCCTGCGGTAGCCCTCTAAATCCTCTTTCGAATGCCATAGGTCTGACCTGATTTGGATTCTTCAAGACAAAGTTATGTCCAATCTCCCACAATGACCTAATTATGCACTGGTTCGGTAGAGTGAACTTGTACGACTTGCCACGTGTCTCTGTTTGCTCCTTTGGCTCTGAAATTGATAAACAGGAAACTACAGTCCATTTTTGTCCAGACGCTTTTTACATAATTCTGATCTGATGCTCAAAGAGAGAGTTATGGATATTTTCCCACGATCACCTATTTGAGATGAATTTTGGGAGCCTGAAAAAGCCCTAACTTACACAGATCATATCTCCAAAAATATTGCAACCAAGCTCTGAAATTGTGCGATGATGTTCCTTAGGATTTGGGCTTGTCTCTCTACAAATTTAAGCTTCTGAATCTTCGTAGAGACAATGTTATAGCAAAAATTCCGAGATGACTTGTTTAGGTTAAATTATGGAGCCTGGAAAAGGCTCTAACTTCCACAGATCATATCTCTGAAAATATTACGAACCAAGCTATGAAATGTGGCAACGAGTTCCTTAGGATTTCTTCTTCGCACTCTAAAAATTTCAACTTCGGAACCTTCATAGAAAATTTTTTATAGCGCAAATGCCATGATGACCTGTTTGGAGAGAAAAACCCTAGAATCCAAATCTCTGATACCAAATGTTGTGAAACTAGCTCCAAAATTAGAAGAAAAGAGATATCAATGCCTTAGAAATAAGCCACTTCAAGGGGGAAACCTCCAATACATTACATGAATGAAACATTCTTGGATGATACAAATGACAAAACCTCCTTTCTATATATAGGAGTCCATGGGGCCACAATGTAATCCTAGTGGGGCTACAATGTAATCCTAGCCAACCTAACAATAATAATGTAAGGGCACAATAATAACAATATGGGGGTTACAGGGGTACAACAATAAAAATAAGGGGGATACACTAACATAATAAGGGACTACACTATTAATATAGGGACTTAACAATATTCTTTTTGATTTTGGTCTTTTTCAGGCCATTATTTGCCCTCTTATGAGGAGAAATAGAACTGCTCCTTTCTTCATTCCCAACAATTGACTTGATTTTCTATCTCTTTTTTTGTTGTAATCCTTCATTTTAAGACTTTTAGTAATATATAAAGCAAGGCCAATTTTTTTAAACTAAAACTAAAGTCTACTATCAGCATGCAAACCCTTCATTTTCCTTTACTGAAAAAGAGTTCCTTAACAAATCACATTCAAAATTGGGTACAGAGGTTTTTGAGGTAAACATTTATCAGTCATATATTAATTTTTATAAATTAGAATGACATCTTGAGTTATAAACATCCACTAAACAATCCATCTTTATGTGATTTGACTCATGTTGTTTTATCTAATTCATATTTCTTTATGGTGAAGCCATGAAAAAAAAGATGGAACAAGATCTGCAACTTTTTCAATGGTGGAATTTTCTAAATTGTATTTAACATTTATTAAATGCAATGTTTTTCCCATAATTTCTACTATGAAATTATTTTGATTTGTTACTAAGTACATGGCTAATGTTCTATTTGTTGAATCTAGGCATTTGAAGCAACTAAAATTTCCTTTCATGAAGGACAATGATATTCATTTCTATAATTAATTGAGTTAGGCCGATTAATAACTCAATTTTCTAAAAGTTGTCGGAATACAACATAACGAAAGGAAAATTGTGCAGATGGTGGAATATATCAAACGAATGCCATCAGACCTCATAAGAACTCCTAAAAACCCCTCCAAAATCCCCCAGGGTCCATTGATGACGCCAACCTACACTTGTGACCTGTGTGCCCCCAACTGTGAAAGTTCATTCTAACCATGTCAGAAGGAATACCAGAAAAATTAATACACTCACTAATTTCATCTAGGGCTTGAAAGTTGTCACATGATTATCAAAAACCATCACAATACTCTAATTTCAAATTGTATTTAATTAAAAATTTGGCCGAATCTAATGTACTACTGCATTTTTGAATTTTTTTTTTATAGATATAACCAAATTTTATATTTCGAAAAGAAATAAAATTTAAACACACCCACATTAAAATACATATTAAAATATATATAACATGAAGAATTTCAAAAAAAACAATTTAAACAATCCCTTTGATAATTAATATATATATATATATATATATATATATATATATATATATATATATATATATATATATATATATATATATATATATATATATATATACTTATAAGAATTTCTAGCGATGTGACCAGTTTTACCACCGCCCCTTTGGACAAAATTGTGGTTTATCAATAAATGCTATGGAGTGACAACGAACGTACTGAGGAGGCAGGGTTGAACCTTGGGGTAGATGCACGGAAAGCCATAAATCGTAAGCTATAGGATATTAAATGCAGTGGGGCAATATATTCCCACTGTTAGATTTAAATTAATATTTAAACTAATTTAAATCTAACAATGGTGGACATATACTGTGCCACCGTATTTAATATCCTATGGCTTACAAATTATTGGTTGCCATAGATGCACAACCCCACTTCATAAGTCATTAGATATTGGTGGGACATAGTCTAAAAAACCCATAGAATAACCCATAATCCGGTAAAATTTTTGACAAATTCTGGCAAATATTTATCATAATCTTTTTTACAATTTTTAAACTTCAGTATTTTGGGTGCCCTAAGGGTTTTTGATAGTAGTGTTTCCCATCCACATTCAATATGAGTAAAGTGTAGAAAGCCTGGTTCTACAACAAATATGGATCCCTAGACGTCTTGCAATTCAGTGAATTCCCTGTGCCAAAGCCGTGGTCAGGCCAGATTTTAGTTAAAGTCTGAGCAGTCACATTGAATCCCGTCGATTTCAAGATGTGGGAAGGTCTATTCGAAAGCAACGATTACGAGTTTCCAGTACTCAATTTTTTTTCTTTTGTTCTCACAGAAGCTACTTAACCAATCATACACTCTTCCATGACTATGTATCTATAATTTTTTTATTCCTAATTTTTTCTATTTTTCCATTGTTGGTTTGTGTTTCTCAGGCTGTGCCAAGTTGTGATGCAGCTGGATTGGTGGTGGAAGTTGGTGATGGCATTTCCAAGTTCAAGATTTGTGATGAGGTCTACACCGACGTTCAGGAATTCACAGCAGGCACCCCAAAGCAGTTGGGACACTCGCCAAGTACACCGTAGTGGAGGAACACCTAGTGGCAGCTAAGCTCACTAATTATTTATCTTTCGAGGAAGCTTCTATTTTGTCGCTTGTGCTAATCACTGCTCAACAGACGTTTGATATCGCAAAATTTGAGAAGGGGCAGAGCGTGTTCATAGTCAGAGGAGCGGGTGGAGTGGGCAACCTCACTATTCAGCTGGAGAAGCATGTGTATGGGGCTTCAACGATTGTTTCCATGACTAACACTAGGAAACTCAGAGGAGCGGGCAAAGTGGGTAGCCTCACTATTCAGCTAGTGAAGCATGTGTATGGGGCTTCAAGGATTTTTTCCACAGCTAGCACTGGGAAACTTGACTTTGTTAAAAGCCAGGGCGCAGATATGGTCATCGATTATACAAAGCAGAGTTACGATCAAATCTCCAAGAAATTTTATTTTGTAAATAACACCATAGGTTAGTCACTTACTCACTAATTTTTTTTTTTTTTGCTCTGCTTGGCTTTTAATGCAAACATGATGTAATCTAGTAATGGAAATGTTTTATTTAATTATGTATAGGGGAAGTATCATGTGGTGGCCAAAGAAGAAGCCAAAGTTATTGACATAGCTACATTTCCGACTCATCCTAAGGTTGAAAACTCCATGGTACAACTGAGGGCCCAGCCGTACATAAACAGTGGGAAACTGAAAGCAGTAATCGATCTAAAGAGCCCATATTCATTCTCTGATGTTATAGAGGCCTTTAAACATCAGGAAAGCCGGTGAGCCAGAGGAAGGATAGTCATTTCGCCCATCGAATAAGAGAGGAGATGATGCCTATCTCGTTCTAGGTTTTTACGGACTAGCCCTAAAGACTCTGAGCATTTGTGGGGATTTTTGTTGGAAATATTAATTCCAACTACAAATGAGGAGCAGGAGGACATGAAGTTAATTTTGACGTGAAATTGTGAAAGAAAGCAACAATAGAAAATTGTGTTTGATTACACTCCATCGCAAATTCATTCCCTGTCTTTAAAGCCTGCAAAACCAAATTTTTAGTTTAAAGTCCGTAGTCTGTTCTACTATGGAAAACCATGGCTTACTCCACAAAACCCTCTGTTCTCATCCAATTCACCAACCTACATTAAAACCCTCCACCAACCGTTTGTATTTGGCGCACATTTCATTTGAGTTTGAATGATCCCATGTCACAACCTCCTCTACTAATCAACGCTCGTTCACATGAAATTAAGCCTCGTCACCACTCTCCTTAAACCCGCACGATAAGACGAAGGACCCACATGCCAAGTCACAAAGCCATCAACCAATGGCGAGCTTATCACAAATTTTGTTGCCTATGTCACCTAGGCACAAAATGGATGTGATAAGGTTTATGAATCACTTTGGATAAAGCGTTGGAGTCCGCCACTGTGTCAACCATTAACCAATCAGAGTGTTATCACATAAAACAGATGCACAGTCAGCCATGCCTAAATTGGAAGCAATAAATCTATTTGAAACAATTTTGAAAAAGGTTTTTGAAATCTGCGATGAATTCCTTTTATAAGGTTTTTAACCTTGGGATAATATTTGTAATGTTTCATATGTTTTTAATATGCTACGACAGTTTTAGTAGTTAAAACTTAAGGTGATATATGTAAGTTTTATAATATATATATTATATGTTTATAATATATATATATAAAACAACAGTGTTAAATATTATGTGGTGAGAGCAATAAAAAGATAGAGTGTGGTGATATATATGCTAGAAGGCAGAAAAAGCCAAAGAGCAGAAAATAGGTTGACTGTGTGTGTTAAGACATAGAGAGCAGAGTGTGAAGCAATGCGTGTGTAGGAGTCAAACAATTGCATTTTTTTTTTTGTAATCTAGAACAATGTAGTTTTGAAGACTTTCATATTGTAACATAAGTTTTTTTTGAATGAAATACAGTGTTTCTTCACATCTCTGTCCACAAATTTTTATTTAAATCTCTGTGTTTAAAAGAGGGATTTTTTTATTCCTCTATGTGTTAGGAGTTATTCAGAAATTCCAACATGGTATCATAGCTAGTCCAGGCTCTTTGCATTTGCAAAAGAAGCTGAAGGAAGGAAGAAGGAGTTGTTGAAGTTTTCTCCAGCAGTGTGAAGGCTCAGCAAAACAAAGTATTTACCAAAACATATTTTTTTGTTTGTTTTAAAAGAGTGTAGTCCAGAGAAGTCTCTTGAAGACAGAGTTTATTTATCAGCAGTGAGAAAGTTTAAAAAACATAGTCAAGTTTTTAAGCATAGTTCAGAAAGCTAGCCATGGCAGGAGCCAACACAAGCACAAGTATGGGAAATACTCAACTCCCACAGTTTAATGGGAAGAACTATGACTATTGGGAAATCACAATGAAAGCCCTATTTGCCTCTCAAGATTTATGGGAGCTAGTTGAAGATGGTTTAGAAGAACTAGTAGATGAACAAGCATATAATGCCTTAACACAGGCAGAGAAGGATTTGTTGAATAGTAATAGGAAGAAGGAATCAAAAGCCCTCTTCTATCTTTATCAAGCAGTGCATAAAAGTGTATTTCCAAGGATTGTAGTAGCAAAGAGGTCCAAGGATGCATGGGATACCCTCCAGACAACCTACCAAGGAAGGGAGAAGGTAAATACAACAAAGCTTTAATTAATGAGAAGAGATTTTGAAGTTATTTGCATGAAAGAGTGCGATACAATAGACTCATTCTTCACATTGTTGATTGGGTTGGTCACCCAAATGAGATCTCATGGAGAGATAGTAGAAGAAAGAAGAGTAGTGGAGAAAGTATTGATGAGCTTACCCTTAAGTTTTGATGTGATAGTCACAACCATTAAAGAGACAAAGGATCTCTCAAATTTTACTATTGATGAGCTTCATGCATCATTGATGACCCATGAACAAATATTGGGAAGAATAGAAAACTTATCTTTGGAGCATGCCTTCAAGACCCAAATTTCCTTTGGAAGAGGAAGAGGTCAAGGCAGAGGAAACTACATAGGAAAAGGAAGAGACAGAAGCCAAAATAGAGGAAGAAACAACCCTGCAAATACTAATGGAAGGGGTAGCAATCAAAATCAGAACCAAAGCCAAGGTAGCAACCAAAAAGGCGGAAAAAATCAAGCACATGGACAAAGGTATGATAAATCCCAAGTCCAATGTCATTACTGTAAGAAGTATGGCCATTATGCCAATGAATGTAGGAAGAAACCGAGTGACATGGGTAATAGACCCAATGCTAATTTTACTAAGGAAAATATCAGTCAAGAGAATTTGTTTTTAGCATGTAATATGGCTGAAGAGAAAAATAAAGATATATGGCTTCTAGATTGAGGGTGTAGCAACCATATGACTGGAAACATTTCTATGTTTTCCATGATTGATGAAAATGTAAAGTCTCAAGTCACATTGGGGATAGATAGTAAAGTCTATGTCATAGGAAAATGCAGGGTGAATGTATTGACAAAGAAAGGAGAAAGAAAAACCATATCAGATGTTTACTATGTGCCTGGTATGAAGTGTAACCTTTTGAGCATTGGACAACTCATTCAGAAAGGCTGCAATGCTTTCTTTGAAGATGATAAATGCACCATCATGGATAAACCACCAAGCAAGAAATGCATTTCACAAGTGAAGATGAAAATAAACATAATGTTTTCTTTCAATATGAGAGCAAATTTGAAGAAAGGAGCTGCAATGGCAGCAGTGACATAGGAGACATTCCAAAGAGAAGAAAAAGATGAAAACTAGTTATGGCACTTGAGATTTGGAGATATCAACTTTGGAGGTATAAATTTGTTGCATAGGAAAGGAATGGTAAAGGGATTACCATTGATTGAAAAGCCATACAGCCTTTGTGAAGGCTGCATCTTGGGAAAACAACATAGAGAAAGCTTTCCATCAGGAAAGAGCATAAGGGCAAAAGCACCCTTAGAAATTTTTCATTCAGATTTGTGTGGACCAATGAGAACACCATCATTAGCAGATATGCTGACCTTTATTGATGATTACAAAAGAAAAACATGGGTTTATTTCTTGAAGTTGAAGAGTGAAGTGTTTGAGAAATTCTGCCACTTTAAGGATCTTATAGAGAATCAAAGTGGGCAGCATATTAAAGTTCTCAGAACAGACAAAGGAGGAGAATATATCTCCAAATAGTTTCTGCATTTTTGCAGAGAAAATGAGATTCACAAGAAATTTACAGCAAGGTATATACCACAACAAAATGGAGTTGCTGAAAGGAAAAATAGAACCATCATGGATATGGTAAGAAGTATGCTGAAGGAAAAAAAATTGTCAAATGAATATTGGGCTGAAGCTGTACACTGTGCAGCATATGCGCTGAATAGATGCCGAACAAAGAGTGTAATGAACAGATTTTCAGAAGAAGCATGGAGTGGCATAAAAAAATTTGTCACCCACATGAGAGTTTTTAGTTATGTGGCTTATGCACACATTCCAGATCAGCTAAGAAATAATTTGGATAGTAAGGGGGAGAAGTGCATATTTGTTGGATACAGTGAAGAATCCAAAGCTTACAGGTTGTATAACCCATCTACCAAGAATTTTATGATAAGCAGATATGTACAATTTATTAAGGAAGAAGCTTGGGATCGAAGCATTGAGAAAACAGTGAATGTAAAAAGTTGTTTGTCTCATGATGAATATGAGGAAGAAATGATTGAAAGACATCCCTCGTTAGTAGCACCACTTCCACCAACACAAGGACAACAAGGGACACCACAAGCATGTATGAGAACAACCTTGAGAAGTGATGACAGTGCTTCTCCAAGCACATCACAAGGAGTAGATTTGCGTGCTTCTACAAGCACAAGTTCAACAAGTGAAAGGGGAACTAGATTCAGAAGTCTAAATGAAATTTATGAGCAAGAGGCAGAAAATGAAGGTATGAACTCTTTATTTGCATTATATTGTCATGTAGAGGATCCTATTAATTTTGAAGAAGTTGTAAAAGATAAGAAATGGATAGATGCTATGGATGAAGAGATAAATGCCACAGAGAAAAATAAGACATGGGAATTAGTTGATATCTCAAAAGGTAAAGAAGTAATTGGAGTAAAATGGGTCTACAAGACCAAAAGAAATGCTGAAGGTAATATTGAACTAGACTTGTTTTCAAAGGCTACAAGTAGAAACAAGGAAGAGATTATGAAGAAAATTTTGCACCGGTTGCAAGAATGGAAACAGTAATAGCAATGTTGTCCATAGCAGCACAACACTAGTGGAAGGTTTACCAAATGGATGTGAAATCAACATTCCTGAATGGAGTATTGATGGAAGAGGTTTATGTTGAACAACCTTTGGGCTATGAGAAAGCAGGCCAAGAGCACAAGATATGCAGATTGAAGAAAGCTCTGTATGGGCTGAAACACGCACCAAGAGTCTGGTATAGTAGGACAGATGCCAATCTACTGGAAAATGGGTTTGAAAAATGTGAAGGAGAACCCACATTATACATCAAGGAGAAAGATGGTAAGATGATGATTGTTGCTTTGTATGTTGATGATGTAATATTCACATGTAATGATGCTTACCTCATTGAGAATTTTAAAATAGTCGTGAATGATGAATCTGAAATGACTGACATGGGATTGCTGAGATAATTCTTAGGAATAGAAGTACAACAAAATGAAAATAAGATTTTTATCTCTCAAGCTAAATATGTAAAATAAATTTTGGAAAGATTTAACATGCAGGATTGAAAGGAAACAATTACACCTACAATGATGGGAATGAAACTGAGCAAAGAAGACGACCACAAGGATTTTGATCCAAGTTTGTATAAAAGCATCGTTGGCAGCCTTATGTATTTGACTGCAACTAGGCCAGGTATTATGCATGCTGTGAGTTTAATTTCCAGATTTATGGAAAGGCCAAAGGAGACACGTTGGCAAGCAACAAAAATAATTCTGAGGTATGTGAAAGGAACAAAGAGGTATGGTATTTTATACACCACTTCAGAAAATTTTGAATTGATTGGATATACTGACAGTGATTGGGCTGGAAGTATAGATGACAAGAAAAACACCTCTCGATATGTTTTTCATATGGGATCAAGAGCCATTTCATGGGCTTCTAAGAAACATCCAATTGTGGCTTTATCAACAACAGAGGCAGAGTATGTGGCAGGGAAAACAACAACATGTCAAGCAGTATGGATGAGGAGAATGTTCAAAATTTTGTGTCATGAACACGTAAAATGCACAACAACTTATTGTGATAATATCTAAGCTATAGATTTATCCAAGAATTTAGTGTTTCATAAGAGAACAAAACACATTGATGCCAAGTATCACTACATCAGAGAGCTAGTGAATAATGGAGAGATTTTTTTGCAACATTGTAGAACTGAAGAGCAATTTACTGACATTTTGACAAAACCATTGGGGCAGAAGAGTTTTAATTATTTGAGAAAATGTCTGGGTATGCAAGAGAATGAAGCAGTTTAAATTAAGGGGGAGTGTTGGAAATATTAATTCCAATTGCAAATGAGGAGTAGGAGGATAGGAAGTTAATTTTGATGTGAAATTGCGAAAGAAAGCAGCAGAAAAAAATTGTGTTTGATTATACTCCACCGCAAATTAATTCCCTTTCTTTAAAGCCTGCAAAACCAAATTTTTATTTTAAATGCCGTAGCCTATTTTTCTATGGAAAACCATGGCTTACTCCACAAAACCATGCATTCTCATCCAATTCACCAACCTGCATTAAAACCCTCCACCAACTGTTTGTATTTGTGGCACATTTCATTTGAGTTTGAATGATCCCACGTCATAACCTCCTCTACCAATCAACACTCGTTCGCATGAACTTGAGCCTCGTCACCACTCTCCTTAAACCCGCGCGACAAGACAGAGGACCCAGATGCCAAGTCACAAAGCCGTCAACCAATGGCGATATTATTGCAAATTTTTTTTCCTACATCACCTGGGCACAAAATGGATGCGATAAGGTTTATGAATCGATTTGGATAAAGCATTGGAGTTTGCCACAGTGTCAACCATTAACCAATCGGGGCGCTATCACATAAAAGAGATGCTCAGTCAGCCATGCCAAAATTAGATGTGATAAATCTATTTGAAACAATTTTGAAAAAGGTTTTTGAAATATGTGATGAATTCATTTTATAAGGTTTTTAACCTTGGGATAATATTTGTAATGTTTCATATGTTTTTTATATGCTGCGACAATTTTAGTTGTTAAAACTTAGGGTGATATCAGTAAGTTTTATAATATATATATTATAAACATTATATATATATAATAGCAGTGTTAAATATTATGTGCCGAGAGCAATAAAAAGAAAGAGTGTGGTGATATATATGCTAGAAGGTAGAAAAAGCTAGAGAGCACAAAATAGGTTGACTATGTGTGTTAAGACAGAGAGAGCAGAGTGTGAAGCACTGCATGTGTAGTAGTCAAACAAATGCATTTTTTTTTGTAATCTAGAACAATGCAATTTTGAAGACTTTCATATTGTAACAAAAGTGTTTTTTTTTTTAATGAAATATAGTGTTGCTTCACATCTTTGTCCACAAATTTTTATTTAAATCTTTGTGTTTAAAGGAGGAATTTTTTTATTCCTCTGTGTGTTAGGAATTATTTATAAATTCGAACAATTTTGAATCAGTTTTAGATATATGTATTTGTTTTAGAAAATATCAGTTTGGAGTTGTTTCAACTTGGGATTTTTTAGATATAAGAGGTATTAAATTTTATGGAATTTTAAGAAGACGTGATAAATTGTATGAGTTTTCTTTGTGGTGGTGAGCAGTAGTTACATATTGCTTTCCCAGTTACCATTTCAATCACATATGAATGTGAGATTCAAATAAACCTTGTGTATGTCAATCATAACTGTATGCGCTATATACCATAAATTTGTTGTGTGGTATTGTTTGTTAAATATTGAGTTATGGTCGTGTGCCAAATCATGTAACTTCCATATTTTATATATGTTATTTTTTAAAAGTATATGTAAATGAAATGGAGTTGTTTTTAGTGTGACTTTTTGGAGTTTCAGTTGCTTGAATCTAGGGAAAAATTTTGAGGTGAAAATTTGATTTATGTTATTTAAATTGTTTTTTGTACTGAATATATGAAAATTGAGGATGAAAATCACTTCCTCTTAGAGTGCCTCGCGACAACCACATTAGAGCTCAATTTCATAATCTTTGTTGCAAAACTGACCTTTCTAGCCTTTTAAGATGTCAAAATTATAGTGAGCTCGGGAGGCTTCTCTCCAAGATTTTTGAGAATAGGAATAAAATCTTAAATCAAATTAAATAACTCTTTTCTTTAGGTTCGATAGACAAAATATTGGTCTCAGTGGACGTTAACCATCATCATCATCATCATCATATGGATTTAGCACCCTCAAAAATCCCTATGGCACTTTGATTGTGCAAGGTTACCCATCAAACTTCTATTTTCAATGAATTCTAGCCAGATTTTAGAGAAATTAAACCCAACGTTCCCCCGAGTTTCCTAGGACAGGAAAGGGAAATGTTGGAGTGGCGATACCCACAAGGGGGACGTATATAAGAAAACCCAAAATTTGGGGAATTTTCGGGAAAACGAGGGACGTCAAAGTCATAAAAATTATAAAATTATAAATTATTAAAAATTCAATTAAAAATAACTAAAGAGAAAATCTTAATAATTATTCATTGTACAGCTAAAGAATAAATATGATCATCATTGCATATTAGACTATTATCATTGATTCATTTATGAATTATCATTCGGAATTTCTGCATTATAATTTAAATTTATAAATCTAGATTCTAAAAGTAAATTACTAAATTGAATCCATTATTTGACATTATGCAATGTTCATGAATCATCATTTGGCATGATGCAAGGTATATCTAAATTAAATTAATAAATTCGTCATTTTACAATTGAAATTCAAATTATGCAATGCACATAAACTTATTATACTATATAGGTTTAATATAATTTCTTTATTTTATTTTTTTATTTTATTTCAGTTTTAATATAATATAATATAATTAATTAATTAATTTAATATAATTTAATTAATTATTTAATTAATTTAATTTAATTTTTAAGTTTTAACAAGTTTGATGTTTTAATATAGTTTAAGTTTTTCTATTTTTGTTGTTTTTTTTAATGTCATATATTTAAATTTGTATTTTTTTCAAATTTTTAATGTTTTATAAAAATTATTAGGCAAAAAAATGGGGGAACGTATATGCATCCACCTGATGCCCCCCTTATGTCCCCCCTTGCGTCCCCCAGTGTCCCCTAGGCGTCTCCCCCGTACCCCTTGAATGGAGTTGCGTTTCGTTGCCCGAAAAACGTCCCCCCGAAGTTTCCTCGAGTTTCTCAAAAAAGGGAACGTGGGGGAAACACTTCCCCAGGAGTTTCCCCATTCCCGGGACGTGGGGGAGCGTCGGGGCACATCCCCCACCCCAGGGGATGAGTCCCCGTGGAAGACTGATTAAACCAGAAAAATCCAATGGAAAAAACTTCAAAAAATCGCACAAAATACAACTCGTATGTAAATCAATGTATTTTATCTCATCTCTATCTATATATTAAGGTAATATTGTATGTCAAAAATAAAATAGATAGCAATTGTAAGTGAAAAAATAAAATAGATAGTGATTGTAAGTGAAAAACAACCTTGTTTTTCCATTTATTGGAATATCATAATTATAAACATAATATCAAATCATAAATAAATAAAATACAAGAAGCAAATATATATATCATGTTGAGAATTTTTGGTGAACTGTGTAGATTAATAGTGAGCCCAATATTTGGGCAGGAAGCTAAAGCATAAAGCATAAGATGAGAAGAGTGCTAAACCAATATTTTAAAAAGGGGAGCCAAAAATTAGCCGTTTGAATGATGGGTTAAGAGAATTAATTATTGCATTAACATAATTATAAACATAATATCAAATCATAAATAAATAAAATACAAGAAGAATATATATATATATATATATATATCATGTTGAGAATTTCTGGTGAACTGTGTAGATTGTTTAGTGAGCCCAATGTTTGGGCACCAAGCCAAAACATAAGATGAGAAGAGTGCTAGACCAAGATTTTAAAAAGGGGGAGCCAAAAATTAGCCATTTGAATGATGGGTTAAGAGCATTAGTTGAGTCAATGAATTGAACCAATAATAGAAAGAGATATTAGAATTTTTGGAAATAGATATTACAAATTTATTAATTTTTAATTTTAAAAAATTAGATTATATTATTATGGGTCAAATATGAATTAATAATAGAAATGACCGTTAGGGAAATTAATGATGGATTTTTATTTATTTATAAATATTGTATGAAATTGGGATTAAAATTGATTTAATTTGAATTTGAATTTTAATAATCTTTATCTTTGGATAAAAATAATTAGAATATAATGAAATGATTGAATAAGGGAAAGAGTATTCAATGAATAATTATAGAAAAGGGAATTAAATTGAAAATAATAAGAAGAGGGGAGTAATTGAAAAGGGGGTTTTTAATGAAGATTTATATAATTTCATTTGAAATTGGGATTAAATTCAATTTAATTTTAATCAAGATCTTTGATCTTTGGATAAAGATAAATAGAAAATAATGAAATGATAGGGAATTCAATGAATAATTATAGAAAGGGTATTAATTTGAAAATAATAAGAAGAGGGGATTAAGTGAAAATGGGTTTTTAATAAAAGATATTATGAGATGAGGCCAAGATGGGATTGGCAGATCATTAAGTAAAATTATTAACCCAAAATGAGATTGCTAAATTACTAAAATTAATAATTTTAAGGATGAAAAAGCCCATTAAGAGATTATGGGAGGAAGTCCAAAGAATGGAATGAAAGAGTAAAAATGGAAGAAGAAAAACATGAAAAAGGGGAAAAGAGGATAGAAATGAACGATAGAGAGGGAAGGTGAGGAAAAGGAATTTAGGGTAGTTTAGAAGACACAAAATGGATGGTCTGCTTCCAAGGTTGGCTTAAATGATACCTGTCATTGCGATTAAATTTATTGGGATGCTTCTCAATTTCGAGGGCTTCTCTAATGATAAGGTTGGAATGGAAAGAAACAAGAGAAAGGACTTTAGATTTATCAAAGCAGATGAGATGGCTAGTAGAGTGGGAATGAGATTGAATTTAATCCCAATTATATAAATCTTCATTAAAAACCCCCTTTTTCAGTTACTCCCCTCTTCTCATTCTTTTCAATTTAATTCCCTTTTCTATAATTATTCATTGAATACTCTTTCCCTTATTCAATCATTTCTTTATATTCTAATTATTTTTATACAAAGATAAATATCTTGATTTAAATTCAAATTCAAATTAATTCGATTTTAATCCCAATTTCATACAATATTTATAAGTAAATAAAAATCCATCATTAATTTCCCTAACAGTAATTTCTATTATTAATTCATATTTGTCCCATAATAATATAATCTAATTTTTTAAAATTTAAAAATTAATAAATTTGTAATATCTATTTCCAAAAATTTTAATATCTCTTTCTATTATTGGTTCAATTAGTTGACTCAATTAATGCTCTTAAACCATCATTAAAACAGCTAATTTTTGGCTCTCCCTTTTTAAAAATCTTGGTCTAGCACTCTTCTCATCTTATGCTTTAGCTTCCTGCCCCTGAGGATGGGTGGAGTGTTCACTAGAAACCTTGGGCTCACTCTTCTCATCTTATGCTTTAGCTTCTTGCCCCTGAAGATGGGTGGAGTGTTCACTCGAAACATTGGGCTCACTGAGCAATCTACACAGTTCACCAGAAGTTCTCAACATTATATTTATGACCGTGGAAATGTCCATTCTCTAAATATATATATCATTTATTTATTAGTGTAGAGATCTATTTTAATCATGGTTCTACTAAGAGTTAAGAGTAAATATGTGATTAAGATAGTTGGTATTTTTAAAAATTTTATATTAAAATTTGATCCAGTTATACATTTTCCTCTTATTAAGAAGTAATTACATTATTTTATTTTTAATTACTTTTCCTTTTCAAGCATTGAAATATTTTACTAGGGTAAATATTAATACACACATAAAGAGAAGAGAGAGAGTTCATACTCAAATATATTAATTAATATGGATATTCAAACAATTTATTTAAGTTCTATATTGAGATATTTATATGAGAAATATATATTTTTTAATTACTTTATCTCTATAAAGTTATATAAAATTATATTATTTAAGATGGACATGGAAATACTTTATTTATTACTTCAAGAGTGAAAGTCAAATCTTTCTTGAAGAATGAAAGTGAACTATCAAAGAAACAAGTAGAATGAAAGGGAAAAACTCGATTATAAAATGAGCTTCTCTTCTATTTTTAATAGTTTATTTATATGGTTATTTAATTTTTGTTTTTTATGTTTTGGTTGATATTAGATAAAATTATTTTTATTATTTTTTGAGGACTTGGCATACTTACACATGTCCCTAAGTTGTAGAATGGGCCTCTTGACCATTTCTAATTATTTATTTATATGGTTATTTAATTTTTGTTTTGGTTGACATTAGAGAAAATTATTTTTTGAGGATGTGAGATACTTATACATGTCCCTCATAGTGGATTGTAGAATAAAAACATGGCATACTTATACATGTCTCTCGTACTGGATTGTAGAATGAGCCTCTGAGCTCAATTATATTTCCATTGTAATGCTAAGATTTTACAAAAAATTACAAAACTAAGGAGGATATATGTGTCAATAACTAGCTTTAAAAAATGCAAGTGGTTAATGAATTCAAATTAATTATCAAATATGATAATATGTTATTTATGAACATGAATACAATAGATAGTCTCTAGGAGGAAGAACCAATTTGAATTTCCCTACTTGGAAAGTAAATCAAATTTAAATTCCAAAATGAGAAAAATATCCATTAAATGGAGTGAAGTAAAAGTAAGTGGATTTAGAAATTAGTTAGAATTGATTTATAATTCTCACATGAAAAATAATAACCAGTTAAACTCCAAAATATGGTTAAATGTCAACTAACAAGATGGGGAAGAAAGAGAAAATTGGTGGCTAACTACAAAGAGGTAAGGAGGAATTACAGTTACTCTAGAGAGTCCTAGACATGTGATAATTTGAATTAATAAAGTGTAATTAGTCATATTATCCTCCAACAAATCTCCATTCTATGCCACATATCATCTTATGTGGTACCCATACTAAAAATATGCATGCTAAAAATAGAAAATGTCATGTCCCCATTTTTATTTTCATCTATAAGACAACGAGGATGGGTCTCCAAGGTATGTAATGGCTAGGTCACAGGAGTAGGATTACATCATTAGGGGTCACGAGGGAGTTTTGAGGAGTTTTTATAGGATCCAATGACATTCAATTGGCATATTCCATCATCCGCACAACTTTCCTTTCCTTTTGTTGCATTATGATAACATCCAAAAAATAATAACGAGGATGGGTCTCCAAGGTATGTAATGGCTAGGTCGCAGGACCGGGATTACATCATTAGGGGTCACAAGGGAGTTTTGAGGAGTTTTTTGCATTCTGATAACATACAAAAAATAACATTTTTGTGGAGCTTAACTTAATTAATTATTTTTCGAATTTTGGTTTCTGTGATCTATCTTAAAATTGCATAGAATTCTTTCGGTAATAATCACATTCAAATGAACTTTGTCAACGTGTTTCGAACCAACTAGTGTGGTTCATCATCAGGACCTAGTGCTGATGATGAACCACACTGGTTGGTTCGAAACGTGTCCTGATGATGAACCACACTAGTTGGTTCGAAACACGTTGACAAATTTCATTTGAATGTGATTATTACTGAAATAATTCTATACAATTTTAATTAATTATGCTTGAGGTGGCATTCTAGGAAGATTATTTGATAAAACATCTCAGTGTAATATCTCATTGAAACTGGAACAAGAAGATCTACATGATGGGATCTTGAGAAGTGACTTCTAGGGGATGGAGAGAGTACGATGGATGATTTACCATTTTCCTTAATTACTAAAACAAATTTAATTAGTCATTTAATTAAGGAAAAATAATTGATTGGAGGAAAAGGCCCAAAAGTGACTTAAGTGAAATAAAATTGAAAAGCCACTTAAGATAAAGTTAATTGAGGAGCTTCTAGTGTAATAATAAAATAATAAAATAAGATGTTTGTAGAGATTTGGGGATCTATCCATCAGATCTATAAAAGACGAGGAGGAGGTCATTTGGAGACATCTTGGATTTGTGTATTGTCTTTGTGGCGAGGTTTTGAGAACCCGGTTTTGTACTTCTATAGTAGCCCTATAACGAAAACCCTCAAGTGATTCATTGAGAGTGGGCAAGCACCCATCTCTTCCCTTGGTGGATCCATTCAATATTCATATTTTTTACTCTTCAGTCATAGTTATTGTGGGATATCAACATCCGTTTGTAGAAAAATATTTAGAGGCCTTCTAGGCTATTGTCTCAACTATTTAGTTAGCATGTAACTCTGCTCTTATATTATGATAAATAAAGCTAATATTTCTTTCATATGTTTATTGTCTATTTTGAGACTGTGGTTTATATATTTTCATTTTGGCGTTGATTTTGTGGATTAATTTTCAAATTTTGTTTATGAAATTTGCAACATTAATTTTTGGGCAATTTGCTACTAAATTTATATTTGGAACATTACAGTGGTATCAAAGCATGATTTTGGCTAGTTGTGGGTTAAAATCAAAGTTGTTGTATTGCCATATGGTTCCTGAAAGATAAGTTTGTGGATTAAAATTCAAAATTTGTTTATGAGAGAATAACTATTGCAGATGTTAGAGCTAGAAAATTGTGGCATTTTTCAATAAAAAACTGTGATTCGTTGGCTCTCGAATTTTTGTTGAAATCTATTAAAATTTTGGCAAAATTACTTCTCGATATTTTATGAAGAAATTTTATTTGTTGGAGCCCAATTTATTTTTTGAAGCCTAGTTTATTTGCTAGAGCCAAATTTGTGTAATGGGGTTGAGTTTATTTGTTGGACCCATTTTTTTTTATCGTAGCCCAATTTATTTACTAGAGGTTTTGGAGGAGATCTCTCTCATTTGAACTGGTAATTTTGTAGTGAAATTGCACGATTGAAGAGTGAGAGCATTGTGGTATAATTTTATCTTAATTGGAATAGTGTGGAGAGTTGGGCACACTCGGAAATTCACACTAAATTGGGACTTTTTGGATTAGCTAGAATATGCCCAATATTTTTCTGGGTTTTTCTGGTTTTCATGAGAGGAGTCTATTGTTAAAATTTCAAATTTTTTTGGGAAATATTTAGTTTGTAAATAAAAATTTCTTCAATATTTTGTTTTATTAGTAAACAAAGTAATTCACACCACTTGGTGAGTTTTATCTTGGCCTGGAGTTAAGACAAACAATTTATGGCTTTTTATGGGTTTGGCAGTGAGGGGCTACGGGATAAATTTTCAACAATTTACGAGCAGTGTTGAGGGTAGAAATTTCAGTTCTTCATCAGTGGTAACAACAATATTTTCTAGGCGGTGTGTGCTACCTGTTTGGGTCATTTCCAACACTTGGGTATACTTTATTTCACTTGGGTATTGCATGCATGCAAGGTCGTATCAAATTAATTTGAGCATTATAATTCTCTCATGTATTTTCCTTTCATACTTATTTATTTTGCATGTGTTTCCACTTTAGGTGCAAAGTGTTTGACAAAAGTACTACTTGCTAATTATTTGTTAAAATTTCCTAGAGAAATTTTTTAATGACTACTAAGTTGGTGAGAGAGTATAGTGAGTCTACATCAGGTGTTCATATTTCGAACTCTATCTCATTATTGAGTATTTATTGAAGTGAGGGGCCTTTTTATTAAGTCAACTACTATTATGTACTTATGTTTTTGATGTCAGTCAAAGTCATGCATAAAATAGTTTGGTGTACTTGTCATTTAGCTAAAACATGGAGCAAACCTTTATTAAATCCCTTTATAAATTAGCAACAAAAATCAACATATCCCTTTCTAAGGGGATACTTACTTTTCTACAACAAGAGCAGCCATAGAAAGAACATGAATTGGGCCCCAAAATTGAATATGAAAAGAATTGTAGTTCATTTTTCACTAAAAATTGGTTGAGAGACAAAGGTATATATTTTATTTTCCATAGAAATATTTGTGTTACTGAGTAAGCAGGTCATATGGGCCAATCAATTAATAAATTCACACTTTATGCTATATTACTTAGTCATTACACCTTGATCTATCACAATCGCTTGATTCCTGGATCATTTAGTGGATTTTCTTGATATGCTTATTAAGTATAGGAAGGATTTGTACGTTGTAGACATTGGAAAGGTTTGAGATCTACATGCACATGGAATCGACGTGTCCAAAAATTTCTAATGAGAATCCCATAAGGAAATTTTAGTAAATTAAAATGACGGACCTTTATTAAAAACCTAGGTTGTAGGTCGTTAGGAAACATATTTCTAGTTTTTGCAAATATAAGAAAACCAACAGAATTTTTCCAGAGCATGGACTTAATCTCTTCATATAGGCTTAGAACATATGAATTTGTTGTTAATTGTGTTTACAAGATTCCATTCACTATGATATTTAACCAATTGCCAAAGCAATCATACTTCATAGAAGGATATATGTTATGGAATTCGATAATTTGCACAAAAAATACTAAAATGCATATATTTAAAATCCAAGGAATAATTCACCCACAATGGCATGAGCTAAATTCTGTTGCCTAAAAAAATAATAACAACATGAGGAGCCATCCACAACACTAACTGTTATTGTATTTGCACACATTTCATTTCATCATGACTAGCACTTGAACTCCACAATTGTCAAAATCATGAACACCATATTGTTATTAATTGCCTAGAAGCAGAGTATTAAGAAAATGTAATACCAACTTCAAGGGTATAACATGACATGTTTGATCCCTAATCACATTTCATTTGGTGGGAGTTCTATGGCCTATAAAATGACAACTTTTATTTTAGCACATATTATTCTACCAGTTTAAATCAACCTACCATGCATATTTGCATACAAAATTGACATGTAGCACTCATACAACATTTGATAAATTTTGAGGTCTAAAATGGGCCTCATAAGTAGTATTATAAAATAATAGTGAAAATAATAAAATAATATTAAATTACATCATCAAATTTTAGAGCCTGAAAAAGGAAAAAACTGCTTTTTTCAACTTATTTCTCTGTATTAAATCCTAGATGATGACCACTTAATGAGAAATTTGTGTACCTATCTCCATTGATTAGTTGGAGGTTAAGCACTTGTTGGACACAAAATTCAATTTTTCATGCAAGGAGTACCCATGTTGAGTACTTTTGATGCACCTTTTACATGAAAAAACGTGAGTGTAATAATGTCTTTCATGTATTTCTCATTTTTCATATACCAGGGTCCATTCAAAGTACTCAAAAAGGGTGCTCCTCGGTTGAGGAATCAAAATTTGAGTATAACCATAGGGAGATAAGTTGAAAAAGTATTTATTTTTAGTTTTTAATCTTTTTAATTTTTTATGCCAAAAATGATGAATCGTCCCCCATGGTTGATATCATCATCTTGAATCATATTATTTCTTATAAATTTGATTTTGGTTGTAAATTTTTGTTATGAGACCAATTTTTACTTCAAAATTTCTCTAATGACATTTTAGGGGGGTTTGGTTATTGCATTTAGTACGCTACTCAGTGCTGTGGAAAATTGGGGTGGGCACCCGGACATATCAATGATTCTCCTCCCAACCATTGACAAACTACAATTGCAATTTTCACCCACTAGCTCATGACGAATCTCCCCATGATCAAACATTCAGGGATTCTAGAGATCTAATCTAACCTCCACCATTTTAGCATAACAATGTTCAGGTACAGGGATTCTAGAGACCTAATCTGACCTCCACCCTTCTAGAATAACAATGTTCACATACATGGATTCCAGGGATCAACTCCGACATCCACTTTTCTGGCATAAAAATATATAGGTACATGGATTTCAAAGATCTAATCTGACCTCCACCCTTCTGGCATAACAATGTATAAGTATAGGGAGTCTAAAGATCTAATCTAGCCTCCACCCTTCTGTCGTAATAGTGTACAGGTACAGGGAGTCTAGAGATATAATCTGACCTCCACCCTTCTGGCATAACAGAATACAAGTATAGAGAGTCTAGAGATCTAATATGACCTCCACCCTTTTGGCATAACAATGTACAAGTGCAGGGATTCCAGAGATCTACTCCAACCACCACCCTTATGAAAATGTTGCTACAGTAACTCTACCTTGTGCAAGGAATCCAGAGTATACTGAAGTCGCACAGTTTCTACCGGGAAGGCTAGACTAAGGCAAGTTTAGGCATCAACCCTTTCAACATATGGGAGACTCCAAAGGTGTAATCCTCCACCCTTTTAGAAAATGAGAGACTCCAAAGGTGTAAGCCTCCACCCTTAGTTAGTTCGAGGTTCCCATAACACTAAATGATATATTTTCATACTTTCATAAGTGCTCATGAGTTGCCAATCAACCATCTTAAGTCAAGGCTCTTATGAAGCCTTATGTTGGTTAATAGTTATCAAGCTCTATTTTTATGAATTCATTATACTTATACAACAACTCAAACATACGAACAAGTCATGGGATCTAGTAAATGCTATCATAACAAAATTTACATGGACATACAAAAATTAAGTCACTGCATATTAAACATGTGCCTTTGTCGAGTTAATTTCAAATAAAAAAACATTAACTATTAAGGCATGCCATATAATCGAGCTTCTCGATAAAGGTAGGAGTTTTAAGAGAATTACAATATTTATAAGGCCCAAAGGTATGTAGTGGCTAACCTGTTGTCCCTGTGGTGTTGAGGACATGACTCTAAATCTTATACAATTTCCCCTCCTGCAGCAATATCTTCTTGGTTCGGTCCTTCAATTCCTTTTTTTTTCTCTCTATTGTCTTTCTTTTTCATCTGTCTTGATACCTCCATTGTTCTCTCTTTTCATTTTTCCTTTATTTTGTGCCCTCACTTTCCTCCCTCCCCTTGCTTTCTACTGCTTGGTCTCAGCCCCAATTAGTTAGGGCTCATTTTTTTTTGTAATTCACTTTACATAAATGCATGTATCATTTTTCAAATACTATTAATGCCACCCACCCATGTAATTATGAATATGATTATGTTTTAAATGTTTGCACATGTAATCAAAATTATGAATTTGAGCATGACCATATTCACACCATTGTAAGGAATTCCATGAAAGCATGCCATTTATTCTAATACAATAGAACCAAGAAACAATTGCAATAACCAACATCACAATTACATATCTGCGAGATGATTGGGGTCATTACATGTAATCATATCCAAGGATAGTGATCATGCTCTAATGAGGAAGACCACCTTAGGATAGAATTAAGGAGCATTGAGGATGGGAAAGGACTTGAAATGGAACACTACAATAAACTAAGACGAGAGGGAAAATTAAATACATTTTAATTTTATTTAACCATCCCCGGGACACTCGTAAATTCTCTCATAAGCCTAATTTATCCTTATATGAGCTACTTTGGGAAAAGGGACAATAACTACTCTTGATAGCTGCTTCAAAAGGACTTAGGAAAGTGAAACCTCATTTCAGAAGGGGGCCTTGAAGGGAAACTATGGAAACTTATGTATTGAGAATGAGATAGTGACTCTTGCATGTGATGTTGACATGTTAATAATACTTTTAATAGGCCTATGGATGTAATTTCCACAGTGAATTTTCTAGGGAGATTAAAGTGGTAGTAAGATCATTGTTGAATAAGGGGGCTACCACAAATAAGTGTTATTTTTTCCAAGGGGCTATAAAGAGGTAGTAGGATCCATGTTGAGCTAATTATTGTATGATTTGTGTACCTTAATTGTTATCCTCATTGGTATTTGAGGCTTACTCAAGAGAAACTTATCTAAACAATGATTTTCTATTCGTAGTTGATCAAATTTGGATCAAGGACCTAAGTGATAGCTCAAATTTCAAAGTGTTCAGAAGTGTACCAAACCTAAGTGACCAGATAGATCTCGTCTTCCTGATTCCGGCACCGTAAATGGTTCGAAGAACCGACACCGTATGAATAAGTTATCACAATTTGAAAAGTCCAGTAAACTGTAATTTCTGGCTTTTGACCAACTTTGATTGGGTTTTAAATATTAAAAAAAAGAAAGAATATTCTAGGGAATATTCCCAAAATATTCCTTGGAATATTGCCCAGAATATTCCTTCTGGGTGAACTGGATGTCGACAAGTGTCAACATGTTAATGGACATTGGGTTATACATGTTTTTGGTTTTGCCAATTAGAGACCGCCACGTGGTAGGCCTGTAGGCTACCATGTGGCCTAGATTTGATGGTCTAAAATTATTTGGAGTGGACTGAAGTCGATCGCATGACCTCTCGCCTGCACATGCCCGCCCTTACCATATGGGCTATGGGTGATTCTTAACCCATAAGGGTCATCGAAAATATTTAACATTTATTTGTTTTGCCTTTGGGGTTCGGAGGGGCCAACCCCTCCCCACATGATCATTGCACGTAGCCTAAGGGCTAGAACCCAAAATGTTAACTGAGACCGCCAGCTCTAGATATTTTCCGTGCTCACATGGCATGGTTATTTAAACAGTTATGTTAACCATCCGAATTAACTGCCAGCAATTCTGGAGGTCATTCACATGCAAATGGTTAAGTTTAATGTGCGGTTTATGTGCAATGGGTTTCGCTAACGACCCACAAAGATCGCGGGGTAAGGAGCCATGTGGCCACCTCGGCGGTTAAATTTATTGTAATGGTTAGTCACTGGCAGAAAAATTGGAAGTGCCACCAAAATTTTGGAATTGGCTAGTTTAACTGTATTTAAGTGCAGTTCCTCCACTTTTAGTGGTGCTGATTTAGGGGACACTCGGTAAAATCATCTTAGGCTCTATCTTGAGCTAGATTCGTCCATTCTGAGAGTGTGAATAGTCAATTGCAACTATCTTAGACATTTCAGACTCATTGGTGATGGTTTCAGAGCCATCGGAGTACTTTTGAGAAGGTTATTGCTTCAGATAAGTTCTAGGGGCCACTAGGGCCACCAGGGGCTAGCAACAGAAAGAGGCTTAGCGAGTCCGGCTAGAAGCCTTTCTCAGTAATCCAATAGTCAATTTTGGATGTTTCAGACATTATGGAACTAATGGTGAGGTTTCCAAAGCCATTAGAGGACATATAATAGCCGATTTTATTCCGAGAAGTTCTAAGGGCCACTAGGGCCACCAAATGCCAGTAGGAGAATGAGGCTTATCTAGAGCAGCCAGTATCCATTCTCAACAAACCAGTAGTCTATTATGACTATTTTGAGCCTTATGAATCCATTTATGGAGTTTTTTCAACTTTTGAGGACTTCTGAAAGTCGAGATGCTTCATAGAATTTTTCAGTGACTCTAGAGGCAGGGGGTGCCACCAGGTGTTGGAGGCGAAACCGAAGCAACTAGAGCCAAATTTATGCAATTGGATAGTCTATTCTGACTATTTTTGGCATTCTGAATCCATTGAATGGATTTTTAGAGTCATTTTGAGACTTCTAGAGCTCAAGAAGCCACAAGGAAGTTTTGAGCAGCCTAAGGCCATCAGTGGTTGGAGGCCTAGATTGGGGAGCCATTACTCATTTTAAGCAAATGATCAGCCTATTTTGGATGTATGATGTGTGCTGGGGAAAATAGGTGAGGGTTCAAGGACATAAAAGGACTTCTAGGGAATTTTTGCCAAAGGGAATCTCAGGGAAGCTTGAGGACACCGACAGATAAGGTCAAGTCAAAGGAAGTTTAGTTCTATCTTCAGAGTGATGACTGCAATACTAGGGATATAAATGGTATTCTAAACCCTTGGGTTTAGTTTAGATAACCATTGGAGTTGAGTTTTTAACTTGTAAAAGAAATTTTCCATCCTAATCCCAAATCGCCAATTCAGTTGACAAAGGCTCAAGGAGACGTAGCCCATGATATTCGAGTGAACTCCTTTATTAAATTTGTTGTTATGTGTTGATGTTTATTTTCTGCATTATATGGTTGCTTGTCACATTCACATATTAGAACGAAATTACTCCAGTAAATAAAATAAAATTTTTTTATCATGCTATTAACTTCGGTGGAATGGCTATAAATATCTGTCCTTTGCAATTATGAGCAGATGACATTTAATACTGTATTTGTTACGATATAATGAAATTACTGCGATTACCCGATCAGCACTATGGTTCGACTTTGAAATAATTTGATTGATTTACATAGCTGTACAATCATTTACTACATATCTATGTCACGGCACTTGAGTTTTATATTATAGATCTGGAGGCTTCGGTCATATGCAAATTTAAACCCTGCGTTATGTGTATCAATGTTTTTCGAGCTTGGGTTAAGGTATTGTTTTATCGCCTCGAGATTATCCAAATCGTCCTTTCGATCCGACCCTGGCAAAGATCTAGCCGTCGATAGCAATCTGGATCCTACGGTGAGGATCCATTAGGGTTGGGTAATGCCTACCCCGCCCGTAACTGACTCCTCAGTCATTGCCGCGCCTCGCCGGTGCGTCTGGAGGCAGGGTCTGCGCCCATTAGGGTTTCCTGTTCCGTCTCCACCCTGCTCAGTCGGTCTATGGGGTTTCCTGAACGTGAACGCTGCCTCAATCACCAGGTATCCTTCGGCAGCATTGAAATCTTGTTTATTTTTTTTTCTGACTTATGTTATATGAGTTATGTTTCTCCCTCTAACCTATGCATCCGTGGAACGCACATTGACTGTGGATATATGTTTAATGTTTCCTCCGTCTCGGCCGTCCAATTACCCAGCAGTCCATCTTCGTTTCCAATCACTCCATCTATGTTTGCACAGGTAATGTTATGTTTAACTATTTGGTTCGTGTTAACTTCCATTGCTTACATTTTAGCCTCTGTTTACAGTAGATTTGGGGTTTGTTAACAAATGCAGTAATGGTTTATCTACCAGGTACATCTCCTTCCGCTCGGCTGCGACAGAATTTGCTAAGCCTCTACTTCAACAGGGCTAAACTTATCGTTCTGTTCACAGGTATTTAAGCTCTTGCTATGGGATATGTACCCGAACCTCCTTTCCAGTATTCATGGCTGAAGGCGTTGAGATTATAGCAAGCTCCTATGTTGTCTTGCCTTTGTTTAAATCAGACATTTCTTATGACTATGATTGTGTAAATTTTAGTTAAACCCTGCCAGGGTTTTTGCGGCTCTTTAATGGTTTAGAGTTTTGCTGAGGGTTGTTGCCCTCCGGTAGTTTATGCTTCCTGCCCTGTAATGGGTTTCTGAGTACTGACAGTCTCAATCAGGCGTGAAACTGATATGCAAACTTTGTCATGGCTTGACGGAATTTTGGTGATGTTTGCTCATTATGGGTTTAATTAATAACAGGAATTTATATTTGCCTGTATAATTATTTTTCGGTTCAGTGTATAATATTCAGTTTACCAATCTATGTTTTCTGATGAATTTCGTGAAGCGTTCATTGGTGAATATTGGTGTCTTCAGGCATTCATAAAAATTGTATTATGTTTACTTGTATCAGCCACATGCATGTTCGTGTTATTCCAGTTGGGTTCTGTGCTCACATGGGTTCCGCTGCTCTGTCACACTGTGCAGTTATTTGTTTCTCGTTTTCTGAAAATAAAACGTTAACTCGGGCTAACTTCTATACTGTTCTTTTTTGGTTTACATTAGACTGTTCTAGAAGTGACCAGACCACTTATTAGTCCGAGTTCTCATAAAGAGAGAGACGACCAACCCAGAAGCCTGTTTTGCAGGCGCTATGGGTTAACGGTCTCCCTCGCCCCTGATGATTAAGTAAGAGATGTTTTTCTTTGCCGTTCTTAATTCGTTTTCTTTAGGAAGTAAGGGAAGAAAATTGCCTCTTCTTACTGCTTTATTCATGGTTCTATTCTGTACAGGTTTTATTTTTATATATGTTACTTCGCTCATCTACTAATAAGAACTCATTCATTTTGAACTTACAATCCTGAACTATAAGCTGTCACTGAAATAAAAGAACAGTTCTGTCAAACATTCTACGGTTGTCTCCTGTTCTAAATATATATACTGTCACTGAAATAAAAGAACAGTTCTGTCTAACATTCTACGGTTGTCTCCTGTTCTAAATATACATACTGTCACTGAAATAAAAGAAACAGTTCTGTCAACATTCTACGGTTGTCTCCTGTTCTAAATATACATACTGTCACTGAAATAAAAGAAACAGTTCTGTCAACATTCTACAGTTTGTCTCCCGTTCAGCACAGGACAAATTTATAAACCTCCTGGTTGGTCTTAATAACAAGAAAACCAATGATTATCTTTCCATTAATAACAACTACTGAAATCTACTCATCTGTCCCGAAATCTGAGTGAAGTAGTTTATGCCTCCCTTCCACGAGCTGGGCGATCACGTCCTGCAACTCTCCCCCGAGCTCAAGTCTGAGTCGTCGTTAGTTAAGAAAATTCTGGAGGAGGTTCTCAGGACAGTCTGGTCCAAACTCTCCGACTCCAGTGAAAAAAACAGCAGTCTTGGGGAGTTCACGGGACAATCCGGTCCAGAACTCCAACCCAGGGTATTATCTGTTTTGGGAAAAAAACAGTTCTTGCTTCCAGTCTACAGAGTTTCTTTCTGCACAGATCCAACCCAAAACTCTCCTTGGAATGCTTTATTTATTCCCGATTTTTTGGATAACTGTGAAACTGTTTTTCTAACTAACATCAGATCTTGATTTTACTTTTACCAATCATTTACTTATGAAACCAATTCCACAGTAAATCTTTATTAAAATAAACATTTCATTTTTGTTCACATATTCTTATTTTAAAGAAAATAACACAGCAATCCAAACTAATCCTTAGTTAATAATAATAACATCTAACTATATGTTCCCACTAACAAAATGGTGGTTACAGTTTCCCCCCCCTAAGGAGAACACCGTCGGTGTTTTTATTCACTTCCAGAGAAAAGATCTAGATAGGCTTCACGAACGAAACTCTCGTCTTCCCAAGTGGCCTCCTCAGGTCCAAAGTGCTTCCATTGCACTTTAACCTGGGCGATGGCTCGTCTCCGGAGCATGATTTCCCTCCGGTCTATTATACTGTGAGGCTCGACCAGGAACTCTCCGTCCGGCTCTACCTGCACATAATGACCCTATGTTATTCATGTAAGTTTTTAACATCATATTATCATTTTAACCATTATGCATTCACTACCTGGATGTTTTGCCAATGGATTATGTGTCTAGGATCATGAACGTATCGTTTCAATAACGATACATGAAAGACATTATGCACCCGAATGTGACTAGGAAGAGCGCTAAGCGATACGCCACCGGTCCCACCCTTTCCAATATTTGGAAAGGACCACAGAATCGAGGTGCTAGTTTTGCACACGATGCCCATCTTAATGTGCTTTTCTTTGGTTTAATCCGGACATATATGTGATCTCCAACTTCATACTCACGGTATGATCTCTTTTTGTCCGCATACACCTTCTGCCTGTCTTGTGCTGCCTTCAAATTCTGTCGGATCTTCTTTACCTCCGCTTCCATCTCTGCTAGCATATCTGGTCCCAACATTAGTTTAGTGTCGGGGCCGCTCCAATTAATGGGGGTTCTGCACTGCCGCCCATATAATGCCTCGAACGGACTCATTCTTAAGGATTCTTGATAACCATTGTTGTACGCAAATTCTATCAAGTGTAGATACTCTTCCCATTTAACGGGTTGCTGCATAACGTACATCCTTAACATGTCTTCCAGTATCTGGTTCACTCGCTCAGTTTGACCGTCCGTTTGCGGATGGTATGCAGTACTAAAATGTACTTGCGTCCCTAAACCTGTAAACAGGGCTTTCCAGAAAGCTGATGTGAACTTCACATCTCTGTCCGAGATAACAGTCTTAGGAATGCCATGCAGCCTAAAGATCTCACGCATAAATAAGTCTGCTATCTGTACCGTCTTATAAGTGGATTGGACAGGTATAAAATGTGCCGATTTACTTAGTCGGTCCACTACTACCATTATAGAGTCATTTCCTCGTTTTGTTTTTGGCAGTCCAGTAATGAAATCTAATGAGATTACCTCCCATTTCCATTCAGGGATAGGTATGGGCTGCATTAATCCAGCAGGATGCCTATGCTCCACCTTCAATTGCTGGCACTCTAAACACTTATTCAGATAATTTGCTATATCTTTTCTCATACCTGCCCAACAGTAATCCTTTCGAATAGCTTTCAGCATCTTTTGATATCCTGGGTGTCCCGCATAATTGCTTCTATGATATTCATCTAGTATCATGATTTTTAATTCCATTCGGTTTGGAATAACTATCCTCTTCTTGAAAACCAGCAACCCATCTGGGTTGATTTCGTAATCTCCCCGTCCACCTTGACCCTCAGGTGCTTGTGTTTGCTGCCATAAATATTTATACTCCGGATCCTTGTCTGCTTCCCTTCTTATTTGATCCAGAAATCTGGTCTCCACTTGGTTAACATATAACTCGTAAATGCCGTGCAGTTTTCTGCTCAATGCATCTGCTACCCTGTTCTCTTTACCTTTCACATGCTGCAAATCTATATCAAACTCGCTCAGGAAAGCATCCCATCTTGCTTGTCGGGAGTTTAGATCAGCTTGTTTAAAATAGTTGGTTAAACTACTATGATCAGTTTTTAATACAAACCTTTTTCCAAGTAGATAGTGTCTCCATACTCGGAGAGCGTGCACCACTGCGGTCAGCTCCAAATCGTAAGCTGAATATCGCTGCTCATGATCCTTTAGCTTGCGAGACTCATATGCTATCACTTTTCCCTCTTGTGATAATACAGCTCCAACACCCTCCTTGCAGGCATCTGTACAAACTTCAAATTCCTTATCCGGGTCTGCCACACTTAATACAGGTGCTGTTGTCAATAACTGCTTCAATTTCTCAAAACTATCCTGACATTCCTTTGTCCATCTAAAAATCTTTCCCTTCCTTTGCAGGGAAGTAATGGGAAAGGCTATCTTTGAAAACCCCTTTATAAACCGCCGGTAATAACCAGCGAGACCCATAAAGGATCATATATCTGCCACATTTTGTGGCACCTTCCATTCCATAATGGTCTTGATTTTCTCCGGGTCTACCGCTATTCCCTTTTTAGATATTACGTGCCCAAGGTACTGTATTTCTTCCTTGAAGAAATCACACTTGCTGAATTTTGCGTATAGCTGATGCTTCCTTAACAATTCCAATACCACTCGCAAATGCTCCCTGTGTTCCTCTGCATTCTTTGAATAAATTAATATGTCATCGATGAAGATTAGCACAAATTTATCCAAGTAAGGGTGAAAGACACTATGCATCAGTCTCATAAAAGTGGCTGGTGCATTAGTTAATCCAAAAGGTAATACCACGAATTCATAGTGGCCGTACCTTGTGCGGAAAGAAGTTTTGTGTATATCTTCATCCTTAATTCTGATCTGATGATAACCAGACCGCAAATCAATTTTTGAAAACACAGTAGCTCCCCTTACCTGATCAAACAGATCATCAATACGGGGTAGAGGATACCTGTTCTTAACAGTCAGCTTGTTTAATTGCCGATAATCCATGCACATGCACATGGTTCCATCCTTCTTCCTAACAAACAATACAGGTGCTCCCCAAGGTGACACACTGGGTCGTATGTACCCCTTATCCAATAATTCCTGAAGCTGCATTTTCAGCTCGGTCAATTCAGGCACACTCATATGGTAGGGAGTTCGCGAGATTGGTGATGCTCCTGGAAGCAATTCTATGGTAAAATCCACTTCTCTTTTGGGTGGTAATCCTGGCACCTCTTCAGGAAATACATCCTTAAATTCCTGTATTACAGGGATATCTTCTAATGCAGCAGTTTTATTCTTAGATTCAGTTAGTCCAACTTGTATAGCAGACAGTTGGCATCCCTTCCTTATGCATCTTCCCATTTGGGAAGCTGTAATTGGGCGCAGATGTACAGGCTTCCTTATGCCTTGAATCTCATGGTGAATACCATTATGATCCCTGTAATAAACTATCTTCTCTTTACAGTCTAGAAGCGTCCAGTGCTTCTCCAACCAATCCATACCCAACAGTACATCATAAGATCCCAAGGGCAGAACATTTAAGTCCACTACCAACTGCTGTCCACCGATTTGCAGTGCACAGTTTGGTATTTTGGCACTAACTTTCCTTTTAGCCCCTGTAGCTAACTGGACCAACCATGTCTTTTTAAACTTTTTACTTGGAAATTTACAAATTTCCACTAACTTAGGACTTATATAACTTAAACTGGCCCCCGGATCTACCAAAACAGAAACAGTTTGGGTTAACAATTTACCTTCCAGTTCTATCATGGTGGGCTGAAAATCGGCTTGCCAGTCCTCCAGTGCTACGTTAATTCTGGGTACGTTTCGAGCAACATCTCCCACAGTAGAGGCTTCCTGCAAATTGTTTACTGTCTCGGTTTTACCCCGTTGTGGGCAATCTCGGTAGTAGTGCGCTGCCCCGCAGCCCCAACACTGCAGAGGTGGCCTCTGGTTTTGTGGCTGTTCAGGTTTACTTGAAGCTTCCACTGTTTTGTCTTCCCCGGGCCATCTAATCCGCTGATGGTTCCTCCCGAATTGCTTGTTAACTGAAGTTCTGGTGTTACTCCTGAAATTGCTAGTTTTGCCTTTCTTGAATCCCGCATTGTTTCTGCTATCCTTCCTTGGTTGCCATCCTTTTCCTTGGTCTGACTTGTTTTTCACTTGCTGATAACAAAGCCTTGCCTTTCTAATTGCCTCGTCCATTGTCTTAGGATTTTCAAACTCAATACGCTCCTTCATGTGAACAGGTAAACTACTCAGAAATATTTGGACTTTGGCTTTCTCTTCTCTTAAATACGGTACATAGCGCAGTAATGATGTAAACTTGGTGACGTACTCATCCATGGTCAGCTGTCCTAGCCTTAACTCACGGAATTCTCGAGCTTTTTCATCATAAAAACGCTCAGTTAAATACTTGTCCTTGAAATACTGTTGAAACTTTTCCCATGTCACATCGGAATCCTCTATTCCCCGCACGTTCCTTACTTCTTCCCACCATAAGGTGGCTTTGTCTTTTAGCTGGTAAATTGCTAACCGCGCTTTAAGACCACTGTCATATTCATATACCTGAAAGTATTTGTTCATATTAATCAACCATGCCTCAGCCATTTCCTCTTTTTCGCCATCGAACGTAGGCGGTTTTATCTTTCTGAATTCTTCGTGCAGCTCCACCTTTTGCTTTTTACTGGTCTTCCGTTCGGTTTCATTCTCAGATTCAGCCTCATTGAAATTCCTGTTTGGATGATTCCGCTGTGACACACTTCTTTCTTTTTGGCTCACATTTTGTTCATCTGTTTGCTGCTCGTTTCCCTCTTGAAATTCTCTGCCAGTACTGGGTTTCTCAATCCTCTGATTTTGTTTATCTGAAAGGCTTTTTAGAATCCTTTCCTGTTCCTGCATCATCCTAGCATTTTCCCTTCCCACTCTCTCCATTTCCTCCTGTAACTGTTGTACTGTGTGCAGCAGAACGCGAGTCTGCTGTTGTTGTTCTTCCATCAATCGATTAGACCGTTGATGCTGCTCTATTCCCAATTGAACCCACATTTCGGGGTTTCCCTCTGGTGGCGGTGGAATGTCTCCGACATTCCGCTGTTGCTGTCGTAAAGGCATCTGTCTTGTTTGTCGTTCCATCTACTTATCTAACTGTGCAAGACACACATACAATTGTAACGTCAGTTGGCCCAATAGGGTCCCAGCCTTGTAACAGGCTCTGATACCACTTGTCACATTCACATATTAGAACGAAATTACTCCAATAAATAAAATAAATTTTTTTTATCATGCTATTAACTTCGGTGGAATGGTTATAAATATCTGTCCTTTGCAATTATGAGCAGTTGACATTTAATACTGTATTTTTTATGATATAATGAAATTACTGCGATTACCCTATCAGCTCTATGGTTCGACTTTGAAATAATTTGATTGATTTACATAGCTGTACAATCATTTACTACATATCTATGTCACGGCACTTGAGTTTTATATTATAGATCTGGAGGCTTCGGTCATATGCAACTTTAAACCCTGCGTTATGTGTATCAATGTTTTTCGAACTTGGGTTAAGGTATTGTTTTATCGCCTCGAGATTATCCAAATCGTCCTTTCGATCTGACCCTGGCGAAGATCTGGCCGTCGATAGCAATCTGGATCCTACGGTGAGGATCCATTAGGGTTGGGTAATGCCTACCCCGCTCGTAACTGACTCCTCAGTCATTGCCGCACCTCACCGGTGCGTCTGGAGGCAGGGTCTGCGCCCATTAGGGTTTCCTGTTCCGTCTCCACCCTGCTCAGTCGGTCTATGGGGTTTCCTGAACGTGAACGCTGCCTCAATCACCAGGTATCCTTCGGCAGCATTGAAATCTTCTTTATTTTTTTTTCTGAATTATGTTATATGAGTTTTGTTTCTCCCTCTAACCTATGCATCCGTGGAACGCACACTGACTGTGGATATATGTTTAATGTTTCCTCCGTCTCGGCCGTCCAATTACCCAACAGTCCATCTTCGTTTCCAATCACTCCATCTGCGTTTGCACAGGTAATGTTATGTTTAACTATTTGGTTCGTGTTAACTTCCGTTGCTTACATTTTAGCCTCCGTTTACAGTAGATTTGGGGTTTGTTAACAAATGCAGTAATGGTTTATCTACCAGGTACATCTCCTTCCGCTCGGCTGCTACAGAATTTGCTAAGCCTCTGCTTCAACAGGGCTAAACTTATCGTTCTGTTCACAGGTATTTAAGCTCTTGCTATGGGATATGTACAAGACCTCGCAGACATGTCATGGGTGAAGCGTTGAAGCTTATAAACTCCTATCTTGTCTTTTAACTACTGTTTAAATGAGATGGTTTCTTACTCCTTTATGATTGTGTAAATTTTAGTTAAACCCTGCCAGGGTTTTTGCGGCTCTTTAATGGTTTAGAGTTTTGCTGAGGGTTGTTGCCCTCCGGTAGTTTATGCTTCCTGCCCTGTAATGGGTTTCTGAGTACTGACAGTCTCAATCAGGCGTGAAACTGATATGCAAACTTTGTCATGGCTTGACGGAATTTTGGTGATGTTTGCTCATTATGGGTTTAATTAATAACAGGAATTTATATTTGCCTGTATAATTATTTTTCGGTTCGATGTATAATCTTGAGTTCACCAATCTATGTTTTACGATGAATTTCGTGAAGCGTTCATTGGTGAATATTGGTGTCTTCAGGCATTCATAAAAATTGTATTATGTTTACTTGTATCAGCCACATGCATGTTCGTATTATTCCAGTTGGGTTCTGTGCTCACATGGGTTCCACTGCTCTATCACTCTGTGCAGTTATTTGTTTCTCGTTTTCTGAAAATAAAACGTTAACTCGGGCTAACTTCTATACTGTTCTTTTCTGGTTTACATTAGACTGTTCTAGAAGTGACCGGACCACTTATTAGTCCGAGTTCTCATAAAGAGAGAGACGACCAACCCAGAAGCCTGTTTTGCAGGCGCTATGGGTTAACGGTCTCCCTCGTCCCTGATGACTAAGTAAGAGATGTTTTTCTTTGCCGTTCTTAATTTGTTTTCTTTAGGAAGTAAGGGAAGAAAATTGCCTCTTCTTACTGCTTTATTCACGGTTCTATACTGTACAGGTTTTATTTTTATATATGTTACTTCGCTCATCTACTAATAAGGACTCATTCATTTTGAACTTACAATCCTGAACTATAAGCTGTCACTGAAATAAAAGAACAGTTCTGTCAAACATTCTACGGTTGTCTCCTGTTCTAAATATATATACTGTCACTGAAATAAAAGAACAGTTCTGTCTAACATTCTATGATTGTCTCCTGTTCTAAATATACATACTGTCACTGAAATAAAAGAAACAGTTCTGTCAACATTCTACGGTTGTCTCCTGTTCTAAATATACATACTGTCACTGAAATAAAAGAAACAGTTCTGTCAACATTCTATAGTTTGTCTCCCATTCAGCACAGGACAAATTTATAAACCTCCTGGTTGGTCTTAATAACAAGAAAACCAATGATTATCTTTCCATTAATAACAACTACTGAAATCTACTCATCTGTCCCGAAATCTGAGTGAAGTAGTTTATGCCTCCCTTCCACGAGCTGGGCGATCACGTCCTGCAGCTCTCCCCCGAGCTCAAGTCTGAGTCGTCGTTAGTTAAGAAATTCTGGAGGAGGTTCTCAGGACAGTCCGGTCTAAACTCTCCGACTCCATTGAGAAAAACAACAGTCCTGGGGAGTTCACGGGACAATCCGGTCCAGAACTCCAACCCAGGGTATTATCTGTTCTAGGAAAACAAACAGTTCTTGCTTCCAGTCTACAGAGTTTCTTTCTGCACAGATCCAACCCAAAACTCTCCTTGGAATGCTTTATTTATTCCAGAGTTTTTGGATAACTGTGAAACTATTTTTCTAACTAACATCAGATCTTGATTTTACTTTTACCAATCATTTACTTATGAAACCAATTCCACAGTAAATCTTTATTAAAATAAACATTTCATTTTTGTTCACATATTCTTATTTAAAATAAAATAACACAGCAATCCAAACTAATCCTTAGTTAATAATAATAACATCTAACTATCTGTTCCCACTAACAAAATGGTGGTTACATTGCTGCACATGCTTAATATCAACAAAAAAAATTATCTTAAAGCACTTAAACAGTTAAAAAATATACACTTGTTTCAAGTATGATTTTTTCGCAAAAAGTCAAGAATAAGCTAGATATTTATTTGTTTAACTAAGTGAGAGGTTCTTGAAAAGAATAACAAGTTATCCAACCCATTTTTAGATCAGTAGTTAGGAAATATCACCTTAGATAAATCCTACCCTACCTCCATGGTATTAGAATGACTATGAAACCTTACTTGGAAGTAACTCAGATTTGAAACTGTAAACATAAGAAACATAAGTTATCTATCATATTCTATGAGTTAATTATGATGTCTTATTTCAATATATGATTAATGAAAATATATTGCATTATTTTATGGTGACATTTTTAGGTATGATATATTGCATTATTTTATGGAACTACCTTTTGAATTATGATATGCTAGTATGATGGTTTTCTTTTTTTTCCTATGGATTATCTACCCTAAGATTAAGAGAAAAAATTGTTGTATTCAATAGTAACATCCTTGCAAGTTAGTAAAAATTATTATTAAAGCAAGGTGAAATCAGAAAATGGGAAACACTTTTTGTAATTAGGGTTTTATGGTTAATAACTGTTGGGAGAACTAAAACTAATAGAAAAAATTATAAAAAAGTAGTAAGAATTACATGTAATACTTTACTTTTCTATCTAAAAAAATAGAGAAAAATGATTGCTAGCTATGAAAATGTTGAGGGATACCTAAAAAACCAAAATATTTCTATCTAAAAAATTTAGAGAAAAATGATTGCTAATTATAAAAATGTTAACGGATACCTAAAAAACTAAAATGTGGAAAAATAAGAAAAAGTGTTTTGCTTCATATTATAAGAAATATATTTAATTTATATGTGACTTTTCTTACTATCAATTTAAGCATGAAGTTATACATATTTTTTGATAATAAATTTTAATTCATGCTAAAGTATTCTTTATGAACATTACAATTGTGTTCTTCAAACATCTTATCTTATGATTATTTTACTAAAAAAACAAATAATAAAAAGTGAGAAAAATAAATTTAAAATTATTTCATAAAAATAAAAGGTAAAAAAATACATTTTAAATAAAGTATTCTTATAAAATTTTAAGAAAAAACAATTACTGATAATGATATAGTTAATTTTAAGTAGCAAATAACATTGGTGGAAATATCAAGTTATTTATTTTACGATATATTTTTATTTGAATATTAATAATACTATGAATAATTATCATAATAAATCAAATTTTGTAATTCTAGTTAGCCATTACGATTGAGAAATGCAATTTTCACAAAACCAAATTGAAACTTTTTAACTTACCCAAATGCTCTCCATAGTTACTACCTGTACAAACATATGTAAGCAGCCGTCATCAAGTTTTGACGGCGTAAATACACGGCGCCACTAGAAAATTTATTATTAGATAATGGCGGTCCACTACGAGTGGGATTGTTTTCCATCTCCATGCAATGTATTTGGCTTACTAATTCACATCCATCTCGATCCACAGTGTCAGTTGCATGCACTTCATATACGCACCCGCATCACACATGTCACTGAAATCTTTATCACAATCTGCCCACTATCTGTCTCTTTTCTCTTCTTTATTTTGAATTACTCTTTTTTTTTTTTTGTGAGACAGAGGAATCAACAACATTAGATAGTTTTTACATGGGAGACCCGGGGTCAAACTCCCTGGCTACCACTATAACCTCTCAAGGACCGCCCAGCCTGCGAGAATGGTACACGGATAAGACGAGTCTCGAACTCGTGACCTGCTACACACGAGGCTCGAACTCATGACCTGCTACACAACACAAATGCCTTAACAGTGCGTCTGTTGGCCACTAGACCATGCCACTTCCTTAATTTTGAATACTATTAAAGTAATATTTTTAAATAATGTTTTGTAAAACTAAATTAAAAGAATTATTTTATTTTTAAATTATATATATATTTTTTAAATTTAAAAATACTATCATTTTCCTTTAAAAGAATGAATAGCAATATTATTTATTATTGATGTTGCCAGGAGAATATTGTTGATGGAAATTTTCTTCTAACTTGAGCCTTTTTTCAATGGATTTGAATGTTGTGGACATTGGGGATATTTAGATTTATTGTAACATCATGAAAGAGGGGGAAAGATTGTCATTTGGCCCATCGAGGAAGAAAAGAGTTAATGCAAGATCAAACACTATGATTGTTAAATAGTTTTAATATTCACAACCAACCAAGGATATTTTTATAAAAACAAAAGGATTAGTTTAAAAAAAATATTGTAATAACATATATTTGAGGTATATACTACCTATACAAGATAACATTTCTGATTGACTCATGGCTAGAATGCATATATTACAAAACAATGATGTTCTGATATTTAATACGATGTATATGATTAAAATCACATGGGCTGCCCATCCTCTAATTTTTAACATACAGGTGCATATTCCAGTGTTTATATTTTCTGCATAGTTAATATTAAATGAGGTCACCATACTTAGTACAAGAGATCTTAATGCGAATTTAATTTATCATTGATCGGAACACTCCAGACTTCCTTCATGTCTTGTCAAGCACTAGCTCTATTTTTTATGCCTCGACACCAAGTTGCATCATTACCATCCACTTGCATGCATATTCATTGGATGGTGTGAGTTGCATGTGTTTGTTTGAGGTAACCCTCGCCTCGCGGGTCCGCCTCTAATGTTGCCATTCCATCTCTTCGGCTCCGCACTCTGCTCAAGTTTACCACACAAACCCTAACTATTATACCTTGTCTCTTTGTTGTGTGAGTGCCTCTTTGGCCTTTCGACCATGGAAAAACTGTTGACTGCATTATTGTTTCAGAAGTTAATGGACATGCTACACCAGAAATTAACAACTGAGGAAGGGATTGCACCTACAATTTCCAGGTACTGCTCCATCTTTCTCAATTGTCCATTAGGATAACATACCTATCTTTGTTATAAATGTATAGCTCCATTAATATTCTCATTCTAATGTGCAAGGTTTCCATTGTACCTTGCATGGCATGCCTAGAACAAATTCCTACAAGTAACATCATTTCTTCATATGATTTTTACTATTATTTAGTTTCTTTGTTGTCAAGTCGAATTGCCTCCTCTAATTCAGAGTTTTCTCATAGATAATTCAGGTTTATCCTTGGCATAGCTCTCTCAGGATTGGCCTCGAATCCATGTTATCTACTAACCAAGGTCTTGTTTTTACCAGGTTCTATGATAGCGTAGGCCATGGGGTCTGCACTATTTTAATTTTACACAACACAAAACATAAAACCACACCATACATATGCACATAAACTCATGATGAATTAATGAATAAAATAATCACAGAAGAAAGATATTGGCCCAATGTTTGGCCATCAATCCTCACACTACACCTTACACACTCTTCTACATGCCTCATGCCTCATAGGCTCACCTCTATTTATATAATTGGATTAGAACCCAAGGAGGTTCTAGATCGTAAGACAACTCCCAAAATATCTCTCTTAATCCCTAACATCTCTCATCTAATCTCTAAAATATCTCATTCAATCCCTTATCCCTAGATAAGAGCTAACTGTTCATAATCCTCTAAATCCTTTCACAATACTCTCAAAGCTTCTTATATTTACAATATTTCTCATTATATCCTAAAAACTATGGAAAATCCATTGAATAATTAAAACCTCACTTTAAAAACTAACTCCTTTAGTAAATAGTTGACGTAGGTTAGATGCATCTACATCAGATTCCCAAGGTAAAAAGAAATCATGGTCTCCTAACCATCAAACTTTAAGATAATAAGAATCATCCTGGATCCCAAACTTTCATTTGCAGTAAATAAATTGTTATGTCATGTTTTTGGTGTTGTGTGTTTGTCCTTTTATGTCTTCCAGGCTTCCAAAATTTATGTTATAGTTGTCCCTTCTCCTTGCTGATGTATGCTTGTTCTGTTGTCATCAACCAACTTCTTCCATCTTCTTTCCTTCCTACAATATGTTTATTTTGGGACATTTTCACCATAAATCTTATAATCTCTTCAATTGACATGTCCAAGTTGTGTTCTTGTTGGTAAAAATTACCCATTCTTTGTTGAAAATGATTTTTGTTCTCCATGACTTCACTATGATGCCACTCATATTCTATTATTCTTTTCCTTTTCTCCTGGAAGTCGTCCTCATTGCTGCCACTTTGTTGCTTCATTTTCCTCATTGAAATATTGTCCTCATCCTCTTTGTAGACTTGCATAGGTTCCCCCAATGGTTCCTGAGCTTCCTTAATTTCTAGCTTACCTTCGGTTTCTTAGGATTATTCACTACCTACGAGCACAAAATAAGTATTAGTTTCAAAATCATGAGATGTGGATGCCTCGCTTATGGCTTCCTACATCCCTTCCTTATGTAGCATATAGTCCTTCAAGCTACCCACTGACTCTTCCTCATATTTTTCAATTTTCTTATTAATGTCCATATCCATACATTCATTATTCTCAGGTTGTTTTGGCCTCTTTTCAATATGTACAATAGTCTTCAATGATTTTTATTTAGAAAAATTTATGGCACCATTTGTTGGAATCAAACCCACATTCACATCATCATCGTCGTCACTCAACAATGATCCTTGCTCTGGTTGAAAATGTGAAGCTGGGTTACACTTTTTGCCCTTTTTTGAGAAAAAAATTTCATTTTTTTCGGTTCTTCAACTTTCTACAAACTATAACAATTTTTCTGTGTAGAATTTCATTTTGCGATAAAAATAAAAGTTGTGAGAAATTTTGTTAGCTTTCTATTAATTATTTTTTGAAATTTTTTTATGCAGATTTGATATGTCAACTTAGCGTTTCTTTGAGTGTGTGTTTCTTAACAATCAAAGGATTCATAAGAAGTCATGTTATGTCGCAATGCTGTATTCATTGAAAATTTGTGTTTTTGAAAAACAAAAATGTGTTACAACAATCTAGACAGATTCTAATTTGTTTTCGTCATATTTACAAAGCAAATGGATGCATATCATAATTACTAGAATTTTTTGAACTGGTCCAATACGAAAAACTACGTATTTTTGATATGTTTCGCGTGGCAACAAATTTCTTAACATATAAGTTATAAACTAAAAATCTAAAAGCTACCCATTAGAGTCAACGGACCAATGTAATGCCCCATAATTTTTTCAATTTTTTTTACAATGTATTTTGGGAGATACAAAATTTTGATTTCACTGAATCACAATGACCCTTAGAAATTGTTTGCACTCATTTTATTAGAAAAATAATTAAAATTAATAAAAGTTTACGAAATTCCATAAAAGTTATATTTCCTGAAAGTACATTCAATTTTGAAAATGCTTGTCTTGGTTCCGACAGTTAATTAACAACCTTTCATGGAGTTTAATCAGTCCAAAGTTGCAGAACCGTTTTCAGAGCTTGGTTTTGCGTAATTGGTGATGCGTTAGTTCGGCCGAACTTTTATTCCAAGTTCGGCCGAACTATGTTTTCCGCTTACGAGTCATTAAAACTAACGTCTTAATAGTTCGGCTGAACTTCTTATCAAAAGTTCGGCCGAACTATTGTGTAATTCTCCGTCGGCCGGAAAATTTTGTGGAGCCCCCTACAAAACACACATTTCGCGTCTATATAAATTGCCGCGAAATGATTCACAATTTTCGCATATTTCGCAATATATATATATATATATATATATATATATATATATATCTTTGTATGGAGTTTCTCTAAAACTTTTAGTTTGTGCTCCAACCTTATTTCCTTCAATTGTTTGATTAGCCCTTTAATTGTTTCCTTCATTACCCATATATGCCTTTGTATTTGTAATATCTCTAGCAACATGTCCAATCATGCTTTTAATTCAACAACCTATCTCTCTTCATTAAGAATGGGAACCGCTATGGCATCTTTGTAACATTTCTCTGAATCCCGCATCTTCATCTTCTTCTCATTTTGTGAACTTCACCTTGTTCACTGTAACTTGCAACTGAATCACTTTACTAAGTTTTATTTTCTGAACTAGGACAATGGTTCACTTCACTTGAACCTTACTTCAGAGCACTCTTTTGTGCTTTTATCCCTTTGCTACAAACAAAAACTGTAATATTTCTCAAATTGTCTTTACAATGACCAAACTCTTGGGTGTTGAGCTCCACCTATCATGCATCCAATTACATTCAATGACTCAAACCTTTGACTTGACTTAGGGCTCTTTGACTCAAAACTCAACATTAACTCTTAATGGACCTTGAATTGAATTTTTATATTGAGAGACTCTCTCACTTTAACTCAACTTATGCAAGAACTTTTGACTTCACAAAATTATTTTAAATTCATATCATTTTATGAAACTTTAGACTTTGGCTCCACTCTAGTATTACAAAAATAAATTACACCTTATTACTCCACTCAAATTACAAACTTCAAAGAACACACCTCTCTCCCTTAATTTGGCTTTTTAATTCGTTTTAAACTTCCCATAAAAAACAATTTATGTTGTCTCTTTTAAAAAGTGAATTTACATTTCAAAGTTAAAAGACTCCTCAAATACTTCTTTATCGTTAAATTTAAAAGTATTTTATAAAAAATCATGCCACCTTCTTTTGTATATAAATAATGTACTCCATTAAAAGTGGACGGAGGAGTGTTTTAGCTCAACCTTGGATATTGGTTTTGTATGATGTAGGAGGGAGAAAAAATATGGAAGGAGAGCATGCATTAAATGAATCGATGCAAAAATCTTAAAAATAATACCTTTAAGCTACACACAATTGCTTTTAATAATTCACAGGTTCTAAATTTTTGCTTCACGCAATCCCATCTCACTTTGACTTCTCCTGATTTTTTTTTAAGAAGATTCCATGTGACAATAGAAAGTGAGTTGATTCTTTGTCGTTATTTTCCATGTTGAATAACATGCTTCCAATGCACATCGCTGGTTTCCATGATAGATAACAACACTCTCCAACATCGAATAATGTCGAAAACAATTCTCACATAACTCAACAACCAATTCGGCCTCTTTATGAAGTTTCTACAGGCATAAGATCATTAATAACAAGTTGTTGCAGGCATCATGACAATTATGCCTCCTTCTCATTGAACATTGGGTCTGCGGCTTCAATTCTGGAAAATATGTCAAACAATTATATTTTTGCAAATGAGACCACAATTCCAGCCTTATGGATTCTCTAGAAAATACACCCAACAATTCGTAATTTTATTTCCTTTTCTCATCGACTATTTCAAACTTCTATGGAATTCAGTTGCATTTTATTAGCAAAGATCTTGAAATTCTAAGGAAGATCATTGAGAAAGGAAACCCTGTGGATATTTTGAGAAGAATCTTGACCTCCAATCTGATCCTCCTAATGTGTGCATCCTTAATCCCAAGAATTAGGTTGGGCCTTCTAAACTTTAATTATTTTTCTCCTCCTTTGAATATGAACTTCGTCGGGTTTGTCACTTGCTAAGGAAAATTACTCCTAACTCGTCCTACCAATACTTAAGCTCTGTCCTTCCAGGAAGATATTAATAGAGTTGAAATTAATATTCGAACACTCCTCCTTAATTAAAACTGCTGGATTTTCTTCCATATCCAGACATTTTCTCAAGTAATTAAAAATTTTCTGCCCCAATGGTTTTGTCAGTATATCAACAAACTTCTCTTCTGTTCTACAATGCTATAAAACAATTTCTCCATTGCTCACTAACTCTGTGATGTAGTGATATTTGGCATTAATGTGTTTCGTTCTCTTGTGAAACACTGAATTCTTTGACAATGCTATTGCTGAGCTATTATCACAATAAATTGTTGTGCCTTTTACCTGTTCATGACACAAACTCCTCAACATTCTTCTCATCCAAACTGCTTGACATGCTACTACTGTAGTTGCCACATAATTTGTCTCTACTGTTGATAAAGCCACAACTAATTGTTTCTTAGAAGCCCATGAAATGTCTCCTGAACCCATATGAAAAACATAATCAGAGGTGCTTTTCCTGTCATCTATATTTCCAGCCCAATCACTGTCAGTATATCCAATCAATTGGGAATTTTCTGAAGTGGTGGATAAAATACCATACCTTTTTGTTCCTTTCACATACCTCAGAATTATTTTTGTTGCTTGCTAATGTGCCTCCTTTGGCCTTTCCATAAATCTGGAAATTAAACTTACAACATGCATAATATTCGGCCTAGTTTCAGTCAAATACATGAGGCTGCCAACTATGCTCTTGTACAAACTAGGATCAAAATACTTGTTGTTGTCTTCTTTGCTTAATTTCAATCCCATCATTGTAGGAGTAATTGCTGCCTTGCAATATTGCATATTAAATCTTTCCAAAACTTCATTCACATACTTTTCTTGAGAAATAAAAATATTATTTTCATTTTTGTCTACTTCTGTTCCTAAGAAGTATCTCAAAAAACCCAAATCTGTCATTTCAAATTCACTCTTCATGACTACTTTAAAATCAACATTGAGAGAAACTTCATTGCGAGTAAAATTTAAATCATCTACATATAACACAAAAATAATAATCGTACCATCATTTTATTTTATGTAGAGTGTGGGTTCTCCATCACATTTCTCAAATCCATTTTCAGTCAGGTAAGCATCTATCCTGTTGTACCATGCTCTTGGTGCTTGCTTCAGCCCATAAAGATATTTCTTCAATTTGCATACTTTGTGCTCTTGGCCTTCAATCTCATAGCCTGGAGGTTTTTCAACATATACCTCTTCTTTCAACACTCCATTCAGGAATGAAGATTTCACATCCATTTGATAAACCTTCCATTTTTGTTGTGCTACTATGGACAGCACTGTTCTCACTATTTCCATCCTTGCAACTGGTGCAAAGGTTTCTTCATAATCTCTTCCTTGTTTCTGCTTGTAGCCTTTGAAAACAAGTCTTTCTTTGTGCCTTTCAATCTTGCCTTTAGCATTTTTCTTGGTCTTATAGACCCATTTTACTCTAATGACTTCTTTACCTTTAGGGAGGTCCACTAACTCCCATGTATTACTCTTTTCTATTGCACCAATCTCTTCATTCATTGCCTCAATCCATTTTTCTTCTTTTACAGCTTCTTCAAAATGAATTGGGTCATCAACATGAAAATACAAAGAAAATAAAGAGTTCAAACCAACATGATCATTTACCTCTCCTTGTTCATAAATCTCACTCAGATTTCTGAATCTTGTTCTTCTTGGTGTACTTGGAGTTCCACTTGAACTTGAGGAAGTTTTATTTCCCTGTGGTGTGCTTGAAGAAGCACTTCCTTGATTTCACAAGGCTATTCTATTTCCAACTTGTGGTGGTGGAGGAGGAGCCAGCAAGGAGAGATTATTTGCTACTATCCCTTCCTCTCGTTCTTCGTGAGACATGCATGTCTTCACATTCACTATTTTCTTTAAGCTTCCATCCCAAGCTTTTTATTCAATAAACTGCACATCTCTGCTTATTATTACTTTCTTGGTGGATGGATTATAGAGTTTTTATGTAATGTTAAAATTTTTTATGGAACATTAATTTTTGTTAATTTTATATAGGAGATAAATAAAATGGGTAGGGGACCCATTCTTTGCATTATTAGAGAATAAAAATCCTCTAAGTATGAAAGAGGATCATGTTTGGAGCTAGATTTCACACCTCCATGTGTGAAAGGAGGTTTTTACATAAAGGCTAGGCCAAGGTTGACCAAGTCAAACTGCGTTGGCATGAGTTGGAAAGCACTAAGTGGGACAATGTAGGAGGGAAGATTCTAGAGGAAGGGAAACCGTAATTCGAAGTAGGGTCCATGGAGGTAGGCTCACTTGTTTAAAAGAGGGGCAAGGAAACCATTGAGATTATCATTGATCATTTTACATTGAGTCTTGAAGACTTGTTGTTGCCTCTTGCTGTTGAGCAGAGCTCCAGTGCCTTCGGGCACGAGCGAGTCCTGTTTAGGATTTCCTCTCCTTCTTGAGTAGCTCATGGTGGATTGCACTCATTCCCCCATATTCTAGAATTCAGGCCATAGCTTCAGCCATCTACATTAGCACAATTTCTGCAACAGATATTGTGCAGTGTTGCTGGGTGTTGCTCGGGAGGTTTCCACACACCATCCGGAGCTAGTTTTTCAGTGGAGAGAGGTTCTATCCATTGGGATATCAGAAAAGGTAGTTCTTGAGCATATCCAACCATCTTTGGCATTAGGCCAACAAAATTCCATCATTGGTAGTGCAGTCCCTCTCTTAGATAGCGTTCTTCTTGGTGGCTATTTGCTGTGAGGGATTGACAGTCACTTGGAGGGGAAGTCTTGGGTGAAAGGATCAGCCTTTCACTTCAGATTTTCATTAGAGAAGGGTTCTTCATCTGTAGTATCTATTTCAGCCTTCTCCATGTATTTCTAGCTCTTGAGTTGCAGCAGCTACTACAACTCCGGCATTTTGTATATTTCCCATTTTTGTATAGATTTCAGCCAATCCTCTTAAAGGATTGATGTTATGTATTTTCAGGGGTTGAGATCTTGCTCCCCCTTCTTTATTTGAGCCTAAATTGTCATATCATTGTATTTTTATTATTTATGTAGCAGTATCTCATGTAATTGTGTAGTCATGGCCTAGGGTTTGCTATCTACAACATTATTTCTCATATATGCATGTACAGTTTTCTTGAGGCTTGTTGTGCCTTGCTTGAGTGATCATTTCCTCAAGGAGTTGTATATTTTATGCTGCTATGATCTAATATGATAGCTAGTGGTTTCTTAGGAATTTCATGTGTATACGAATCATTGCTATTTTCCATTTGATGTATTTGTTATTATTGTAGCTACAATGTTGGGGTTATCTTAAGAGATTCCCAATCTTGTTGTTTTTCCCTCTCGGGGATACTGTCTCTTGACAACGCTCTATAGACAGAGTCTGCTAGTGGGCTAGGTAGCCTTTGGAGCTCATCCTTTGTTCAAAGGTGACAAATCTAGTAAAAGCCCCTACAGTCCATCTCTGGAATAGATTTTCTTTGTCGATTGACAATGTTTTTGAAAAAGGAACATTATAGTGGTATCAGAGCATCGAACTTGGCATAGCCTGTGAGTTCGATTTCAGAGGATAATGATGAAGAAGATGAGCCTGATCTCATATAATTTTGGAATAAAGAAGAGCCTCCCTAAGGAGGAGGAGAAGAAAAGGGGAGAAGAGGAAGGTCCATGCACTTCCTATTCTCTTGAAGACCAGCATGGGAGATGCTTGGATTTTCAGATCTTAAGCAAGTACCTGGGTGACTATAAATGCCATTCTGCGGCATTCAGGGGAGCTACAACATTCCCATAGTATATTCAGCAGATAGAGGAGAGAAGGCCCTGTGGAGAAGGAGAAATTAGAGGCAATAGGCTTCTATTGTCTACATTTGATGGGGTTACTTCAGCTAGAGCTTGGGTGAAGAAGCTGGAGGCATTTTTATTGGTGCATCCAGTGGTTGAAAGGGAAGCAGTGGACAGTACAGTGCTACACTTGGAGGATTAGCCTTCAACATCCATGGATGGGGCAACCATTGCATTAGAAGAAAAATCCGTTGCAGCCACACAAGGTCATCCCAACACCCACCAAGGTATGAGAAAAGTTCCACTTTCTATTTTAGCAAATAATATTAAGGATGGTGGGATTTCATATGAAGAGGTCCAAGGATCAAATCACATGGCCACTTTAGGGCCTCATGATTGCACTGCGCTATGCAAAGGGTTCAAGGAGGAGATGAACCCTCATCCTCATACATAGTTGATGAGTTGCATTTAGCATTTGAGGTGGGAGTGTGAAATTTTGGAGGATGAAGTAAACCATGACACCTCCATGGAGAATCATGAAAAAAATTGTGAACCGGAGGAAGAGATAGCTGCTACATCATTGGAGGAATCAACATCGCCATTGAACATGGGTGGAGAGGAGACATCACCTCCATCACATTTGGATCCTCATAGGTCCAACATAGTCATGGGAAAGAGGCATTTCCTAAGAGGTCTCTAAGGAGTTGCATTTCAAACTCTCATGAAATGCAAAAAGCAAGAATTGGTTTGGGAGGATGGTAGCCCTCATGGGAGGTGTACCAAATAAGAGAAGAAGTGGCAGGGTGTTTACATCATTGGGTAGCAAGGAGGAGGGATAAATATTGCTGATATAACCTATATATTAGTGATGGTACCTTCATCACATGAGTCATATGATGTGAGCATGAGGAGGTATCAAGCACTTGAGTTGCTTGGGATTGATGGGAGAAAGCACAAGAAGATTTGCTCTCATATGATTGATGGTGTTGCAGGAGTAGAAGAGGGCACTCTCATAGTGCAAGGGGATCACTCCTTAGCTGGGATTTATTGGGAGGAATTTCCCTCTTGGGAGAAGCTTCATATTTGCAGCAACATCACCAGAGTTGTTCTTGACAAGGAGCATGTCAAGGAACAAAGTTTAGCATGGGAAAGAGCCTTTTTGCATGGGCTCACAGTGCTGTCATTTGGGAGGAGGAACACATGCATAGATCCATATATCAAATCACTTCCAGCCTATGGTAAGATTCTTGTGTGTACCTTTGCTGATTTACATAATCTTATCATTATGATGCAGTGCAGGGCTTCTCAAAGGGGCAGATTTTTCTAGTTGCTCCGTGAGAAAAATTGGGCCATACCTTGTGATGGAGACACCCATCTTTTATATGGCCTTGGGCAAGTGTTACCTTCCATGTATGTTCAAAATTTATATTCAGCCACTTACCATGCATTATCAGATGTAAGAACATACATTGATATTCATGAGATGAAAAACAACTTGCCATATCATTTCTCAAAGCAGCAGTTTGGGAAACTGCACTGTGACCACTTGGGAGACTATTGGTACATCTTTTCACAACATGAAACCTTCAGTACTTACCTCATTTTATTGCTGAGTATGGTATCCTTGGCTGATATTGCTGTTATATCAGTGAAGGACATGATTAGAGGAGAGACACATGGGATGAATGTGTCCTTGATGAAGGAGGACTCCCATATTTTCTGCATTACATGTTCTAATGGGAACGTGAGAGGAGACATGGCCACCACAGCCATATATTTGATTTCTCTTGAGGAGGGCCATGAGTATGATGATGAAATCCATGCATTTTTTATATTTGGGCATGTATTTGATTTTGTATTGCTGGTTCACTCATCTATTTACTATTCAGTAGTAGAGGTGATATTTTTGTATAGTACTTGCCATGTTATTTTTCTGCAGCTATAGTGGGTGAGATTGCATGGTAACCCTATGATACATTGTTTGTACCTTGATGCACATGGTATCACCTACAGCAAACATGTCATGGGGTATCCTATGATGACCATGTCCTATTCATCATGGGTGAAATGTCTTGGAGCAGCTCATTCTTCATCGATGGAGGAGAAATCCTTGAAGGATTGCTCTTCATTTTTCCACTTGAGAGAAACAATTTTGCAGCCTAGGATCAACATACACTCCAAAATTTTCATAAGTGGGGAAGAGGACAACATGGGGCAAGTTATAGTGCTTTCCATGATCAGATTTTCAGCCCACCTTCATTTCCGGAGCTCAAGGTGGAGGGAGATTTTCCATGAGTTGCCTTGTTGGGAGGCATCTCATTTTTTATGATTGATGATTTGGGAATGAGAGATTCATATGGGGATGATAATTCCCATTATATATCAGATCTCATGCCTCAAGGAGGCCCTTATACAACTCTTTGTTCGGTCATGGGTATTTGTTTCTACATGATAGCTATTTGGGAATGTTCACTCAAAGGCTAGATTACATATGGTGGAGGGACATTTTGAAGACTTGATTGCTGATATGGCATCCTTTTCTTGAGAATATCATCACATGAGGATGCTACAGGAGGAAGGGCAGAAAGAAACTCAGTCTATCCTTGCAATTTCTTGAGGGCAAGCAATATTTTGAGAGGGGAGGACTGTAATGTTCCAAATTTTTATGGAACATTAATTTTTGTTAATTTTATATAGGAGATGAATAAAATGGGTAAGGGATCCATTCTTTGCATGATTAGAGAATAAAAATCCTCTAAGTATTAAAGAGAATCATGTTTGGAGTTGGATTTCACACCTCCATGTGTGAAAGGAGATTTTTGCATAAAGGCTAGGCAAAGGTTGACCAAGTCAAACTGTGTTGGCATGAATTGGAAAGCACTAAGTGGGACAACGTAGGAGGGAAGATTCTAGAGGAAGGGAAACCCTAATTCGAACTAGGGTCCATGGAGGGAGGCTCACTTGTTTAAAAGAGGAGCAAGGCAGCCAGTGAGATTATCATTGATCATTTTACATTGAGTCTTGAAGACTTGTTGCTGCCTCTTGCTGTTTAGCAGAGCTGCAGTGCCTCCGGGCACGAGGGAGTCCTGTTTAGGATTTCCTCTCCTTATTGAGTAGCTCATGGAGGATTGCACTCATTCCCCCATATTTTGGCATTCAGGCCATAGCTTCATCCATCTACATCAACGTAGTTTTTGCAGCATATTTTGTGCAGTGTTGCTAGGTGTTGCTAGGGAGGTTTCCACACACCATCCGGAGCTAGTTTTTCAGTGGAGAGAGGTTATATCCATTGGGAGATCAGAAAAGGTGGTTCTTGAGCATATCCCACCATATTTGGCATCAGCCCAACCACATTCCATCATTGGCAGCACAGTTCCTCTCTTAGACAATGTTCTTCTTGGTGGCTATTTGCTGTGAGGGATTGACAGTCACTTGGAGGGGAAGTCTTGGGTGAAAGGATTAGCCTTCCACTTCATATTTTCATTGGAGAAGGGTTATTCATATGTAGCAGCTATTTCAGCCTTCTCCATGTATTTCTAGCTCTTGAGTTGCAGCAGCTACTACAACTCCGGCATTTTGTATATTTCCCATTTTTGTATAGATTTCAGCCAATCCTCTTAAAGGATTGATGTTATGTATTTTCAGGGGTTGAGATCTTGCTCCCCCTTCTTTATTTGAGCCTAAATTGTCATATCATTGTATTTTTATTATTTATGTAGCAGTATCTCATGTAACTGTGCAGTCATGGCCTAGGGTTTGCTATCTACAACATTATTTCTCATATATGCATGTACAGTTTTCTTGAGGCTTGTTGTGCCTTGCTTGAGTGATCATTTCCTCAAGGAGTTGTATATTTTATGCTGCTATGATCTAATATGATAGCTAGTGGTTTCTTAGGAATTTCATGTGTATACGAATCATTGCTATTTTCCATTTGATGTATTTGTTATTATTGTAGCTACAATGTTGGGGTTATCTTAAGAGATTCCCAATCTTGTTGTTTTTCCCTCTTGGGGATATTGTCTCTTGAAAACACTCTATAGACAGAGTCTGCTAGTGGGCCAGGTAGCCTTTGAAGCTCATCCTTTGTTCAAAGGTGAAAAATCCAGTAAAAGCCCCTACAATCCATCTCTGGAATAGATTTTCTTTGTCAATTGACAATGTTTCTGAAAAAAGAACATTACATTTTATTCCTTGGACTCATCACTGTATCCAACAAAGATACACTTCTCCCCATTGTTGTCAAGCTTCTTTCTCAATTGATCTGGAACATGTGCATAAGCCAAACATCCAAAAAATTTCATGTGAGTGACAAACTGCTTTGTTCCACTCCATGCTTCTTCCAGAACTCTGTTGATGACAGCTTTGGTTGGGCATCTATTCAAGATATACGCTGCACAATTTACAACTTCATCCCAATACTCATTTGGAATTTTTTTTTCCTTCAACATACTTATGACCATGTCCATGATGGTCCTTTTCTTCCTTTCTGCAACACCATTTTTCTGAGGTGTGTACCTTGAGGTAAACTGCTTATGTATGCCATTCTCCCTATAGAAACATAGGAACTCTTTGGAGATGTATTCTCCACCTCTGTCAGTTCTTAGCACTTTGATGTAGTGCCCACTCGGCTTCTCAACAAGAGCTTTGAAGTGGCAGAACTGTTCAAACACTTCACTCTTCTGTTTTAAGAAATACACCCATGTATTTATGGTGTAATCATCTATGAATGTCAAAACATATTTTCTGCCATCTAAAGATGGTGTTTGCATTGGTCCACACAAATCAGAATGGACAATTTCTAAGGGTGCCTTTGCCCTTATACTCTTCCCTGCTGGAAAGCTTTCTTTGTGTTGTTTACCCAAGATTCAGCCTTCATTTTCATCTGCTGGTTCTTCTAAACCATCTTCAACTAGCTCCCATAAATCTTGAGAGGAAAACAAGGCTCTCATTGTGATTTCCCAATAGTCATAGCTCTTCCCATTGAACTGTGTGAGTTGAGTATTTCCTATACTCGTGCTTGTGCTGGCTCCTAGCATAGCTATCTCACTGAACTATGCTTTTAAAAACAAACGTGACTATGTTTTTAAACGATATTTCTCTCTACTGAGAAATAAACTCTTGAGACTTCCCTTTTATAGTTTTCTGGACTGTAATCTTAACAACAAACAATAAACTCTGTTTTTTATAAATACCCGACTTTTGTTGAATCTTCACGCTGCTGGAGAAACATTCAACAAAACTCCTTCTTCCTTAAGCTTCCTTGTCAAATGCAAAGAGCCTGGACTAGCTCTGATACCATGTTGAAATTTCTGAACAATTTCGAACACACAGAGGAATTTTTATTTCCTCTATGTGTTCGAAATTGTTCAGAAATTCCAACAATAGTAAGCCAATCTAATCACAAGGTCAATAATCTTGGAAATCCTTGGTAGCAAACTAAATTAAGCACCTTAACCGTTAAAAAAACTAAATGGAGCTCCTTGGCCCTCAAATCAAAACCTTCATAGAGCCATATGCACTGGCAGAGCCAAAAACACTAGCACTGCCCCAAGAAATGTTGTATACCTCCTTGTCGCGGGTAGTGAAACACTCCTTATTCTCCCTTTCGACCTGCTCTTCACATATGCATTCGACCTGCTCTCACACGCATTCAAACTTCTCTAACATGCTTTCGACCTACGCATTCAATCTTCTCTCACATGCATTCGATCTTCTCTACATACTCAGATTCACATACATACACTTCACACTGACAATCGACTTGATACCAGCTTTCAATGGCTCAACAATGAGCTTGATTTTTATCACACAGGCTTTGGCATGTATTACACAAATGTCTCACACCATGCATCAATAGCAATGCATATAACTCCCCGGGAAACCACTATTACCTCTGAGTAGATCGAATTCTCCAACAATGATTCTACGCTAATTTAGAATGCACAAATAGCAAACAATGCAACAAATCGTTTGATCTCCACGCTTGTCTCTTACTAGCAATGTACGGTCTCTAACAAACAAAACTGTGATCGCTCACAGCTATCTTTATAGAACCTTGCTCCAACAACACTGCTCTCTTCGCAGCACAAGGCGAGAGATTCACTAGTCAACTATGACTCCAAAAGCACAAAAACAATATTTCAGACATTACTCTACACAGTTTACAAGAAATTACTCTCAATCAGGCTCTAATACCAAATGATAGCATGGGCCATGGGGTAAATATTGCATCTGATCCATGTAAAAATCACATTTATTGAATTTCTCATACAACTGATGATTTCTCAATGTTTGTAACACAATTCATAAATGTGTCTTATGTTCCTATAAACTTTTACAATATATAAGAATATCATCAATGAATATTAATATTAGCAAAAATTTGTCTAAGTAGAGGTGAAATACACCATTTACAAGACTCATGAAGGTTGTTGGAGTCTTAGTAAGCACAAAGGGAAAAACCAAAAACTCATAATGATTGTAACAGGTTCTAAAGGCGGTTTTGGAATATCTTATTCTTTCAATCTTATTTGATGGTATCCAGAATGAAAATCTATCTTAGAAAACACTGTAGCACCTTTAACTTGATCAAATAGGTCATTGATCCTTGGTAGGGGGTCTTTGTTTTTAATGGTTAATTTATTAAGTTGTTGGTAATCGATACATAACCTTAAGGTGCTATCCTTTTTTCTAACAAATAAGATTGGGGCTCCCCATGGAGACACACTTGGGTGAATGTAACTTTTATCCATCAATTCCTGCAACTACATTTTAAGTTCAGTTAACTCACGTATGTGTATGCAATAAGGGGCCCACGATATTGGTGCAACCCTTGGAATTAATTTTATTGTGAAATCAATATCCCGATTGGGAAGCAATCCCGGTATGCCCTCTGGAAATACATCAGAAAATTCCTGGATTATAGGCAGGTTTCCTAGGGATATCGAATTCTCTTTACAGTTAGTAAATCCCACCTAAACTGCATATATCAAACATCCTTTGTGAATAAACTTGCCCAACTGTGAGGCGGTAATTGGCCGGAGCACACAGGTCTTTTGACTCCTTGCACCTCTTGTTTGACACTCTCCTGGTTAAGGTAGTTGATCGTTTTTTTATCCAGGGTAAAATCTTGATACCCTTAACCAAGACCTTTTACTTCGGCTGATAATTAGAATTTCATTTAATTAAGACATTAATCAAATGAAATGAACAATTGTAGCTGTAAATAAGAGGAACATAAATGAACAAGATAAGCAATCATAAGCACACATCGTTTGATAACGAAGTTTGTCTAGGAGGGACTACATCTCTGGGCCTCGGTGTCAAGATGGTGTAGGCCACTGCATTATGTGTTGTAAGAAGAAGATGTACATGGATGTGTTTCCCTATGACATACAAGGAAAAATTTCCCTCATGTAGGAGTGGCTTGACTTCTTTAAGAGATGTTCCACTGCGGAACTCTCATACATAAAGAATGACTCCTATTAGTATGACCATAGTTGACATGTAATAAATAAGAGCATCCCGCCAATCCTGGAAAACAAGGTATCTCAAAAATACACATATGAAAACGAGCATCCAACTAATGTGGCATAAAAGGGGTCTCATACATGACACAAATCCATAGCTGAAAGTACATCGATAACAACACAAGACAAGATCCCATGACTCATGTATCAACCGAGATCTACAAGACATAATGCATCTCAAAGAGAAATTAAAGAAGAAGTACATGGAATCCACATCATATACCTCACGCTAAAAATTGCTGAAAGCTGAGTTGCTCTGCGGCTGAATTTGAAAACACCATCAATCTTGTGGCGTCAACCAATGTGAAAATGATTACTTACTTATGGAAATCTGACACTTGCATAACCCACTTCCAAAAGTGGGTGAAAAATTGAAAACTCAGATGCAGAAACTAAGCAAGCCATCAGACTTGTGGCGTCGAGTAGTGTGAAAACGACATAAAATTTGTCCCATTTGGACAAAGTCACAATTTCTCCCTCCTGAAAATGGGGCTCAATCAAGGTTTCACCTGGCTCTTTTCTGGCTTATGGTTCCACCTCCTTGATTTCCATGCAGCAATGTACCTACAAATAAAAATTGAAATCCATGCATCTCCTCAGATATCGTGCCCATACTTGGTTTCAAAATAACATTAATCTTTTGCAAAATCGTGCTCCTTCTCCATGCTTGGCCTCCCCCCATGCACAACAAATAAGCTGGGTTTAAATACAAAAAAGTGGGCAGATTTTCCAATAAGGTCGTTGGGTCCAGTGGTAAAAATTAGAAATTGTCTAAGGGAGGTCAAGGATCAAATCTGCGTACCCAACTTTTATTAGGTGCGTTTTATTTTGGACTTGGTTTAATATTTTAAAATTGGTGCATTTTTAAAACTAACAGATATGGGTTTGGGGGGTTGGACCCGCATCGGGTGGCACGCCCATCCCTCTCCATCGCCACCATTACATTCATGTATATGGGTGGTTTGGGATTTTGGTTACGTTGAAATGCCATGGGTTCCATTGTGGGGAGTAATATGGCATGGTGGGCGGTGGGGTTAACAACCCCTACCCCCATAATATACATACGGTTGATGTGTTACCGTTGGCTGTCGTAAGGTGAGGGGTTGGTGTTTGCGGGGTTGCCACGTGGGCGGGGCTGGCGTGGGCGGTCGTGGCTTCAACTCCCACCAACTTCAATACTGTAATATATTGCACACAAAGGGGTCGACGGGTTTGGCCACCCGTCACCCCTTTTTTCATATAATTTTTGTTTTTATATAACAAAATGGAAATTTTGAAAATACTCAATTTTTGACCATAGGAGTCAAATTAACAGTCCCACAAATTCGCCTGGGATCTGGCCAGAGCTGGCCGAAATCCGGTGGCCAAGTTTGATCCAAATTGTGTCCTCCTTAAGGCTGCCTAGGCACCAAGTCAACCTGGAACTTTGACCACTCCTAACTCTTTCATATGGACTCAGAATGCAGTCTGCGCCGTTGAAATAAGAAAGACGAGATCTACAACATGAATCTGGTTCGAGAGATTTTTGAACACTTTTATTTTTGAGCCCTCTGTGTTGAGCCATTTGTACTTGTACCTGTTTAATCCACCTGGATCATTTTTTCCTTACAGTTTACTACAGACCAATGATATTCCAGCCAATCCATTCCAATTAGAATGACATAAGACCCCAGGGGGTAATACATTCAAATCCACAACAATTGACTTCCCTGGTATCTCAATGGATCAATTGTCTACTTTGGTGGTTACTCTTCTTTTTTCTTTGCTAGCCAATTGCACTAACCAAGGATTTTTAAATTTGCTAGTTTGAAGATTACATGTTTCAACAATTTTCAGGCTAATATAACTTAAACTACCTCCCGGGTCTATTACAATTGACACAAAATGATTAAACATTTTACCTTCCAACTCGTACATGGTGGTTGATCTTCCACTCGATGATTGTCTAACGCGACATTAATTCTGGGTAAACTCTGGGCTACATCACCAAGTGTTGAAGCCTCTTGGATGTTGGCAGTCTATTCTACTCTCGTACAGTGGAAGAAAAATTTATAATAGTGTGGCTCCCCACAACCCCTAGAGTAGAAGGAAAATGATGATATTTTTAATTTAAAAAATTGTTTTATTTTTAAATTACAATTTTTTAAAATTTAAAAATATCATCATTTTCCTTTAAATGAATGAATAGGGATATTATTTATTCTTTTTCATTGGGTTTTAATGCCCTTGCACATTGGGGATAATCATATTTATTGTAACATTATGAAAGTGGAGGAACCAGAGGAAAGATTGTCATTTCGCTCATCGAGTAAGAGAAGTCCGTTAATGTACGATCAAACACTATGCCTGTCTCATTGTAGGTTCGCTCATCGAGTAAGAGAAGTCAGTTAATGTAGGATCAAACACTATGCTTGTCTCATTGTAGGTTCTTACAGACTCTTAAGTAGTGTTGTGGGGATTTTGAGTGAGTTTTAAGATCATTGTATTTATTTAGAAAACATCAGTTTGGAGCTATTTTAACTTGGGTTTTCCAAAAGTAAGAAGTAGTAAATTTTACGAGTTCAAAAATATTTTTGAAATAATTAAGTTAGTTAGTCATGAATGTGAGTGTATTGAAAAATCAATATAATTGTTAATACCTTGAATATATACTATTTTGATATTATTAAATATATGGTAAATTAATTACATAAATTAAATTATATATCAATTTATGATAGATATTAAAAGATATATTGAATAGTGTTAAAATTAAATATAATCATAAAATATAAGTTATTATTATTATTAATTATAAAAATAATTAATATATAAATTTAAAATATTTAATGAGATTAATAATCATGAAAAATTATTTTTATTTTATAATAGAGATTTTTAACTCATAAATAAATTTTGTTTCAATATTATGTGTCAAGATCATAACTTACAAATACTATGCTAAAAAAACCATAGCTCATTTCATATATATATATATATATATATATATATATATATATATATATATATATATATATATATATATATATATAATTTTAATTTTAATTCAATTTTATGTTTTTTTTTATTAATTAGATTGAAAGTTCCTAGGTTTTTTTTCCACTTACATGTTTTCAATTCCCCTAAAACATATAACAAGTTTTAGGAATTTTGCTTCTGTGATCCATAAAATTTGTAAGAATTTTTTTCGGTGAAAATCACATGTAGGGAATTTTTGCCGACGCGTTTCGAACCAGCCAGTGTGGTTCATCATCAGGACAAGATGAGAAATCTGAATAAAAAACCTAGATTAAATAGACAGGAAAGCTCCAACTAGCCGTTTGTAACATAACGACTAGTTTGACTAAATTAATAAATTAAATTAAATTTCTATCAAATCAAACTATATTTTATTATATTTAATTTCAATAAAATTTTATTATTAAGGTTTTAATTTAAATCTAATTCTATATTAATGATTTCTAATAAATATAATGTAAAAATAATTTTATATTTTTATTTTAATATTTTGAAAAAAAATAAAAATAAAATAATAAAATAAAATAAAATATAAATATAAATATAAAAAATAAAAATAAAAATAAAAAACAAAATAAAAACAAAAATTAAAAAATATAAAAATAAAAGAAAAATAAATTTTAATTTTAATAAAATAAACCAAATTAAATAAAGATAAATACTAATGATTAAAATAATAATAATAATAATAATAATAATAATAGTAAAAATGAAAATAATAAATAAATTTTTAAATAATTTAATTTCATAGCTAAATAAATTCATACAATAATAGGGAAGCTACTTTAAAAAAAAAAAAAAAACATATAAATAAAATAAAATAAAATAAATAAATAAAAATAAAATACGTCCAAAAAATCATAAAAGTAAACCAAAAGGTGCAAACAAAGAGAAAGAAAATGGGAGCTAGAGGTAGCACAACAGGAAAAAAACCTAGGAAAAGAGAAACTGGACCTTTTCTTCCAACATCTTAATGATCAATCTGACTTCATTAAGTTCACCATGGAATTTGAAGTGGATGGTAGTATTCCCTTCCTCGATGTCCTTCTTTCGCGGAATGATGATGGTTCCTTCTGTCATCAAGTCTTTAGAAAGAAGACTCATACTGAACAGTATTTGCATGCTAATTCTCATCATTTTTCGGCTCAGAAGCTTGGGGTTCTCAACACTCTAGTCACAAGAGCCTTTAGAATCTTAGATGAACACCACTTTGAAAGTGAAAAATCTCATCTCTTTAATGTGTTCAGTAATAATGGTTATAGCAAGGTTCATTGTGTTAGAGCTTTTCAAAAAGCTGAAAAAGGTCCTAAGGTTAAGAAAGATAATTGTGATCGGTCATCTGGAGTTCACCTTCTGTTCATTCAAGGTAATACCGATAAAATCGCTAGGATCTTGAAGAAACATAATGTTTCCTCAACCTTCAAGCCCCTTCGCACCATCCGGAGTTCGCTTAGGTCGGTTAAGGACCCGGTTTGCCCTAAAGATAGTAAGGGTGTTTACTTGATTCCATGTTCTTGTGGGACACCATACATTGGTGAAATTGGTCGATCCATTAATCAAAGAATTCAGGAACATATCGCTAACCTTAGACACTGTAGATCTCGGTCCTCAGCCTTAGCAGAGCATGTAGATAAAAAAAATCATCACATATGTATTGAGAATGTTGAGGTTATTGCAAATATTGACCATTTCCACCACCGTAAGTTGAGGGAAGCCTTGGAGATTGAAAAGAGGTCAGTCAACCTTAATAGGGATGATGGGTGGAGTGTTAGTAGATGTTGGATTCCCGCTCTTCACTCTTAGTTGCATTTTTTTTTTCCTGTTGTGCTCCCTCTAGCTTCCATTTTCTTTCTCTTTGTTTGCACCTTTTGATTTACTTTTATGATTTTTTGGACATATTTTATTTTTATTTATTTTATATATATATATATATATATATATATATATATATATATATATATATATATATATATAAATAAATAATAATCATTAGTATTTATTTTTGTTTGATTTGGTTTATTTTATTAAAATTAAAATTTATTTTTCTTTTATGTTTATATTTTTTAATTTTTGTTTTAATTTTATTTTTTAATTTTATTTTTATTTTTTATATTTATATTTATATTTTATTTTATTTTATTTTATATTTCTATATTTTTATTTTTATTTTTTTTCAAAATATTAAAATAAAAATATAAAATTACTTTAACTTTATATTTATTAGAAATCATTAATATAGAATTAGATTTAAATTAAAACCTTAATAATAAAATTTTATTAAAATTAAATATAATAAAATATAGTTTGATTTGATAGAAATTTAATTTAATTTATTAATTTAGTCAAATTAGCCGTTATGTTACAAACGGCTAGTTGGAGCTTTCCTGTCTATTTAATCTGGTTTTTTGATTCAGATTTCTCATTTTGTCCTGATGATGAATCACAATTGCTGGTTCGAAACGCGTCGGCAAAAATTCCCTACATGTGATTTTCACCGAAAAAATTTCTTACAAATATAACAAGTTGTGAGAAAGATATAACTTTCTTTAAGATAAATATCAACCTTCTATTTTGATTATTATTAAAAATATTCCATAAAAGTTAAATCTCTACATTTATTTATTAATTATTGATAATTAAATTTGAATTTTAAAAATTTAATTTAAAATAAGACACAACAATCAACTAATTATTTGAATGTTAAAAAATAATATAATTATCACGTACCAATATTTTGAAAATTAGAAAAATAATATAATTATATATAGTAATGTTTTTGCGATATTACTTAGATATATAAAATTCTTTTAATTTATATAATTGCATGCAAATTAACATAATCATATACATATAATTTTTAAATTGCATCTGTTTTGTTAAGAGTTTTTCTCTTAAATTTAAAGAAACATATTAATTGTCCAACATTTACATTTAGAGGAATTTAATAGGAGTGAAAGCCCATCTCCATAAGGGGTTCTAAGTGGTGTAGTTTTTCTTGGAATAACAATGATGATTGAGGTTACACTCGAATATAGCTACAAATGATGATTGTATCACTATTGATTTAACAATTAAGTTATGTTTTTCCATTTAAATATTAAAAAAAAATTGTTATACTTTAATTATTTAATATAATTATAAATTTTTATAATTTTGGACGATTTTTTGAAATTTCACTTATTTCACTTTATTTTTTAACAATAAAAAATATTATTTATATTTTGGAAATAGCTCAATTGATGATAAAAATAATGTGAAAATTGTTATTTGAAATTTCCAAATTATATATCATAATTGTTAATTAAAAAATATTTTTTTGATTATCATACCTTATAAAATGATCTTATTTTTATTTATATATACCTTTTCAATTCATTATTATAATCATTATTTTTATATTTAACTAACGCTAACTACTTTATAATATATTCACTTACATATTTTAAAAATTATAATTCTATTATCAAATATAACCTATAATGATCAAGATACTTAAATATACTATTAATGCAATGCATATTTAGTATATAAAGTAAATGTAGTATTTGTAAAATGTGCGTTTAATATAACAATATTAAATCTCTTTTCTTATTTTTCCATACAATGATATGATTTTATAAATGTGATATCTTTAAAATTTTATATAAAAATCTTAAATCTCTTTATAGGTAAATGTTAAATATTTTTAAACCATTTTATATCAAGTGTGTTTATGTATGACACATCTTTATGGAAAACAATTTCAATTTATTGTAAAATAAATTTATTTTAAATATATTATTAAGTGTTTTATTAATATTTTTATTTTTTCAGAATTAATTTTATTAAAAGATCAAAGAAAAGATAAATTATATTTATAAAAAATAGATAGTTAAAAATAATGATAGTAACGGTAATACAATTTCTCCCAAATGGGGTGTTAGACTTGTGAGACGGTGAGGGTGGGCTATTGTTGTTTCATTAAGATGTATGCCTAGAGAATGTGGCAATGTAGCCCACTTGTGGTTTGTAAAGCTAGTTCAATGGGCATGGGAGTCGTATCACATGCCGAGAGTTTGTCCTTCATTCCACCATCTACCACTCAATGAGATGACCAATCTTCCAGCCTGATTTTGTATCTACAATGTCACTCAGATCACTCATGAGGCATGCCATTTTGCTCTACCCCATTACTCTCGCATTCATTCCTAGGCAAGCCAAGGTAATGTTAGTGTTTGTAACTCAAACATGTATTTCCATGAGGGTGTTTACTTATGGAAATCGTCATTAAAAGTATCTTATTCTTTTTTAGAATATCACTTCATTGATTAATTAATAAAGTGAACATTCTTTTATTAAAGTGTTTTTTTATTAAAAAAGTGGCTAAAGTGGGTCACTTAATAATTTAATTAAAAGAGAGTCATTGATCTCATGGTTAGATCTCAACCATTGTAGATTAGGTTTTTGGCTTATGTCAAAGTTATAAAAGAAAGAGGAGGCAAAGGAAAAAGACACAATAAACATTAATTTCACAAGTCACACGAGCGAAGGAGGAAATGAGAGATATGATTTTCATCCATTGGCAAGAATTTCAACAATATTTCAACAAGGAGAAGAAATCCTATTAGTAGCAAGGAAATGAACAACCAGAAAGCACAACATATTAGTTTGTACTATAGTCTATACAGTTTTTGTATTGCCATAGTGATTTTATACCATCTTATGGATTTGGCGGTAGGCTACCTCAATTTCCATGCAAACTATAATTTTTAGGTTCGGTATTCGTTTGATTAATTCTCAAAGCCATTTTTCCCTGTGAGGGAGTTCTTTTAAGTTTTGAAGATAATTTTGAATGATGAATTGATCTAGAAGGGACAAAATATTTGGATACTGCGTGTGATTTATTTTCTCATTTTCCACTGCGTGCAAAAGATAATATTACCAACAAAGTAACTTGATCTGATCGGTTAGCTTAGATCACTAGTTTTATGATATCTTAAGATGGCATTAAATATTCAGCTCTCAGAGAAAAGCATATCTATAACTTTCAGGTTACTTAAGTGATAAAGCTCAGGAACACCACGTCAGTAACCAATGTGAAAGATGGGGATCGACTTGATGGGGTTTCAAATTTCTTGTCATGGAAGGAAAGAATATTAGTGATCTTGACTTGTGGAAATTCATGTCAAACCCCCCTCCAACACCAACATAGACCTCAAGGAGCACACAAGCACCAATAGTAGTAGACCTTGTTGTGCAGGAAACATAATAGGATGGAATCAACAAAAAAAATTGTACAATAGATATCTAGACTTATCTACCCTTCTAGAAAGATAATTTTCCTCTTCTTGCCACTATTTTATTATGAACAACATTCTCTCCCATGATTCACATTTCACTCCTTTCATTATCAACCATATATACCACTCTCCACTTCAAAAGAAAATCACCCAAAGGCTTGCCTTTCTTGATCTATAGGATCCTATAGGAAAGCAAAAAGAAATCCTATAAATATATGGAAAACTTTAGGGGAATTTTGAGATAAAAAAATGGGCCTTAAATAAAAAATGTATTAAAAAATTCAACTTTAAGAGAACCAATAAGATTCAAGATGATGATGCCACCCCAAGGGGAGAATATTTTTGGAGTGAAAAGAAGAAAAACACTCTTTTTAGTCATATATTTTACTTATCTACTTGTAGGTTTACTCAAATTTTAAGTGTGTACACTCTTTGGATGCAAAATTAGATTTTGCATCAAACAAGTTCCCACTATACATACATTTGAGTAGATTCACACTCATAAATTTTTTAAACACATGAACTTTTTTTTTCACTTATTTTTAAATTTTCTTGGTGTGGATCTGCTCAAAAGTATGCATAGTGGGTACTCGTTGGATGCAACATCTAATTTCATATCCAACGAGTGTACACACTAGGAATTTGAGTAAACCTACAAGGAGCTAAGTCAAATATACAATAAAAAATGAAGTTTTCTTTCTTTTCTTTTAAAAATTCATAACTCTTATTTTATTATTTTTACTATTATTTCATTATTTTCCTTAGGAGGCCCATTTTAGACCTCAAAATCCTTCTAATGGCTACAAAAAACCCATAAGATATACATGACCACCCAACATCCATGATAAAACCACAACTTACACTAGTAAAAAATGATGAAATTAATGACCAGGTGACTAAAAAAGTTAGTCACTACAATTATTTCAAGTGAATTACTACTAAATTTGAGCAATTTTAAGTGATCGAGCTAAAAATGACTAACTTAAATGACTAATTTAGTCTATGAATAAAATATACGACTAGATGATAAGTGACTAAAACTAAAAAATGACTAACTTAAATGACTAATTTAGTCTTGGGGATAAAATATATGACTAGATAATAAGTGACTAAACTAAAAGCGACTGACTTAAATGACTAATTTAGTCTAAGACTAAAAGATATATGACTAGATAATAAGTGAAAAAATTAATATGATGAATATAAATGACTATTATAGTCCAAGAACAAAAAATATGCACTCAAATAACAAGTACAACAAGTATATGAATTAGTCATCTATAGTCGTAATTTTTAATTGTGTCACTCCATAAATGGAAAATTACAATTTTTCTACTCTAAGTGTTACATTTCACTATAGGGGTCTCTCGAATCCATCTACAGTTGTTAAATTTCTCTTAGTCGTGTCCACTCTTTCCATCAGGTTGTTGATAAGTGCATGACAGCTTATCTAAGCAACAATGTTAGATACCCCTCCCTCATTTACCTTAGAGTGATTAGACCCACGATTCCCCTTGCCACCACGGGCTCCTTTGCCTTGACAAATCTGCTTTTGAACCATCGAATCCCCACCCCTGCTAGTCCCCCGTCTACCTCCTCCATAACCCCCACACGCGCCCACACTAGCCAATCGTGCACGCCCCAAAATATTTCCACCCCCGCATGGAGTCTCCATGATTATTGTCGAGTCCGCCACCTCCACAGGGCCATGAATGATAGGGGAGGGACAACACACATAATGCACTGAGGGCTTCATATAAATTCGCCAAGGTCAAGGAGCCTCGGCATGTGCAGAGTCCAAAGACTAGACCCCCCACTAGAGAAAACAACCACCACAAAAAAAGGAGCCAAATGTCATCTCCCGCCACTGCAGGGAAGCGAAAAGCCACCTCCCACTTCCAAATAAAGACCGCCACCACCAGGAAAACCAAATACCATGACCCACCAAACCAACACAGGAAATTGAACAATAAATGATGACAAAGTAATCGATGCCTAAGCATAACTTCCCTCAGGGCAGCCGACCAACCTCCAAATTCTCCTGGACAAAGACCACACACTAATCCACCAAACATCGTCACACCCATACCGAAGGGCACATAATTGGGAAAAATAAACTAGTTTCTCTGCCACTCACCCTCGAGGTTTCCTGCAGACTACGCATCTCCAACTTCCTCTCTTAGCACGAAACAAAGTGCTCACCGACAAAGCCAAGAAAATGGAATCAGTGAGCCTCACTTTCCTTCTACTTCCTATACTTGACCCAAACACAGTACAATGGCTAAGAAACCGAGCAAGCAGGGCTCGGACTCAATTGAACAGTCACCACACCAACAAATTCCCATGACAAGCACACAAAAGCCACTCTCCATGTAAACATTCCTACGACAAGCATACGGCTCATCCACTGGGAAGCCATTCGCTAGAGGTCATTTTATCCTAGGTAATATTATTACAACTTGTGAAGGCCTCTGAATGAGTATCAAATAACAAATACATAATTATATATGAAGATAGGAATAACATATATGATTCCAAATTCATAATTATTTTTACTAGGGTGAACTCTTCAAGCTTGGAAAAATAATGTAAATCTTCAAATTATGTACATCTCTTTCATGCTAGGAATAAGGAGAGAATTTGGTGCAAATCCTTCATTAATGTGCCCTCCATGCAAGTGAAAAATACAAAATGTATTCCTTTCTAAGTGCCAAAAAAGGTGATAATTTGTAACTCATCATAGGCCGCCATGAATAGGTAACTAACTCCCTCAATTGGAGTGCTCTTATTTTCTAGGAATGAGCAATCGGAAACATGTCGAAATAGGCTTTAAAGGAGAGAGTTCACAACCCTGTAATCGCCACTACATCACCGCCTCCCCCCGTAGACCCGAGTGATGGATCCTATTTGTCGCTAAGACAACTCCCATTGGTGTGTTCTTCTCCTCACTACTATTATAATGAATGTTTAAAAATGATCGCAAGGGGAGGTATCCCTTAAGAATGCTAATATAAACTCAAAAATTTTCGCTATCATGTTCGATAGATATGCATTCAAAAGGTGTAAATACAACAAAAATATCTCCTCAAACAAGTGCCGATCCACAAGCTTTCTCTCAAATATGACTTTTCTTTTTTTGTTGTTTAATCGAGCGATTGTTGTGCATGAGTGTGTTCACACTGTAAAAAATGTTTATTCTTCTCTCCTATATGTCAGCTTCTACAATTTTTTCACAATTGACATTTGTACTCAAATGGGAGTTGAAACTTCTCTTTTACAAATAAAGTTCGAAAAGAGTTGAAAGTAAAGAGTTAACATATTAGTTTCATCTTTGAATGCAAAAAAATGGAGATGATTCAATGTCCCAATTTTGACAATGGATGAATACCATGCACATGACGTGAGAAATGTGAATGAAAAACTCCATGCAAGGGGCTTCTCCTCAAATCGGGCCCACAAACCAAGTGTGAAATATCCATGTCATGAAGACCAATGCTCCTCGAGGTCCCTAATGCAATTATAGGAAGAGACCCCACAAAAGATGGGGAATATTTCAAAATTAGCTAGAAAAATAATGTGTAATACATCCAAATCAAAGTATATAAGTTGGCGTCCAAAATGAACAAAGTTGGTTTAGTTCAATTTTGTAGGCTCAAGCTCATCAAAACGTTTTCCAATGTGGCACATGTACATACATTTATATATACACCCTAATTCCCTTTATCACCATAATCATGGATCAGATGGGCAATATCTCCCTGCTCTCTTTAAGGCATGTGTTATTGAACAAGGGTTTTTTGGGATCCATTTTCCTTCTATGGATTATTCTCTCAAAAGAAACTGAAATTCTACCACTTGACCTTTGCTAAATGTCCTGAAGAGGCATCGGGCTTATATTTAATCCTCAACATCTTCAAAAACTTATCCTTATTTTCACATAGTAGATGAAGGCCTTTTCAAAAATGATTTGTTTTCTCGGTAATCATATTCGACAATGTCAGATCGCTTTGCCTAAGAACCTCAATTCCAAGTCCGCTATAGGTGAACAATCATTGCTTGTCTTGGAACATCAAGTTTTATAATGATGCCACTATCTTCTTAGAAAGAAATACTTAATGTGATCTAAGGTTTGTATAAAAAGCACTATTACCAAAGAACACTCTTAATGCGAAGAGTCTCATATAGAGTGCATATGTGTACAAGTTTTTGATTCAATGATAACAATCCATTTTCTCAACAAGGCTTTATATTTCCATATCATTAGATCATACAAGGTATTTCTACAAATGGAATATGGAGGTCCCAAATTATAATCCCGTCTCCCTAAATTTTGAAAGAAACATTGTATCACTTTTACAATTACAGCCCTCATCATCAACTCCACTCTTTCCAATAATTCTTTGACTTTAAAAAATAGTTCTCTCCCTTGGAGTTCTCACTTCCACGAAATATCCTCTAAACACAACTCAGCCTTCCTTCACTAGGGCTTTTCCTATCCCAATCAGTGCATCTTTGCTGAAAAAAACATCCTCTTTTACCCTAATAGTTCCAAAGTAGTGCTATGACGAGCCATACATATGAAAAGCATTTTGGTTGACTCCCGCACAACTCATCGGTGATACCCATGCTTATTTCTCCTTCACTCAATTGCATAATCTTTATATGTCTAGTGAAAAGTATCATAAACTACCCAAGAACACGTGTTCACTTCAAAGTCAAGTTTATTCCAAATAAAAACACATGTAAAGACTACATGATGAGATGTTATCACTTCAACAAATTTAATTACTCTAAAATATAGTAGAATCAAAGTAAAAATACATTTAAATTGATTTTTAATAATATTATTTATATTTATATAAATTTCACTTCTTTATATCTAAAATTATTTTTAATATACATATTTTTTATTCCAAACATTTAACACATATATCATATTTATTTTACACATTACTTAACACTTAATTATAATTTTATTTTAATAAATATGCATACTTTTTATTTTACACATTATCTATTTGATGTAATAAAAAAAATCATACATAATCCTCCCCAAAAATAAACCTTAAGAATTGTTGGACCAAACAACCACACAGTAAAATACAACCACAATGCTAACCACAACCTCAAAGTTAAACATTGACGATATTTTTACCCATACCACTCAAAACTAAGCTCCAAAGGTCGTAAGGAAAACGCGGTTTCTTTTTAGTCAAATATAAACCATCGAATGGATAGACCGCCCCTTTTTTGTATTCAAATTTTGGATAGACCCTGCCCATTTGTATTCAAATTTTAAATGGCGCCATGACCGACCGGGGTTGATACTTTTAAACAAATATTAACCATCCATGACTATTTTTCTTACGATGTTATGGGAATGGATGTACTCGACTCTCCAGTGTAGTATTGTCCCGGTTTTCATCCGCGGTCTATACCTTGGCATCAATACTAAGCTCTAGTGCTTTGTGGTTCTGGGCATAATTTGTTGGGTTTTCTTCTAGACTCGAGGATTTCAGCCAATTCTTTTAGGGCTTTTTCGATGGATTCCGTGGATTTTAGATCCATATCCTAGTGTCTCCGATTCAGACTCGCTTCTTTCTCGGGGAGAGTTTTTTTCCCCAAAATTTTGGTCTCTTTTCTAGGGTAATTTTCATGAAAATAAAAGATGGGAAAGGCTTTAAGCGGGAAAGAGCTAAACATGATAGAGTCCCAAAGTGCAGCAGCCGTAGAGTACAAACTGATATTTTGATTCATGACACTGGGAGTTGCAGTGAATCAATAGGTAAGATCTCCGTTGAACCGTTAATAATTTTATCTTTCTGTTATGAAGAAAAATTCATTAATTTCTGCTATTCTGCTTGGTTTATGTCCATTCAAAGTGTTAGAGAAATTAAAATATGTGTATTAAAGTATTTTTTAACATTTTTTGGCCATAGTCCGCTCAATTGTGTTTATAACTTAATTTCTGCGATCTTTTTATCCATTTTCTGCAAAGCGAGGGGAATTTTATGTAACTTACAACTTACAAAATGCTAGCTACAAGTTTTTTCAACTAGCACCGTCAAACCCAAACGGTCTTGCAACTCTGACAAAATCTTCTCAGCACTAAAGCATCTCGGGATACACCGTAAACCTTTTAACTACTACGAATGTCGTAAATTCTAAAAATGGGTGCAAATTTTTCCAGACTTTTGGCTCTGCAAGCCACTTGAATATGCATATCCTTGTCCCGTACACAACGGTTTCATAACCCCCATATTAACTATCCATCTTACCAAACATTTTTCTCGATTTCTGTCGTAGTATCCAAAAGAGAAAATATTTTGGAGTTTGTATATCCAATCGCAAGAGCGTCCCTGTTCTCTTCTTATCGTCATGATTCACAACAACCTTTCTTTCTACATGGATTACATGAATCTATAACAAATTTTAAAACCCTTTTTCCAGTGAAATAGTACTACTTGTATGAATATTTCGTGAGCTTTTGCAAGTCTCTCTGTGCTCAGACCGAGCTGCTCATAGATTCTCGTGTGACGTATTTTGAAAAATCTGCGAGAAGTAATGACCGCACCCATAGTACTCCAGGAGGAAATTAAAACAGTATAGACTTTCGGATGTAAAAGATGAAAATTAGCAAGCCAAAATGTGCCCCGAGGACACTGGGGACCGCCGAGGATGAGAAACTCGAGAGAACTCGTTGAACAATATGGACCCCAGAACTGGAACTCCGTGCTCGAGAAACTCCATGGTAGATCAGGTAAAGGACTGGCTCAATGTAACAATAATAAAAGGGATTGTTTGTTTGCAAATCTATCCAAAATAATCACTTTCCCAATTCCATAGTTTGTATTAATATATGAATTAAACAATCACCATAGATCACCCTAACGATGCTCTTTCTTTGACAATACCCTACGATGTGGCCTCAATGTAATCCGAAACGCTAGCTTGAGTTATGGCTTTAACAGTAGACCCGTTGAGTTCTCTCGAGAAATCATCTATGGTTTTTTTTCTTTCTCGAGATTGCCCAAGAAACACAATCCGGGTGTTTTCATACCGCTCGGGCTTAATATTTTGCAGCTTATGCATGGATTTGCAAGAGCAGCTTGTTCTCTTCTGGTTATAATCACAACAACCTTTGTACATGGATTACTATCGAACTGTAATAAATTTGCACATATTTCTGCACGTGCTCTGATGAAGTGGGTGAATATTGGAGATTGCCTATCATTATGGAGAAAGGCGTTGGCATAACGATTTTTTCGTTGAGGTTTTGCTAGACCCAGGGTGAATAGAACTGCGTCATCTCGCAAATATTCTCGTGTTTTAGTTGATTTGGAAATTTTTAATGCATAGAATCCACCCACGGCGGTCGTTAGCGTTTGTTAAGATACGTGCAATATGGATTCACAAAAATTTCAGAAATCCACACACGACTGGTCGTTAGGCGTTTGTTAAGATACGTGCAATATGGAGTCACAAAAATTTCAGAAAAGCATCTACAGAATTTATAACTGTGGCATATTAAAACAGCAAGGAAAACAAAAATTAAAGACAAAAGTATAAATGTAAATGTCGATTAAGCATGTATGACTTTAGCCATGTTCCACACCATTCGAGAGGTCATGGATGAGGAAGGTCACTCAGAAGTTCCACGAAAGCAATTTTGGAGAGCCCATCAACAAAGGGAATTGAGTTCATGCAGCATATGTGTGACAAAGGGAATTGAGTTCATGCAGTATATGTGTGAAAGAGATCCCTTCAAAAGAGAAGGAGAGTTTTCTTATGTCTTGAAGAATAGAGTGAAGGTAGATATTCTCAATTTGGATTTTATTGTTTGCCCAGAGATGGCAGTGCCCTCAAATCCCCCATGGCCCATTACTTGATTATTAGAAAAATTGTAGCAAGGTGCACAATGCAATAAATTATGAATGGTTGTTTGTACCTTGCCTAAGAGCGATACTATATTGGTACATCATGTGATTGAGTGATAAATAAAACCACACTAACACCACAATGTGTTAGGTGCCCCTTAAGCCGCTTTGTAAGAGGGCGCATGATCATGATGCATCTCCTCTATGGCTTGTGATCAACTCTATGTTTCATGCAGAATTTTACCACTCAACCCATTGTGGTCTCTAGAAGGATGTTTCAAGTGTTGAAGATAACTTTGTTCCTAGCCTACCAACATATTGTTTACCAAAATAGTGGGGGATGCCCATGGAAGAAGTTGTCTTTATTTTCCAGCACATGATGTCATGAGATTGTTGCCAAACTTGTAGAAGACCATGAGCCATTTATATGCAATTATGACACTACTATGTTGATTACTTGCATTGTGTATGCAAAGGAGATAATTAAGTGTGCAATGCTCTTTGATGAATATTTTTCATTAATAGTAGAAACTAGGGCCTTCCTAGTTCATCTTCATGAGATTGTCCCAAGTTAAAAGTTTGTTATTTAATGCTAGCCAAAGTGTAGTTTTATATTTTAGGTGCTTGTATTTTTTGTAGAGGTTTCCATCGACAAAGGTGTTTCCAAGAATAGGGAATCAATGTGGAGACTCGGCAGCCCTCAATTTTGTAGTGAAGTCCCCCATTGTTGGGATTTTTTGACGATAACAACTTAACATTGATCTCCTTCCAAAGTTTGATGAAATTTGTAGTGAGGGGATTGAAACATGTTTCCCATTCTACAACATCTTGTCCAACAAGGTGCAAATTTGTGAAAGTTTTCCATCTTGTAGCCCCCAGTATGTGGGATTGTGCTTTTGCATTTGTGAGGACATAACACCACTTTTAATTTAAGTGCTTGGTGAACTTATTTGATAATATATAGGCATCAACTAATCCCATGCATGGATCTAGTCCTAGCTTCACACTTACACGATTACCAATTTCTGTGATGCCAACCATTCTCCAATGAGAGGGAAGGCTAGTATGAAGGATTCTAGACATTTGGTCCCTTTCTAGATTTCCTCGGATAGTAGATCTAGTCCACTAAATGTGGAGGTTGGGAGATATTTGGATTTGAGAGTTTTCCCTGAGGAGGGATGTGTTATGAATTAGCCGTACAAAGGTTTTAGGTTACTAGTGAGTTGTTGAAGAGAATAATATTTTCTAAACCCCCCAACTCGCCAATTTTTTGGGGAGAACAAGTCTATCCCATTTTACCATGGGGATGTTTCTGCTAAGGCCCTTTTATAGGCCAAAGAAAATTTATACGTGTCTTTCAAATTTTAGCTTATATATATATATATATATATATATTAGGAAATTTTATACAAGTCTTTTAAATTTTTAGCTTTATATATATATATATATATATATATAGAATAATTTTTGTTTGTTAATAAATTCTCCACTTATTTTTTTTCTTTAGAAGAAAAAAATCATAATTTTATTCAACTTGAAAATATCGAAAAAAATTACATTTTTTCAAATGCACGAGGGCATTATAGTCACATTAGCCAAAAGGCTCGACAAAAAATAAGAGCTCAAAAGCTCTCTAGTTCACATTCCTCCAATTGAAAGGTCCATGAAACATCTTTAAAAAATTGGGCATAGGCTCCCTAGATAGCCCCCCAAAAATCCCCAAGAAACCTTAGAGAAATAAAATCCTAGGCCAAAGTTTGAGGAAAACAAAGAGGATAAGCACGCAGGCTTGCCAAAACCTAGAAGGAGCAACAAAGAAATCCTGAACCCCCCATTAAAAGAATCTTGGACACATTCTGAGAAAGCCCAAGAAACCCCACAAAAATTGTGGCAAAAACACTTGGCAGATGACAACAACTGCAACAACAACAACATCAAATACCCATGAAAAGAGAAACCTATCCAAGACAACTTAAGAACCACCATGAACTTGCACCTGCAAAGCCTACCTCCACTATAGTAGAAAAAAAGGCATGAATTAGGGATAGATGACCAAGTAACAAGGATAACAACTTTAGAGTACATAACTTCTTGACAAGTACTAAGGCTATGATTGGAACCATTGATTGATCAGTTGCATTGAATAAGCGGACATCTAATACATGCCAGCACCTACCAAATAATACATCAAATTTTTTTTAACCGTATTGTCTAGGAAGCTTTATCTTTTCACCTGTTGAATGTTTTGGAAAATGATCTTCAATGTTTGTATCTCCTTCTTGCATTTTCGAATGGCTAGTGCTATTCCCAACCCTTGAACTTTTGTGGCCGCCACTTCTTTTTAGCAGCCATAGTGTCATTTGTTGTAACTGAAGCACTGTACAAATTCTCACAACTATTACTGCAACCTTTTCCTAGTTTCAATATTCTGTGCAAGGAATACAATAAAATATTACCATTCAAACCTCCTCAACAACTCTATACTAAAGATAGCAATAGGATGTTGAGATCCCTTTTCTACTTCAAGAAAAATTATGAAAATATTTTAGGAAAATACTACAATAATGCTCTCAATCAATCAGTTCCATGATACAAGTTGATGATAACATGATAATGGAGTTGGTTTTGCAACAATCCTCCAAAAATGGCACCACAAAGTACGTTTCCTCCTCCAAGTGGTTGACCATGTATCTACCTTCACGAACAATGAATGAATCCTCCTTAGAAGCATGTGTGGCCTCCTCCAAAGTGGATTCCTTCTTCAAACCTTGAATGAATGCACAAAGACCATGCAAAACTCCAATAAAGTGGCACTTGTGGCATCATGAGTATAACTTTCCATCAATATTCAATTCAGAATGCTCCATTTGGAAAATTCCATGGTAGAAGTACATTCTACAAAGGAGAAGGCAAAGTAATTATCAATGAGTGGACATCCTCATCATAATAGCTTGGAAATGTGTGCAAGGTGACTTCCTCTCATATAAGGTGTCCTCCCCATTGACTAACAAATTCCTCAAATGGGTAATGACCCTTAAAATATTTGTTGAAATTGTGAGTGCCTTATAATCATATGTTTGGCCAACATATCAATTGTTTTCCTTGATGAAGAGATCTGAAAAAGGTGTTTGAATTATCGCTGGAGATGCAAGCGAGATTTGAACACATTGAAATAGATCTGAGAGAAAGTCGTATATTCTTCACATAGGTAGAAAAATCGATCACACAACACTCTGAATGCATGTGCGACTGCTAATATATTTCATGTTACCTTATTTTTTCTAAATGCTAAGTATAGTTTGTTGGCAATTATCAGCTATTCACTAGTGGCTTGGCCTCTTCAAGTGTGTAAAAAACATCAAACTGTTCTAAAATATTTTCTACAAGTTGTATAAATTTGTTCATTTGTAAGCAGTGACGTGTTTAGCTAGAAACAACCCTCGCACACTATTTTAATTTTCACATCTGATAAATTCAAAGTAGTATAGGGCTTCTTCATGTTGTTTTGGATTTCTTAGCCTACATGAACTTTGTCTTGCTTTAATTTTTTTTACTTTGAATTTTTTCATGAAATTTGCTTTAGGTCTTTTTGTCAAAACTCATTAGGCTCTAGAATGTGTGCATCAATCTTCTCCTGCCATGCTTGAGAGTTAGTTTTGTCTATAGAAAATTTCAAAAAATTGTCTAAAACTCTCTTTTGACAGCGCACAAAAACTTATTTATCTAGTCCATTTAGGCCAATGACTTACTTATCTAGTGGACCATTCTATGTTCTGGGTGAAGGAGTCACACTTCTCAATTTTGAGAGAGTTTCATTTTACACCTAGGAAACCAGACATGCTTCCTTAGTGGCCAGGTTTGTCATGAATTCCTATTCGAGAAAATGGGCTTTATGTAATTATCCTGTGGCATACCTATTATCTATTGCATCATTTTACGCAACTGAATTGAGCTTCACGGTTTCTATTTCTTTGTCTATAACATGATTTGACATGTCCTTTACTGAATTTTATATCTGTAGCTCTCCAACACCTTTATGTGACCTTCCTACTTTCTCCAAGTCGCCAGACAATGTGGGTATTCTAATTGATGTTACAGGAGAGGTACACTAGCAACCATTTGCCTCTTGGATGTTGAAATTGCTGAATATATACCTTGTCGAAACAAGGCTTCAAGTAGAAGGCCTTATTAGTTCATCGTTCATGTCTGCATCTTGTATTTTACTTGCTTAAGGATACATTACATTACAAAGGCCTTGTTTCGACTTTATACATTTAGCATCATCATCACTGGATGCAGAAATAATTCCTATCAAGAATCTTGTGCATTCAATGGACCACTATTTATGATTTGACCATGGGTTCTTTCCTTCATACTTTATATGCCATATTCCCTAGATGCATTGTTGAATGTACAACTAAAGAGTGTTTTCTCAGACATTTCAAAATACAAGCAACAGAGAAAGATTTCTGAACATAAAAACACTCTTGTCAATTTTAAAACTTCCATGATTGTTTTTTGATATTGACATCGAATCTGATATCATCAAGAAGACAAAGTGCAGAATTATGAGTATGTTGCCTAAGGTAGGGATCAAAGCAATGAGTGAAAATATTTTTGAGGTTTTGGACTTAGCATTGCAAGATCAGATTGCTGATGTCCAAGCTGAAGATGTTGCATCTATGCCAATTCTTGCATTCAATTCTAGCTATGATGTTATTACAACCATGTGTAGAATATTGGAGGTATTTTTTGAAGACAAATCTGTCAAAGTTCGTGAAATTTTAGCTCATGATATTGGATACATTGCATGTTTATCTGCTAGTCCTTTAGCCACTGATTATGCAACCAAATTTTTGTGTCAAATCCACAAAATGTTGGTTTGAAAGTGAATTTGGGAAACATAGATGTTCTTATATCAAGATTCTTTTGTGCTCAGTGTGCTAAATAAATTTCAACTGACTCAGGGAAAAGTGACCTTGATGTAACTTTATATTAGATATAAAGGAAATACATTCTTAATAATACAACTGTTAGAGTTTTCTTTTAGTATTTTTCAGTCTCTCTTTTCTCGACTTCTTTTTAGTGAATCATTAGAGCAAGTTTGTGTTGCTATTATGGGAATAATTTCTCGTTTTCTATGCCATGCAATCAAAAGTGGCCTTATGGGAACAAAACCTTTGTGGATAAAATACCTGGATATACTTCCACTTTATCAAAAGAAGGTTGTGAGGAGATTTTTTTTTTTGAAAATCCGTTACATCATTGAGAAGAATGTAATGGATATTTTTTTTGAACATGATGATGCATGCAACAAAACAAAAGAAGAAAATATGCTTGGAATATTGAAACATGATTTGGAAGCCACTGAGGATCCAGATGTATTTGAGACTTTGTTGGAAACGGTAGCAGAAATTATAAAAATGGTTGATGTCCATGGATATTTGATTTTTTTTCTCATCTTCTTTATTGATTGATCAACTTAACAATTCAAATAGTTGGGTAAGAGCAACAACTGCTAGGTTAATACATAAATCTGCTAGTTTTAAATAGAAGGGAGGAATCAGATCAATCCTTTTGAAGTTTGGTGGAATTAGAGATGAGTTGTTTGAATACTTGAAAGAAAGGTTTGTCACACGCCTAGTTATGAGCATTGAATTTTCAGAGGTATACCAAGTGTAGATCTTGTTCAGGAGATGGTCCCCATGGTTCTTCCAAAGCTTGTAGTTTTACAACAGCAGAATTGCCATGCATTAGCTACTTTGCATGAATTGGAAACATAGTTGAATACAATTTTTCCAGTTTTGTTGCTGGAATGGTGTCACAAGGCTCTATCGTTTGTGTTTCTTCACTCAAATAGAAAGGAACTGGTTACTGTAATGCAATTCTATGAAGCCCAGACATGATCTAATACTAGAGATATTTTTACTAGAGTGTTGCCATTCGTTCTTGAGAAGTTTTTACATTTCCTTAGGGATGCACACAGTGACAATATTGATGAAAGGGTATCAAAGGTTCTAGATATGATTTAAGAGGTGGCTAGTCTTGTCACTGTATTAGATGATATTCTAGGATTTTTAAGAAATTACTAGTTTCCATTTTGCTAATTTAGGGAACAATTCCTTGTAAGCAAGGAGGAAGAGGTGAGAGTAATACGAGGTGACAAGTGGCAAGTGGGAATGTATCACAATGTATTTGTAAAAATCTAATTGTAACCCGCATGTTTAGGATACAAATAACCACCAATGATCCCATTGATTTCTCCATCAATTACAACATTAATTAACTTCATTATATTTTGTATTTTATGTATTACACTATATCTGCATTTGTGGCATTTCTCTCTTGTACGCTTCCTTTTATTTTTTAAATGCCACTTATATTACTTTAAGGAAAAGGAGCAATTAGGAAAAGGAAAAATTAGTTACACTTGTGATATGTGTATGCACATATTTTCTCAAGCTCCACACAAAAGAAGGTCTGAGAACTACGGAAAAATATTTATGATGTTACTTGTTTACAAATTTGAGAAAGCCTCAAGGGTTACAATCAAAATCTAGAAATTTTGTTTCCTGGTGGAATGTGAGACATTCTTGGATTTGTATAACGCTTCAATGTGTTTTTAGGATCTAGGTAAGTGTGAATGAATAAAAGCTTTCTGTCATTGTTCTATATTGGATTCCTATTCTCTCTAAGTTATCAAAGGCAAGTTAAAACCTGATTAGACTAAGGGACAACATATTCCATTACCAAAATTTAACCTTGCGGGGAAGTGCACTACACTTGTTTGATACTTCAACACATTTTGAGGGCATTCCAATAGAAATGTCATTGTTGTTGGATACAATGGCATTGGTTAGTTTTAGAAAAGTTCTATTTTTCAAATATGTTGGTTTCATGAAGTAATATTTCCAACCAAGAGGATAAAGACTTGACATTCTAGGACATAGTGGTGTTATTTCTTTCTTGTATTTGTGATTTATTAGTATTCCACCACTAATAACTTCATTATGTAGTTGTCTGTTTAGTAGTATATTACAACAATGACATGTTAAAGGAAAATTATTCTAGTTTGCTTGAACGTCATAAAATGGAAGGAAATCTAGCTTTGAATTATAAAAATGGAATATATTCTAAAAAATATGTTTTTTGATCAAATATAGGCCAGTTGCCTAATCATTTAAACAAAAAAAAAAACAGTGATGACAATAAACAATGATGTTGGACACGATGAATTACAGAACTCTCCAGCTCAAAAACAAGTTAGTGTATTCAGTTTTGTGTGCATCAGATAAAAATGAATGAGTAACATTAAGTTTGATTTGAATATTTACAGAACCATTTTAGAGATTCTAAATGGAAATTGCGTGTGCTAATCTTGCTCAATTAATTACAGGGAAAACAAGGGGCATACATAATTTGTTCGCTTATGGGAATTTGATTCCTTTTCCCTTCGAATAGTACGTTGATAATTAAATATTGCTATATTGAAGCTATATTCTTGGTTAGTATCACAATTTACAAAGTCTTGTCTTATTGTTTTTTAGTTTCTTGTTGTAATCATGTGTCTGCAATACTTTGCTCCACCCATTAGATTTCTAATAACCAGTTTTATTGTTGAAGTGTCACTTCTTCTTAGAGATAGCTAGAGGAAACGATACAAATAAAAAAGTGGAGCATGAGACATTATAAGTAGAAATTGCTAGCTCTGTTGTGTTTATTTGTCACATTTTATTTGCTTTGTTTATACAGGTCATCTAGTGGCCACTATTTCCCAACTAAAGAAAAATTATTTGAGTTTCTTGCGTTTATGGGGGAAAATGACATTAACAATATTGCTGATGTTGAGGTATATATCGTATCAATTCTTTATAGTCTACTTTAGTTTATATTCCAGTGTTCATGTCTTATACTCTGCATTGTAACTTTTTTTGTTTTCTTTTTGTAGAAAATGGACTCAGTATTGATGGTAAGAAGTAAGGATTGAAGAAAGAGGGGAACAATAACACTAGAGTGAAAAAGAGAGATAAGTGTACTGGTCCAGTGGTACCCGTAGATCCAATATCCCGCATAAGACAGATAGATAAAGACTAATGGTCAAGTTTTTAGAGTTGGTGAATTCACTTGCAATTCCTTGGCAAGATAATGATAATGTTTTGAAGTGATGAACAATATTTTATCTGTAAATTGTACTCCAACCAATATTAAGTTGGAAACTCATATTGTAATACTTGACATTTTATATAATATAATGTGGTTGGAATTAGTTATAGTTGCACTTGATATTACTTGGTATTGTAATTAACATATGTAACTTTTCGTTTTCATATTAGATGAACATGTAAATTGTATGACATTTTTTTTAAATTTAGTTGCAAAATCATACTAATTAATTTATGTGATTAATAATGAACACATAAAATTAGTCTAAAACTATTAAAATAGTAGTTTATATTGATTAATGATGAACACAAATAAAATGAATATACGACTAAATTAGTCATTTATAATGATTATTAATGAAAGTAAATGAAATGAATATAAACTATTAAATTAGTCGTTTATATAATGAATAAATGACTATTGCATATGATAAATTTGTGACTACAAATGACAACTAAATTTTTCATATATACGACTATTAGTAGCTAATTTACAGTATCTTATAACATGACTAAAATTTAGTCATATTTCTTCGGTCATTAATTGGTTTCAAACAATGACTAAAATTTGCATATATATGACTATTAGTAGCTAATTTACAGTATCTTATAACACGACCAACATTTTGGTCATATTTCTTTGGTCATTAATGGGTTTTCTTGGGTGATGATATAGTCATATATTTTGTTGTATATTTGGTCATTAATTGTGACAATTAATGATCAAATCAAAGATTAAATCAATGACCAAATTAATCACCAAATCAATAGCTAAATTAATGATCAAATCAATGACTAAAATAATGACTAAATCAATGACCAAATATACAACTAGACAACAAAATTGAGATACTCAATTAATGACTAAGCTAAAAACGACCAAAAGTTGGTCGCGTTATAAGATACTGTAAATTAGCTACTATTGGTCACCGACCGAAAAATAGTCATTTATATGCAAATTTTAGTCGTTTTTTTAGTAACTAATTAGCCATTTTCTACTAGTGTTAAGAACATTTATATATTTAAACTCAAACTCTCAAAGAATCAATCCATATCGGCAAATATCTTCCCACCAATAAGAAAATGAGGTCAAATTGCAACTTCTATAGGATATTCTATTCATCTATAGGATCCTCTGTGAAGAAAAAAGTCACAACACAACCTTTATTCCACAATCAATGGAATCAACAATTGTTCCAAAAGTATAGTCTAACACTTAGTTATGAATCCCTAAGTTGTAATTCTCATATGGTTTGCATGTGGATTATAATTTGAATAATACTAAGGTTAGAACACCAAAATTTTGTTATAGCAAGGAACAAATTGTAGAAAAATCCTAGGAATACATGTACTTTTGACCTTTATTAATGTGAATTTTGTTATTTTACATGCCATTCCCTGTGTTGAAATCTCCGCCTAAAGGATTTAACCATACTAATGAATTTTGTGACCTTTAGTAACCTTAACATCCTATTAAACATGGATAATTTTTTGAAGGCCAAAAAGAACCAACTAACAACCTACCAATAAGATAGGGTCCCTCTCCCTTCAGTTGTTGCTATAAATCTACAGGATCACTATAAAATTAGAGTTATCAATAGTTAAAATAATGGTGAATACACAAAAAGCCCAAGGGGGAAAATCACCATGATTATAGGGATTTTTGGAAGGAAATATAACCATCCTATTAATATGGTTACTCGCTCACATTTTGTATAAAAAGAGGAACTCAAGCTAGTAAAGGGAAATTGGAATTTTGTGGAGAAGAAAATCATATTATGAATTTGATTATTTCTAGCTTCTAGATTTCCTTTTTTTATAATGAAAATCAAGATATTTTTGCAAGTTTTCTGAGTTGATTTTGCTTAAGGTTCCTAAGCACCTTGGGGAGGGCCCACCCATAGGAACATTAGAACCCTATTTCACTTTTTGTACCTTATTTACACATGTTTCTTTAAGCTCTTATAACTTTTTCTTATGTATAGTGTGACACAGTAATTTGTCACCCTGCTTACTTCCCGTCCTTGATTCTGAAATGCCCTAAGATGAAAACTGTGCAGTATATCCATCATGGAGAATACATCATGATATCCCTTGAAGACTAACAAAAAGCGGCCATGGATATTTTCTAGATATGCTCAGCTCATCAGTGTTATTTTCTAGTTGCTTTCCCGTGCTGATGTTAGGTTGCAACACTTTAACCTAGCATCACTAGCACGATTTTGATGGGAAAAACCATGTTGATCCATTTATGGCAGTGTTTCCTCAAATGGAGAAGAATATTTGTGCACTAGAAGCTTCCAGAACGGAGAGATGGAGATGGCTCAGTGGAGATATGGTCGAGCTCTCTCATTTGGAGCTCTTGATCCTATTATTAGGGAATTTTTCCTTGAGAAGTGGGCCTTCCTCCTTCCTTTATGGATCCCTAACTCCTTCTCCCTACCTATAACTTGAATCCCATACTTCCACTACTGGTGGGTCTTACCTGATCATTAATCCTTTGCATCCCTATGTTGTGATTATACGTAATTTTCCACTTGGGATAAGGATTGCTTGAAGAGCCTCGGTTTGGACTTAGACATCACCAGAGGGAGGTCTCCAACATCAAGGCCATGACTGTGTGCTTCCTATTTCTATAATTAATAATACATATGATGTTTCACTTTCCATATTTGTGTAGATATCTATGTAAGTATCCTAATGCTACTCGATATGTTAGGTAGTATGTATTCAATGTATGTTATGTATCTTTTCATGCCTCCTCTTATTGTCTCTTAATCTCTTACAGGTATTCGAACATCACAAGTTGTGAAGAGAGAGCCTAAAGGATCATGGAATCAAGGTATTCATCAAATGACTGGACGATAGCACCTGGAAGAGGTAGGTTCTTCTTCTTCTTCCAATTTGAATACAAACTAGGAAAGGGTTCGTTAGATAGTCTTATGTGAAACTAGACCCACTTTATGGATAGAGAGATCGCCTCTGTTGGCAGAGGGGATTGTCTTCCCATAAAAATTGGTGTCTCCACTAGGGAGATATAGCTTCTTTATCTCTCCTTGTCCGATTTTTTTTTTTTGATCAGTTTGAATGATCGTTAAGATCCGAGTCTATTTGGATCTCTATAAGTCTTCATAGTGATTGATTTGTGCTTTAGAGTGTCAAGTCTGGGTTGATTGTTGAAAATAATTTATTTTTTTGTTTCATTTCTCGCCCAACACATCTTCTATCCTCACAGAAGCGTCGACATCATTGTTTTATATAAAACAATCGCGATGATCTACCTTTCAGGATGATTTTTCCTTTCACATGCACATTGATCCAAGATATTGGAAAAATTGGGATTTAAATGTCATTTTTCTAGTGGGTCTTTGCCTCTGAGGTGTCTTTATGATTTCATATGATCAAGAACCTCTGTGGTTAGCTTGATTTCCTTGCTTAAGTGTTGAATTTTTCTCTTTGACTCCTTTTTGTGTTTGAGTGAATTAGGATTATCCTTTATGGTTTTCTAGGTCAGTTGTCCTTCACCTGCCACTTGTGTGTGTCATCAAGAGATTAGTTGGCTCTGTCTAAGAGCTCTACTACAATCATTCAAAAGACTATTCCATATTACTTTTGGCTTTCCTTTGCAAAGTTTTTTTCATTTTCACTGAGTCATTATTGCACTTTGAAATCACCTTTGGTTGAGTGTCAATCATAGATTACAATTGTTTGATTTGCAAGCTTGAGAGCATACGTTTGTTTTGATTCTTAGTTTTGAAAAGAAAAAATGGAATTCATTATCATTCAAGTATTTTTGAAATGAGTTGTTTTCCATTCGAAAAAGAGAAAAAGTGAAATAAATTTTGATTTCAATTCTTTATTCGTTTGGTTAAATTTTTTCTTTTATTATTTCATCAATTGCATTAGTTTGCATTTGAACATCTAAAATGAGGAAAAAAATATGTTTGGTGCATCATAGTGAAGAAATAATTGTTTTCGTTTTTAGTAAGATTGCATTTGGGGATAGTGAAAGTGAATTATTTTTAGAGTTTCATTTCAATAATTTTGAACTAGCTGGGGGGAATCATTGCTTGTTGCATTTCTTGTTTGCTGCATTCTTGTTTGCACTTTCTCCCTCATTAGTTTAGAATTCATCAAAATGAAATCAATTATTTTTTGCGTTTCACTACATTGTAGGGATTCAGGTGAAATCTCTTTGAGCCCAAAATTGAAGCATAATCAAATATGAACTCTAAAATTTATATAATTAACCTTAAGGAGCATTTGGAATTAACACAAAAATATAGAACTCTAGGCTAGAGACGCGTTTAAGCATCGTTAAGTGTAGAAATTTTCGCTAACATCCTGTGTTGCACTGCGAAGGTGATATCCCGTCCCACGTATGGAAGTATATAGGGTTATGTTCCTGTATGAAGAGTATAAGGGGATGCTCTCATCGAACGGTTACACATTAGACAACGCTACTACAGACTGAGTTCCCACTTACCGTCAAGTATATTTTTGGATACCCCACTAGGTTGCAAACTCACCATAGGTAATCGAGTCGACTGCCTTGTAGACGTGAAGCACCGAACACAACAGTCGAGGAGATTGGATTCCATATGTTAAGTCCTTGTTAATATATTTTGCCAAGGTGTATATTGCATTTCACAGATACTTGGTAATCCTTTATGCCTAGATTTACCCTTTTTTGATTTATTTGTTTAATTCTAAAATTTACTGACCACGATAACATCCTAACTGTGCAGTACTCTTGGCCTCATCTTTCCTGGTTAATTATAAATATTAATTTTCCAGAAGTGATTCACATTTCCCTTCGTTAATCTTGTCCTCAAGGTCATCATGGCTGAATCTTTGAATTTTCCTCGCTCTTCTTCTGAAGGATCTCAAGGACCTCCTCCCGATATTCCGCAATTTCCACCGAGGCCACTTGAAGCTCAAGGTGCTGAACATGGAATTGTCATAAGTGTCCAACCAATCTAGCCTCATCCGCCACCTAAAGAGTGACTTTCATCGTCATCTGAGGATCTTGAGCTGAAAAGTCTTGAACTGTCTGCAAATTTTACGGCCTTTCCTCCAAATCCATTCTAAGATCCTTTTGTGGTATCTCTCAAGCATTTGTATGGTCATTTTGATGGTCCCAACGTTCCTTTCGGTGCTTCTCCTGTATCATCTCGTACTACTGCTTGCCAGTTGTTTCCACCAAACACGTCGTCAAATCATTCGACGATATTCCATTAGTTAGTACTCCTCAGAGTATTCCTCCAGAAACTTCTGCATCCCATATCCCAGAAGTTGACATCACATCCATGTTCCCTCGAGAAGGTTTTATGTATATCTCTACTCCTCATGAGGAAGGAATTGGGATGATTATTCTCTCTAGTCAAGTCATGTCTGCGCTTCCACCCATGTATAATTCTCTCTGAAACCTTGTTTTAGGAGCTTCTGGGGCTACATCCTTGTTTCACCATCACGTTTGGTCAATGGGTGTTTCCTCATCTTCAGGCCCATTTTTATAAAATGTGGATTCCGTTTCACAACTTGCGGTTTTTGTTTGTCAAATGAACATTTCTCTAGGGTCATATGCTCCCTTTTCATTATCCATGATCACTGTTGTTCCTCTTTTGAGTGGAAAATATAGTGTTTCATCCATGCTTGGGGGGATTGCGTCCTTTATATGTACCTCCCTCTTTGGGCGGGGGGAATCTAAACTCTGGAACTGTATCGTGGACGGGACAACCTACCACTAGTCTTAGTGGAACTCTACTTTCACAACAAACAAGTGTTGTCGTAGGAACTTGTTGAGGCCCTGAAAATCAGTGCAACAACATTGGGGAAAACCACCCAGACGGGAACTTAAAAACCATCCCTTTTCCGTTTGGAATGGTGGCTCTGATTGGATTTATGGGACCAATTTCCCAATTTGATATAGTTGGGGTGAATGTATGATTTTATCACTAAATGGAACTTGATAGATGGAAATATAGGCAAGCTTGTAGTAAACAATAAATCTATCTATTATGTATCTTGGGATGAAATCTATTCTCTGTGCAATCTACAAAAATAACCTTTTAGTGGCTGCAAATAAAGATCATACATTCACTTATAAATATGAAAATGTTTGAGATAATTGATTTAATTTAATAGTTAATTAAATCGATTGAATAAACCTTATATCAAAACTTTAAAAATGCATGTATTGCATTATATATCAAATGATAACAACATAACACCTTCAGAAGTGAATTAATGTAAAATTGTATTCAAACAAATATATAAAACAAAACATCATAAGATAAATAAAATATTTCTCATTTGAAGCTCAAATATAACACAAGATAAAAGTACGATATATATGTTTACTCTACTAATATGAGAAATAATATTTGGTCCAACCTTTTCTATTCAAAAAACTTTAAGAGTACATAAGTGCAGCATCAGTAAAGTCTTATTTTCAAAATTTCAGGACCCCTTCTTCAAAGACATGAAGGGTTTTAAATATAAAAATAATAAGTCTTAAAATAATTATTACAATAAAAAACTTAGGAGGTTTCAAACAACCTTCCTTAAAGTAAGTAAAATTAAAATAGAAATAGAAATTAAAGGGATGATTTGTTCGAGGACTATCCTGTTTTTCCCTCTTCCATTTGTTCCTTGAGCCGAAGAATATTAAGCATAGGCTTAACCTCTAGAGGTTGGCCTGACCTAATGCATAGGTGTCCAGTGAAAACAATATCAGATAGTGGAGGCAGCATGTATGAAGATGTATCTGTGAGACATCGCAACATAGCCACTGACTGTGAGGCTTCACTAAATATCTCCAATATTTTTCCCAATCTAGCTTTTCAATCTTCATAATATTCTCCTCTTTTACCTTTGACACTTCTTTCCACTATCTTATTAAGTCTTTTACCAAAGGGAATCCACCAAGAGGACATACGTCAATAATATTTGTTGCAATAATATTCTGGCTAACAGTTTCCACAATGTTAGTGGCAATGTCCTTCACTCTGCAAATTTCTCTTTCTGCATTCTTCAATTGTATATCCAAGTATGTGAATAATATTTCTTTCTTTGAATCCTCAACTCTGGGCAGGTTGGTCTTTCGTCCATCAGCAGAATCCTTCCAAGTGAAAAATAGGGAGACCTTATCATCTATGTCATCAAAAATAATTCTCATATATGCAATATGATTCACAAGTGGATCGCTCAGTTCACATAATTCAAGAATACTTGTTAATTTGTGACAAAAGACAACATGTTTATATGCCAATAAAGTGTTTAATTCCAAGGCCTCTTTCCTGAACTCATCAATATTTGGGTTATCTTTTACTTGCTCAATAGAAAGTTGTAATTGGTGAATTAGAGTATCCTTAGAACTAATTTCAATTTTATGTTAAATTTTTAGTTGGTACATGCTTTCCTGGAGCTGTACGATTTGAACCTGTAACTGTTGACTGCCACTTTGTTTTTGTGCTTGTAATTCTAGTTCAAGTTGTATGATCTTTTCATCCTTTTGTTTCATCAACTGATGAAATTTTGATGATTTGTCAATGGTTGTAGATGTATAAGCTCCTGCGAACTGTGATAAGTGAGTTATATCCCGTGAAGGATCTGACTGTGTGTCTTTCCAAACAATGTCCATTGACACACAGTCTGGGATTCTTGAATAAGATTCAGGGATTTCTTTTTTCTTCTTCTTTTATTTTTCCTACTAAAAAATGCCTTGTGTTTAGGAATATAAACAATGTACAAAGGAATAATCTCATCAATATTAAGAACAATCTCGAAGGTTGGGAAGGCTGAGATAAATTTTATTCTTTCTATGCTCACTACTTTGTCATAGGGCCCAAAAGTAAACGATTCCTGACTTGTAGTAGGATGAAAATGTATAGTTTGTTGTTGGTCAATAGTCATAGCTCTTTTTTCTTCCTGGAGTTTGAGATCAAACTCCTTCCAAACATCCTTTATATTGATCGTGATCCAGATCTATTGTTTGAAATTCAACTGATTTACCCTGTACTGTTGTATTAGGGACTTCAATATCCTTAATTATTGACTCACTTTACTTCTGAGCTATTGGTTGAGAAGCATCCAACATTTTGAGTGGAATTTTTTCCAGTCTCTTATTTCTATATTGCTGAAAATTTAGTAATTGTTATGGGTGGAGGCGTAAGGTTTCTAATTTTTTAACTGTAGCATAACTATCAACAGACTCAAATAAGTCGTCAAAATCATTGTCTTCATGCACAAAAGGTATGATTTTTACTTGTGTAGTGAAATTATTAGAAACTTTATTTGAATCATACTACCTGTTTGGAATTGTAAATAACTTCAAACCCTCAATCTGACCATTCTCTACAACATCATGTTTCTAATTATCCAATCCATAAATGCCACAACTAATTGGAAAAGAAGGCCACAATGCTTTCTTGGCCTCTTTCAGAAACCTGGTATGGCCATTTCCAACAGTTTGATGTGAACCTTCTCTCACGAGATGCTTGTCAAGAACATACAGGGGCAAGACATGTGGTCGAGCTAAGCTCCCAAATATTTGGATGTAGGTCAATAAATCTTCACCAAACCATTTCCCTATAAAAAAAAATCGGCTTGGGCCTCTTTCGAAATTCTGGGGGCTTTCTCATTAAAAACAACTTGAAATAGGGGGAGAATGACTCCATGAAAAATATTGTAAAAATGATTCTCATATTTAGATTCCCACAAAATAATATGAAATATATGAATAGGTACAGGGTCTTGGGCAATCCATTTCCAGCCCATGGATGGAAAATCTGAGGTAAAACATACAACATCCATAATATAGCCGATCATATAGAATGGGGTGGGGGGGAATTTTAGAAGAGATGGAGCGGTTATTTCTATATTCTAAAATGTGAGTGGCAATATTATTTGATAGAATATTTCTCAAATCCATAACATAAGCATCTGTCACTGCTTCCACAAGGGGAACCCATTCTATTGAAAATCGGGTTGTGTCCGGCTAAACAAAAAGTCTAGACATCATAATAGAGACATAGAAATAGGGACTTGCAAGATATTTAATAGAATACACACCCTTTTTGTCATTCTTGTGATTTTTGGGATTGATCCTCCATTGCTTTATCAATGTTTATTTTATTTCATTTTTTTTGACAAACTGTGCAAGGAATTCTTTATCATAAACCTTATCGGGGTCTGGAATATGGTACATATGTTTTAGGTCTTCAACTTTAAAGGAACCAATCACTGTTCCTTTGCTAGTAAAAAATGTCTTATCCCCGATATTGAGATTGTTGATAATCCACCTTACCATATCAGTATATGGTAATATTTTGGGTCGTGTTTAAATTCGATGTAAAAAATAATTAGGTACGTCTCCAATTCTAGCTTCAGAATAATTTGGGGCATCAACAGTTGCCTTTATTTTGATTTTGTGAGGCCTTTTTTCTTCAAGCAGCTTATACATGGATTCCCATAAAGAGGATCTGCTTTCAGGTCCACAAGTCATATCTGTAAATAGAGGAAACATCTCTATTCTCACCGATGTAGTAGGTGCATGGTTAACAAGGGATATATGCTTCTTTTATTTCTTCAGAGCGTTAGACATCTTTGGATAATTAGGCATATTCGAGCTAGCCTACAGATAAATGAGAAAGGACAAGCAGAAAGAAGGAACCTTTGTTTATTTTTATACTTATGCACAAGTATAATAGCAATTGAAACGTTTAAACAGATGAGACTTCACATGCTAACAAGATATGAATTGAATGATTCTTACAGTAAAATGATTATGAAGGTATGGGAAACAAAACCGTTGATTTATGACATTAATGGTTAATATGGGTAGTTGTGCCCATATAATCATTTACGAATTTAAAACTATATCCGTTACGTTACTGCATTTCTCATGTGAAAATGCACATTTAATACCAATCATCTTGAGCCTTTCTGCCGATTGCGATATTACAATCGCAATATCGAAAAAAACAAATGAAGTGTGAAACGTTAGTTTGTTGAGAGCGTGATATGAAATGTGCAATGTACTTTATCGCATTGATGAATATGGTCCAGGGAAAAGAATCATTGTACTTGCAGGGATGCGATGCGATAGAATATATCACCTCGGTGAAATATGAGAGGTAACCATAAGACCATTGGGGCAAGATTTGTGAAATTCGATATGCGACGACTTACGTGGCATAAATGAGTCCCACAACTTGCCTTATGGAATTTTAACTCTAAATATGGCTTTTTCTATTTTACAAGCATTTTTTTCTTATATACATCAGATCAAAAACTACTTCAAGTGATTTTTAGGAGTTATATATGCTTTGCTATGGTTTTGTGATTGCGATAAGGTGATTTACCTCTGCTTAAGTACTTTAAAAGCCAAAATTTAAGGTTTCATCCCTTTTTTGATCCCTATTTCTATCAAACGAAATACTCTAAGGGTTTTATTTGTTAACTCTAAAAAATAATAATGGTCCCCATTATTTTCTAAAGTAACCATTGCATAAAATCATGGGTGTTGTTGATTTACACAACAATTGGCGATTCACTGGAAGAACCAGTTATCTCTGAAAAACAATTTCTTAGTATCTTAAATAAGAAAAAATAATTTAAGGAACAAGAACTATTTTCAAAATATTTAAATGAATAAAATTAATGTAAAAAAAAACTCATCTCTATCGTTAATCTTTCATAAACCTTTCATAAATAAATATATTTCTTCCTTGATATCAAGCATTATATAGTTTAAAATATCAAGTAAGTGTCATTCTGTAACTTAGCTTTTTGATTTGCTCCTTTTGTCATAGGTAGAGCCACTGCTGCTAGTAAATATTAGTAGCTCAAGCAAGGTTACCTTTTAACCATCAATGATTCAATATCCCATCGATTTATTACAATTCTTCGAGATAAATCCTTCAAATCGTAAAACTTATTTTTCTTATTTTCTTAAAAATCATTGTCTTTCCTTGATGACCAGAAAGTGACAATGCCATTCACTGGTTATAATTAAATTGAACAAGCTAGCTCATGATGAGACCCCTTGTCTTATGATTTTAATAATCATGAGCTATTACCCTGATTTGGTATGCAATTGTGGTAATGTAATTTAATCATTAACCTATGATCATGGTAAGCAGGCTCGTAATGAGCTCTTATCCTTTTAAGTTTTTATATTTTTGAATTACACTCTAAAAAGGTATTTTGAATGGATGGGGAGAATCATTGACTCCTTAAGAGTTTTGGATGACCATTTAGAGTTAAATATGCTTAGTTACAGAAATTATTTTCTTTGTAAAGATAAAAAATTTCTGATTGATGTTAAAGTAAAAAGAATTTACAAATTTCAAGTTTAAAAAATTTACAATTTTGATGGACAATAATTTCAGGGTTGTATAGTATTCATCTAATTTTCTAGTTTGGTAGTTATTTCCTCAAAAATTTCTCTTCTTCAAAGATAAAAACATAAAATAATTAAGAGGTGTTGTGAAAAACCAAAAGTATGCAATCGAACATTATTTTCCTACGGAAAAATAGAAACGCAAGTATAGTACATTTAGAAAATAATTTTCATCTAAGAAAAGAATTTTTTTAGAATTAGCCCATTAACAACGAGTATATATTTTCTCCCTTGAAGGTCTTGTAACATAAAGGTTGATGGGAAAATTTATTCAATGATTTGAAATGGTGCAAGCCACATTCTTTGGAATTTGGTATGCTTACCTTTTTCCTCATGTGCCTTGTCCCATTTGAGTACGAGATCTCCAACTTGGAAGTTTTTAGGGGAAACCAAATTTGCATCAAATAATCTTTTACTATTCTCTAGTGATGAGCATGAGTCATCCTGTACTTTTCTCTTTCCTCTCCCAATTTAAGGATCTGAGACATTCTTAATTGTAGAGAAGAATAAGATACTTCGTCAATAAATTGAATTAGGGATAATGAGGGAAGAGATAGATTTGAAGGAATCACAATTTATTTCCCATAAACCAGATTAAATGGAGAATTTCCCATGGAGGCTTTTTGAGTAGTCCCATCTGCCCATAGTGAAAATGTTAGAATTATGCCCATTTTTTTATTTTGATCAACAGTTATTTTGATGATTCGTATGAGATTTTTGTTTGTTGATTATGTCAGACCATTCCCTTGGGGATAGTAGTTAGCAGAGTATCTAAGCTTAAAACCTATTTTAAGAGTGAAGCCAACCATACTATTTCCTGAAAAATAAGATGCACTATCAAACATAAGTGCATTGGGTAGGCCAAATATGGTAATAATTTATTGATTAATAAATTCATTAATGGCTTCAGAGTTATCTACCTTTAGTGGATTTTCCTCAACCCACTTAGTAAAATAATCTGTTGCAGTGAGAATATATTTATGTTGCTTGGGTGAGTTAGGAAAAATCTCACCTATGATATCCAATCCCCATTGCTCGAAAGGTTTTTCAATTTTAACTAGTTGCAATGGTAAGGTTGGTTTTCTTTGTCTTCCAGCAATAGTTTGACATGTTTTTCATTTTCTCACATATGCATGAGGATCTTTGAACAGAGTGGGACAGTAATATCCTAAAAGAAGAATCTTATGCATATTGGTGTGTCCACCAAAGTGTCTACTTGCAGGTCCATCATGGAGTTCCTACAAAACCCTCTGTGCTTCAAATTTCTCAAGGAATCTTAGTAGTACAGAGTCATAGTTTTTCCTAAACAAGGCATTTTCTATCAGTTGAAATTGATTAGATTTCAATCTTAAATCTCTTTTTCTTTTATTATTGAGTTTTATTAGCGCATGCCCATTTTTCAAGTAAAATATTAATCAATATACTATGATTTTGAATCGTTTAAGCTTACCTCAGCAATATGTACAATATTACCTAACTCTTCTTCATTTGATATATTGGATGCTCCAGATAGCATTCTGCAGAGACCTTTTCCTCTAATGTTTTTGGCTGGTCTTATCTAAATGTTATATTCCTGCAAAGCAGTTACCCAATTTTCTCTCTTTTCTCCTAGTTCCTTCTAAATAAGTAGTTGCCTTATAGTCGAAAATCGAACTATTACCTTAGTGTGTGTTTTAAGGAGAAAAGGGCTAAATATTTTTAGACATAAAATGCATGTTTTTCCACTTCAGAATAATTTAGCTCAACACCTTGAAGATTTGAAATAAAAAATGAAATGGGTGCTTCGATCTTTTGATCATTTATCTGTGTCAACACAACAACGTAAGATGTGTATGATGAAAAAGTATATAAAATAAAATGTTTTGAAAATTTTGGGGTAGTCAGAGAAGGTGTGTTAACGATAGATTCCTTGATCAAGTCAAAATATTCTCTTTCATCTTGTCCCCATTTGAAAAGGGAATTTTTCTTAATCATCACTTGCAAAGGTAAAACAATTTGAGAAAATTTTAGAACAAATCTCTTGAAAAAATTTATCTGTCCTAAAAAGGATTGCATGGATTTCTTGTTATGGGGATGTGAAAGTTCATAAATTGCCTTAATTCTTTTAGGATCAATACAAATTCCCTTTTTTGAAACGATCTAAAATTTTTCCTTCACTTAAAGAAAAATAATACTTTTTGGGATTCAAAGAAATTCCATATTTCAAACAACGTTCAAGATTTTTCTTAAGATCATAATAGTGGTCATTCATTTTATTGGACTAAATAGTTATATCATGTAGATAGACAACCACATTTTTATTTATCAATCCCCTAAAAGAAATATCCATTGCCCTCTGAAAGGTTGCTCCTACATTAATTTATCCGAAGGGCATTTTCTGATAGGCATAAGTGCCCCATTTTATTCTAAATATAGTCTTTAATATATCTTCAGGATGAACCAAAACTTAATTATAGCCTAAAAATCCATCAAGAAAATACATTAATTCAGAATCAACAACTAATTGTAAAATTTGTTCCATCGGTGGTAATGGGAAATTGTATTTCAAGCAAGCTTTGTTTAAGTTCCTAAAATCAATACAGATATGGATATCACCATTCTTCTTCCTAACAGGAACTGAATTTGAGACCCACTTGGAATGCCTAATAGGAAAGATAATCTTTGCCTTAAGGGTTTGTTGAGTTCACTTTTGATTTGACTTTCAAGATCGGGGTGAATTTTCCTTAGGTTTTCAGTGGATATCATTGGGATAGTATGTTGGATGATTGAAGTATTATAAGTTTTTAGATCTTCATATTTCCATGTGAAGACAATTTTATATTTTTTCAATAAATTTTTGAAGGCTAATGTTTCATTAGAGTAAAGACCAAGTCCTAAGTTGATGTTCTGAGGATTTATATCTCTTCCAAGATTTACCAGTTCAAACCTCAAAGTTGAACTTTGGATTTTAGAATTAGTAACCTTTTTTAATCCATCTTTAAGATCATAAAAATCTTCAAATTTGACCACAAGCTTAGGCATGCCATTTTCTTCAGACTTCTGTTGCAATTGCCTTTCGTGTTCATATTTTCCAACTATTTGATAATCATATGATCCTTCTGATGTAAGAAAAGTGATAACATCATCATCATCATTGAATAATATCCAATTAGTAATATTATTAGGAATAGATGGGCGAAAAATCAATTCTATGGAAAATCTGTCTGGGCCATAATCTTCTGAAGGAATAAGACTGGATCCCATATTAGCTAGAAGGTTTGCACTTGCATCCTAGATTCTTGAAACAAACGAGATATTGAATGCTAAAAAATGAGAGGTAAGAGATTGTACCAATGATTGGTAATTTTTAAGATGACGAGAAATACAATGTATGCTATTTCTTACCTGCTTGAAAATTATTTTAGAATCACCATATACCTTGAGATACTTAACACCAAGATCAATTTGTTTAGTTAAGCCTTGGACCAGTGCCTCATATTCTGCAGTGTTATTTGTGCATTCAAATTCAAGTCTGCATGTTAGCATCATATTTTCTCCTTCTAGATTGATTAATATACAACCAAGTATTGCTCCTTCACTAGATTTTTACCAATCAAAATATAATGTCCAAAATAAAGTATGAATACAAGTTTTATCTATGGTATTTACACACTTGGAAGAATCAGACTGAGAAAAATTTTCAATATGAGAATTAATTGAATTGGTGAGAAATGGAGACTTTTGAGCATTGAAATTCACTAAAAAGGATTCAGTAGAGTAATTGTTGATAATGTTATTAGTAAAGGCCAAGGTTTCATTCTCTCCCTCGAATTCGGTTATTGAGTATTTTAAGTGCTTTTCACAGTTTACTTTGATTTGATTTGGCTTACCATTATGGGGAAGCCACATATGAGACCAATCAGTAGAAAAATAGCCATGAGGATTTTCTGACCAATCTCTACTTAGGATTAGACCATAAAATCAGGAATATTAGCAACTAAGATATCAATTACTTGATGAAATTTTGGATTGGATGCTAATTTGATAAGGCCTGAATTCATTTCCCCTAATACCTTAACTTTTGTTTTGTCTAATTGCGCAATATGTACTGCTGAATTATGAGGAGATATATTCAATTTTAGACAAATAGAATACGACATGATGTTTGATGAGGCTCCAAAGTCAATTAAACAATTATGCATGTTTTTTTTGAACACTTCAAAAGTTAACATGAAAGGTGGAGTATGTGAATTAGATCTGTCACCAATCAAAATAGCATTACTTGCATCAATTTTCTTAGGTGAGTCACATATTCCTTTAGCTACTTTTGAAGTTATAGGAGCATGCAAGGGTGCAACAGGATCTGCATTCAATTATTTGAGAATTTTTTTGTTGTTGTTGTTTCAATTTGCTCAACTCATGTAAAGATATTTGCTTTAATATTCTTCATATATTCCACTATATTATATTCAATAGTATCAGAAACTACTAATGTTTTAGAAGTAGATGGAAGAGTAGAAGAAGTAGGATTTGATTGAGAAGAATAAGTATTTTTATTAACTACTTTATCCTTAACAATAAAGGATGAAGATTTTTTCTTGTGGGGTGACTTAGGTAGGTCGGCAGAATATTTACTTCTAGTATTTATCGGAAGTGCCTCATGTTCATTTTCATCATCAGAGGTTGGAAGGATAAAGTCCCATAGTCCATGAACTTCAACTAGCTCTTCTTCTTGAGATTCTTCTACATATGATATTTTTTCATCTTTATCTGATTCAACATTTGACATTACATTTGGAGGTTGGGAAGCCTGGCTTTTCTTAAAATATCTGAAAGGTTTCTTCAAAGAATATTCAGCTGCTTGTTTCTTTATCTCAACCATATCATTTGACATAGTTCTGAGGACCTTTTGTAATCCTTCAAGATCATAAGGATATTTATATGATTTCTTTTTAGGTTCATCATTAAATGAAACTTTCTTAGTTTTCATATCTTCTTGACCAGTTTTCTTCTCTAAAGCAAGAATTTGTTTTTCAACAAAAATAGCTTCTTTCATATTCTCTACCAATGCAGCTTTATTGGCTCTATCTACAAAAATAGAAATATTAGAAGGATGAGAGGATATGTACCATTTTATTTACACATCTACTCCAGGATCAGATGTGATTGGGATCTTGTTGCGCAATTTATTAAATATGGAATTGAAGTATTTGATCTTTTCCCCTGTGTTTGCTTTTAGATTAGAGAGATCATTGATAAGGGTAGAAGTAGTAAGATCATCCCCAATGTTGTGAAACCAGCTCCAAAAAGAGAAGAAAAGAGATATCAATGCCTTAGAAATAAGCCACTTCGAGGGGGAAACCTCCAATACATTACATGAATGAACAATTCTTGGATGATTCAAATTAAAAAATCTCCTTTCTATATATAGGAGTCCATGGGGCCACAATGTAATCCTAGTGGGGCCACAATTTAATCCTAGCCGACCTAACAATAATAATTTAAGGGCACAATAATAACAATATGGGGGTTACAAAGGTACAATAATAACAATAAGGGACTATACTAGAAATATAGGGACCTAACATGCCCCTCTCCTTCAAAAAAGTGTTGTCCGCAACGCTTGAGTAGCTCTGGGTGCTTATGTATAAAATTCTCATCCTCCCATGTAGAATCTTCAGTGGGTAAGTTCTTCCACTTGATGAGATACTCTGAAATTGATCGATTCCATAGCTGTCGAGTTCTTGTTTCTGTGACCTCTTCAGGTCCTAATATGATTTTTCCTTCCTCATCAAGTTCTAGAAATATTGTTTGGACTGGAATATTTTCACCTATAACCTTATTTAAGCATAAAACATGGAAAATTGGATGCACTCGTGAAGAATCAGGAAGCTCCAATTTGTATGCCATAGTACCAATCTTTTGCAACACCTTGTAAGGACCATAGTAATTTGGCGATAATTTATTATCCTTCTAAGCTTGCTTGAGGGACACTTTTTTGTATGGTTGTAGCCGTAAAAATACCCTGTCTACTACATCAAAACTTCTCTCGCTGTGATGTTGATCTGCCTGTTGTTTCATTCGATTTTGTGCCAAATTCAGGTTGTCCTTTAAGAGTTGGAGAACTTCTTGTTGATGCTTGATGTGATCTTCCACTACTTGAACCTTCGAATTTTATTAAACATGATGTGATGGATGGTGGATGATATCTATAAAGTGCCATAAATGGGGTCATTTTTGCTGCAGTATGGAAGGAAGTGGTATACCACCATTCAGCTAGAGGTAAACACTTGATCCATTATGTTTGTTTATCTGATACAAAACAATGAAGATATCCTGCCCAAAATTTATTTACTATCTCAGTTTGACCATCGGATTGAGGATGATAAGATGAACTATGAGCTAATTGAGTACCCAAACAAGAAAGTAACTTTTTCCAAAAATTTCCAGTAAAAATGGGATCTTTGTCGCTCACAATAACCCTTGGGTTTCCATGTAGCTTTTTAATTATGTCCATAAATGTACTAGGAACTGTACGTGCTTTAAATGGATGAGATAATGCACAAAAGTGTGCATACTTGGTGAGGCTATCAACTACCACCATGGTGACACTCTTTCCTGCGGACTTAGGTAAACCAGTGATAAAATCCATTGAAATATCCTCCCAACGTTGACTTGGAATGGATAAAGGTTGTAGAAGTCCCGGGGTCTTAATTGTCTCAACTTTATTCTACTAGCAAACCAAACATTCTGCCACAAACTTTTGAATATCAGATTTAAGGCCATCCCAAAAAAATTCTTTCTTCACCCCGTGGTAAGTTTTTAAAAATTCTGAGTGTCCTCCTAAAGGAGAAGTGTGCAATTCCAGAATAATATTTTGTTTTAGTTGGGAATTCTTACAAAGATATAAGCGATCTTTGTACCATAAGGAATCATTTTTCCAACTAAATGTATCGTATGTACTAGGATCTTGCTTCAACTTTTGAATGAGTGTCCAAACTTCTTCGTCCTTCTTCCATTCATCCCTTGCTTCAGTTATCCAATCTGGTTGGATAATAGAAATGGCACAAAGCAATGCTTCCACCTATTCATCCTTTCTTAAGAGTGCATCTGCAACAACATTTAGCTTCCCTTTTTTGTAGATTATTTCAAAGTCATAACCCAACATCTTTGTGACCCATTTTTGCTGCTCTTCCGAAGATAGTCTTTGTTCCAAAAAGTGTTTAAGGCTATCTTGATCAGTTTTTACCTTGAAGTGTCTTCCCATTAGGTAAGGTCTCCATTTCTTTAGTGCATGTAGTATTGCCAACATTTCCTTATCATAAATAGGTTTTTGTAAATACTTTCCTTTGATTGGACGACTTTCAAAAGTAATGGGTCTTCCTTCTTGCATTAAAACATCACCAATTCCATTTCCTGAGGCATCACATTCCACAATAAAGGTTTTTGTGAAGTCTGGCATAGCTAAGACTGGTGCTAGGCACATTGCCTCTTTAAGATGTTCAAAGGCCTTAGTTGCTTTAGGAGTCCATGAAAATGCATCTTTCTTCAATAATGTTGTTAGAGGTGCTACTATTCTCCCATAATTCTTAACAAACTTGTGATAATACCCTGTTAACCCGAGAAATCCTCGCAACTGCTTTATGGTTGTGGGGACTTTCCATTTCTTAATGGCTTTAATTTTGTTAGGGTCTACTTTAACACCCTCGTGAGATACAATATGACCCAGATATTCCACCTCTTGTACTCCAAAGAAACATTTGGATGTTTTTTCATATAATTGTTTCTCCTGCAATAGTTTGAGCTCCCTTTCAACATGTTGAACATGATCCTTCCAAGACTTGCTGTAGATTAGTATATCATCAAAAAATACTAGAAAAAATTTTCTAAGGAAGGGTTTGAAAATGGAATTCATCAACCCTTGAAATGTAGAAGGTGTATTGGTAAGGCCAAAAGGCATCATAAAAAATTCATAATGACCTCATGAGTTCAAAATGTTGTTTTCGGAATATCTTCAGTCTTCATTCTAATTTGATGATACCTCGAACGAAGATCCAATTGCAAAATAAATTGCTCCATGTAATTCATCCAATAATTCATCAACTACAGGAATGGGAAATTTATCTTTAATGGTGTGAGCTATTTAGCTCCCTATAATCCGGACACATGCACCATGATCCATCCTTCTTGTGTACCAATACTCATAGAGCAAATAAATAACTTTGATCAGGTTGAATTATACCAGCCTCTAACATTTCTGCAATCATACTTTCAATTTCGCTCTTTTGGACATAAGGATATCTGTAAGGCCTGATGTTTGGAGTAACACTTCTTGGAATCAAATGAATAGCATGATCATGATCACGAATAGGTGGGAGTCCTTTGGGAGTATCAAACACCTTGGAATGATTGTCCAAGACTTTTTGGAGATCTGGAGAAATAGATGATTTTGATGTTGGAACTTCTAGTGACCATAATTGTGCAATTACGCCTCGTTGTTCTTTCTTCAGAAGCTTTGTCATGACATTAGAGCTTATTATCTTTCTTGGCTTCCCTGTGATACCCCGTAATTCGATTTCCTTTCCTTCCGAAAAAAATTTCAAGAAAAGTTCTTGAAAATTAAAAGCTATTGTCCCCAAAGATTGTAACCATTGTACTCCTAGTACAACATCAGCACCCCATAGAATGGAAAGTACTTGGAATATTCAATACATATTCCCCCATGGTTAGCTTGATATTATGGAATTTTATAGAGCAATTTATAGTTCCTCCATTTGCAACCATCACTTGAAATTCTGGTGTTGGGTATAGGAAACAATTCAATTCCTTGGCTACCTTACAATGAATAAAAAATATGGTTACTACCCGAATCAATCAACACTATTACCTTTTTCTTCTTGATATGTCCTTCTATCTTGAGATTTTGAGGAGTGGTAATTCCTGCCAATGCATTACACGATATGTTCGGACTCATTTCTTCCTCTTCTAGGGTTGGTTCTTGGTGTATATCCTCTTCTTGTGAAGATTCTTATTCATTTTCTTCTTCCTTTTCACAATCTATGTAAAATAATTTCTTCTTAGCACACTTATGACCTTTAGTGTATTTGCTTTCACAACTGTAGAATATCCCTTTGCTCTTTTTTCTTCCAATTTTTGTGGTGTCAACCTTGTAGTTTGTGGAAATCTAGGAGTAGCAACACTTCCATCTTTATAGAAGTGAGTGGTAGGCTTTCTGATCGCCATAATTTTACATTCAATTTTTTTGGCCAACCTGAATGCCTTTTCCAATGAATCAGGTTCCCAAACACAAACTTCATGTTGGATGTTATCCTTTAAAGTCCCTATGAAGACATAAATCCTATTTTCCTCTGGAATATCTGTTACCCTTATATTCAATTTTTGGAAGTCCTCAATGTGCTCCACCACTAAACCCTTTTGTTTGAGATTTATCAATTGGCTAAAGAAGGTGTTGCTCTTTGTATCCTCACAATGTGCTATCATTTCATCCGTAAAAATTGACCAAGTGACAATTTTACTACGGGAGCAAAGCCATCGATACCATACAAATGTATTTTGTTCTAAATGTAAAGTTGCAATGCGTACCTTTTGTGTGTTTTGCAAATTATGGAGATCAACATATTTCTCCATCTGAAGTATCCATGTTACAGGATCCTTTCCATCAAACTTCCTCATATCCATTTTTGGAATATGGTGGTTCTTCCCACGAACATTAGATTTTATGAAATCATGATTAACATTTATTTTGTTCTCATCATGATTTTCCTCTACTATCTTTTCACCACTAGGAAGCATTTATTGTATCAACTTTGTCAAACTTTCCATGTATTCTTTTAGATCATTCTTCATGTTTTCCATTTTATATTCCATGCCAGCTTCCATGCCATCTATCTTAGATTCCATTCCATCTATCCTAGATTCCATGCCATTCTTCAAACAATCCATCTTAGATTCCACGCCTTTCTTCAAAACTTCCATGTCATTTTTTGTTGCTCTTTGAGAGAGCGAAATTTGTTGCACTTGCTCTTGTAATTTTGATATGTCATGTTGCCATTCTTTGTCTTCATGAGTCATAGTAGAGATTTCTAAAGGCTTAATGGGTGTAGAATTATTTTTAGGGGCCATTTTAGAATCCAATACTAATATCTATTCTACAATATGCCCTTGGAATCAATTCAACTGGATTCCTCAAACAAGACTTATGAAATTCAGAAAAAAAAATACACACCTTTTACTTGCTTTTGAGGAGCTTGATATTGAAATTGAATTATCTCTATAATTGCGGATCCTAAATATCTAAAATTCAGCCTTGTAGTAGCCCTCTGAAGCTTATTTCAAATGCCATAGGTCTGATCTAATTTGGATTATTCAAGGAAAATTTATGTCCAATCTCCCACAATGACCTAATTTTGGACTGGTTTAGTAGAGCGAACTTGTACGACTTGCCACGTGTCACTGTTTCCTACTTTGGCTCTAAAATTGATAGACCAAAAACTACATTCTATGCTCTTGTGGCTGCTTTTTACAGCATTCCAGTCCGATGCTCAGAGAGAGAGATATGAAGCTTTTCCCACGATCACCTCTTTGAGATGAAATTTAGAAGCCTCAAAAAGCCCTAACTTCCACAGATCATCTCTCTGAAAATGTTGTGAACCAATATCCAAATTTTTTTTACACTATTCGTTAGGTTTGTGGCTTCACAATATAAAAATTTTAGCTTCTAGACCTTTGTAGAAAAAAAATTATTACGAAAATACCACGATGACCTGTTTAGGTTAAATTTAGGAGCCTGCAAAATGAACTAACTTTCATAGCTCATATCTCCGAAAATATTACGAACCAAGCTCTGAAATTTTTTGACGATGTTCCTCAGGATTTTGGCTTTGCACTCTAAAAATTTCAGATTTTGAACCTTCGTAGAAAAAAGGTTATAGCGAACATTCCATGCTGACATGTTTGGAGCAGCGAAACCCTAGAATCTCAAAGCTCTAATACCAAATGTTGTGAAACCAGCTCCAAAAAGAGAAGAAAAGAGATATCAACACCTTAGAAATAAACCACTTCAAGGGGAAACCTCCAATACATTACATGAATGAAAAATTCTTGGATAATTCAAATTACAAAACCTCCTTTCTATATATAGGAGTCCATGGGGCCACAATGTAATCCTAGTGGGGCCACAATGTAATCCTAGCCGACCTAACAATAATTATTTAAGGGCACAATAACAACAACATGAGGGTTACAAGGGTACAATAATAACAATAAGGGGGTTACACTAAGAACAATAAGGGACTATACTGGTAATATAGGGGCCTAACACCCAAATTTATTAATGAATTATTCTTCAAAAATATCCCAACTAGTAATTGTGCCTGATGGTAGTGAGAAATACCATGATCTAGTTGATCCTTGAAAAGAATAAGGAAATAATATAACTACACATTCTTCCTCTATAACTTCATTAATATTTATGGCAAGCATCAAATTATGGAGATGCTCCTCTGCAGGTAATCCATCATCCGAATTATACTTAGGCAACCATCTTTCAGGATGCTTAGGTAAAGGATGAAGAGGACCTAATAATTTGACAGCTCCAGGATTTTGCCAAGGTCTGGTTGCTATTATGTGAAGTGGAGGATTGGGTGGTCCTAAAGGAGGATTTGAAGTAGAAGAAATAGTTCCAGTAGTCGTTGAAGGTGAAGAAGAAACAACTATGTAACTAATACTACCCGAAGTAGCAGTTGTAGACTGAGAAGAAGAAGAAGGAATACTAATCAATGAAGAATTTGTTTGAGAAGATGTGAAAGTGGGAAGAATAACTGATGCTGTTTGAGAGGTAGAAGAGGATTGAATCTCGCTAGTTGATAATTGTGTTTCATAAATTGGATTCTTCCTTCGATGATAATGAAAAGGAAATTCAAAAGGGATTAATACAATATTTTCACTCTTAGATTGAGTTAATACAGTAGTGCCTTCAAAAATTGAAGTGACACTTCCTTATGAGGCTTCAGAAGGTACATGTTTCTCTACTGAAATTGAAATTTCTTCTTATTTATTTATCAATGTATGTACTTCAGGTGATTCTGGAGTATATTTTGAAGAGATTTCTTTACGGACAAAACTAGGAGATTTTTGGGGAGAATGGACAACTTTTGATTTATGAGTAGGGGATTTTGAACCAAGACTAGAAGTTGTGGATTTGGAGGGAGAATGACTCCTCTGATGGTATTTGGTTTTTGGATTAAGTTATGGTTCCATTCATAATCATATGGCCCTCCTTCTAACGGAAAAAATGTTGAGGCCCCGAAAATCGGTGCAACAACATCAAGGAAAACCACCCAGTCAGGGACTTAAAAATTATCTCTTTTCCATTTAGAATGGTGGCCCCAACTAGATTTATGGAACCAATTTCCCAATTTGATATAGTTGGGGTGAATGGACAATTTTATCGCTAAATGGAACTTGATATATGGAAACATAGGCAAGATTGTAGTAAACCATAAATCTATCTATTATGTATCTCGGGATGAAATCTATTCTCTGTGTAATCTACAAAAATAACATTTCAGTGGATGTAAATAAAGATCATATTTTCACTTAGAAATATGAAAACTTTTGAGATAATTTATTTAATTAAAAAATTAATTAAATAAATTGAATAAATATTATATCACAACTCAAAAAATGCATGTATTGCATTTTTTATCAAATGATAACATCATAACATGTTCAGAAGTGAATTAATGTCAAACTGTATTCAAAAAAATATATAAAACAAAAAATCATAAGATAAATAAAATATTTCTCAATTGAAGTTCAAATATAACACATAAGCTAAAAGTACCATGTATATGTTTACTCTCCTCATCTGAGAAATAATACTTGGTCCAGCCTTTTCTATTCAGATTTTTTTTTTAAAAGGCTGGACCAAGAAGTGCAACATCAGTTAAGTCTTATTTTTAAAATTTAAGGATCCCTTCTTCAAATACATGAAGGGGTTTAAATATAAAAATAATAAGTCTTAAAATAGTTATTACAATAAAATTCTGAGGAGGTTTCAAACAACCTTCCTTAAAGTAAGTAAAATTAAAACAAAAATAGAAACTAAAGGGATGATTTGTTTGAGGACAATCTTATTGTTCCCTCTTCCATTGTTCCTTGAGTTGAAGAATTTTAAGCACAGGCTTAACCTCTGGAGGTTGTCTTGGCCTAATTCATAGGTGTCCAGTGAAAACAACATTAGATAGTGGAGGGAGCATGTATGAAGACATATCTGTGAGACAACGCAACATAAGCCACTGGCTGTGAGACTTCACTAAATATCTCCAATATTTTTCCCAATCCAGCTTTTCAATCTTCATAATATGCTCCTCTTTTACCTTTGACACTTCTTTCCACTGTCTTATTAAGTCTTTTACTAAAGGCAGTGCACCAATAGGAGATCTGTCAATAAGATTTGATGTGATAAGATTTTGGCTGACAGTTGCCACAATGCTAGTGGAAATGTCCTTTTCTCTGCAAATTGTTCTTTCTGCATTCTTAAATTGTATATCCCAATCTATGAATAATATTTCTTTATTTGAATCCTTACTTTTGGACAGGTTGGTCTTGTGGCCATCGGTAGAATCCTTCCAGGTGAAAAAATAGGAGACCTTATCATCTATGTCATCAAAAATAATTCTCATGTCCACAACTCGATTCACAAGTGAATCAATCTGTTCACATAATTCAAGATACTTGTTAACTTCTAACAAAATACAACTTGTTGTTGTGCCAATAAAGTGTTTAATCCTAAGGCCTCTTTCCTAAACTCATCAATATTTGGGTTATCTTCTACTTTCTCAATAGAAAGTTGTAATTGGTGAATTAGAGTATCCTTAGAACTAATTTCACTTTTATGTTGAATTTTTAGTTGATCCATGCTCTCTTGGAGTTGTGCGATCTGTACCTGTAACTGCTGACTCACACTTTATTTTTTTTCTCGTAATTCTAGTTCAATTTGGATGATCTTCTCTCCTTTTGTTTCATAAAATGATGAGCTTTTGATTCTCTTTCAATGGTTGTAGAAGCATAATCTCCTGCGAACTGTGATAAGAAACTTATATCCTATGAAGGATTTTCCTTTGTGTATTTTCAAACAATGTCCGTTGACTTATCTTCTTGAATAAGAGTCTGTGATTGCTCTGTTATTATTCTTTTATTCTACCTACTAACAACTGTCTTGTGTTTAGGACTATAAAAAATGTCCAAATTAGGAATCTCTTCAATATTAAGAATAATCTCGGAGTTTGGAAAGGTTAGGATGAATTCTATTCTTTCTATGCTCACTACTTTGTGAGATGGCCCAATAATGAACGAGTCCTGACTTGTAGTAGGAGAAAAATGTACAATTTTCTGTTGTTCAATAGTAATAGCTCTTTTTTCTTCCTAGAGTTTGAGATCAAACTCCTTCCAAACATCCTTTAGATTGTTGGGGAAATCTAGATTATTGTTTTAACTTTAGCAGATTTACCCTGGCCTGTTGTATTAAGGAATTTAGTATCCTTAATTTCTGACTCACTTTATTTCTGAGCTATTGGTTGAGAAACATCGAGCATTTTGAGTGGAATTGTTTCCAGTGTCATATTTCTATATTGCTGAAACTTTAGTAATTGTTGTGGTTGGAGGCGTAAGGTTGCCAATTTTTTAATTGCAGCATAGCTATTGACAGACTCAAATAGGTCGTCAAAATCATCGTCTTTGTGCACAAAATGTCTGATTTTCACTTGTGTTGTGAAATTAGTAGCAACTTAAATTAGATCATACTGCCTATTTGGAATTGTAAAAAAATTCAAACACACAATCTGACCAATCTTTATAGTAGCATGTTTGTAATTATCCAGTCCATAAATGCTGCAACTAATTGGAAAAGAAGTCCATAATGCTTTCTTGGCCTCTTTCATAAACTTGGTTAGGCCATTTCCAATAATTTGATATGCAACTTCTCTCGCGAGAAGCTTGTCAGGAACATACAAGGGTAATACATGTGGTCGAGCTAAGCTCCAAAATACTTGGACATAGGTTAATAAATCTTCACCAAACCATTTCCCTATAGAATAAAAATCGACTTCGGCCTCTTTCAAAAGTCTGGGGGCTTTCTCATTAAAAATAGCTTGAAATGGGGGGTGAATGACTCCATGACATTGTGTAAAAATGATTCTCATATTTAGATTTCCACAAAATACTATGAAATATATGAATAGGTACAGGGTCTTGGGTATTCCATGTCCATCCCATGCTTGGAAAATCTGAGATAAAACATACAACATCCATAATCTAGCCGCTCATATAGAATGCCAGAAAAAATTTAGAAGAGATGAAGCAGTTCTTTCTATATTAGAAAATATAAGTGGAAATATTATTTGATAGAATATTTCCCCAATCCATAACATAAGCATTTTCCGCTTCTTCCATAAGCGGAACCCATTCTACTAAAGATCGGGTTGTGTCCGACTGACCAAAAAGTATAGATATGATAGTAGAGACATAGCAATAGGGACTTGCAAGAGATTCAGTATAATACACACCCTTTTCGTCATTATTGTTCGTGTTAGGATTTCTCCTCCATTACTTTACTGGAATTGATTTGAGTTCATTTTCTTTGGCGAACTGTGCAAGGAATTATTTATCATAAACCTTATCGGGGTCTAGAGTATGGTACATCTGTTTCAGGTCTTCAGCTTTAAAGGAACCAATCATTGTTCCTCTGTTGGTAAGAAATTACCTATACCCGATATTGATATTATCAATAATCCACCTTACCATATCATTATATGGTAATATTTTGGGTTGTGTTTCAATTCAATGTAAAAAAGAATTAGCGACGTCTCCAATTGTAGCTTAGAAATAATTTGGGGCTTCAATCGTTTCCTTTCTTTGGATTTTGCGAGGTTTTTTTGTCTCCAAGCAGCTTATACATGGATTCCCATAAACATGATCCGCTTTCAGGTCCACAAGTAAAATATGTAAACAAAGGCAACATCTTTGTTCTCTCGGATGTAGTAGGCGCAAGGTTGACATGGGCCATATGCTTCTTTTCTTTCTTCAAAGCCTCAGACATCTCTAGAGAATCATGCTTATTCGGGCTAGCTTGCAAATAAATGAGAAAGGATAACCGAATAGAGGTAACCTGTTGTGGATCATCTACATATCCTTTTATTTTCAATTTTTAAAAATATTAAAAAAAAAATTGTTGTAAAAATGTTAAAGTATTGAAATTTTATACTTTAACATAAAAAAACACTTCTGTTGATGTATTAAAGTAAAAATTTTAAACACCTTAAACTTTATGAAAGTGGGTTCCACATTTATGTTTAAACATCGATCATTTCGTTGGGCAGAAAGCGTTGATAGTTTCAATTTTCATCAAAAGGCCCAACCCGCGGGCACAATCAATGTACAAGTTAATTAAATGAGTTCCTCTGCTATTGACTCAGTTGAATGCAAGGACATCATAGATGAACGATGAATATTCATTGCGGGGGCACTAACCAAAATTTTCCTCTGTGCCTTGTGAGCTCCTGCAGTGACGTAGGACGTTGAGTTGTTCACAACTGTCTTCCACATCGGATCAATGACTTGTTGGCACGTCATGTCAACATTAAATTTCGAAGCAACACCACCTATTTCAACAAAATTAGCATAGTTTTTTCAAAATATTTCGTGATTAGTTTTCTCTGAGTCCTGTTTTAAGTTTCCTGTCAACCTAGTAGAAGTGACCAGCTTGTGAGTTATCCTTTATGTTAAATTTCATTCATGGCTAAGCATTCATCCTTGTCGGGTTCAACTAGTTATATCCCTCTCATGGACACTAAGGGGGTCTTCAAGATACTCTTTGTTCCATAATTCATCTTCCATTTTATCAGCAAGTCATCCTAAATGACAAAAACTCCCCTGTTTTCACTGCCATGGTCAAGTCTGGAATACTTTCTGCATGTATCCCAAGAACCCACCTTTTTCCTGAATTTATCTATTGGTTGGTGTCATTCATGTACCCTGGGAAATTCTTTGTTATGAATTGTTAGGGAGAGAATGTGCTGCAAGTGTCTACCCAGCTAATGCGTCAAGCCCTTTTCTATCCTGAGTTAGAGTCATGTGTTCAGTTCTCCGACGATTACCTGGTAACCTATTATGATAATCTTACAGTTGAAGAGTTTAATCTGTTCATATTCTTCTTGAAGCCAAACATGAAGCAATTTCAACCAGACAACAAAGAATTTGCTATGGAGATTTTTGATGCAGAAATTCGACCAGTATTAAGCAACATTACGAAAATTCTGGGCAAAGAAGATGACAATGCAGTGGATAAATCGGTCTTAGGGATGTTTTCCCTGATGATGAAATCAGGAACAATACTAGATATTCCATCATATTGGCAAGAGGCAATTAATTCACAACTAATGAGCCTTTCATTAACAGGTTATTTTAAATTTCCTTCATTAATTGTCTACTTGTTCTTATATCAAAATGTGGAAGAGTTCATGCATCTAGGTCTGAATATTATGGATGTAAACAAGAAAAGGAAATCAGTAGTATTCTAGACATATGTAGTAAGAAGAGAGCAAAATGAAGCATGGTTGTTTGATTTTTCCAGTTATTTCATGTCAATTGCATACAAAATCTTGAATGGAGTTCCTCCACCTTGTTTTTTACCTAAAGCTCAGGAGTATTTACATCTAGGAACAAATCAAAAATTTGGATATTGGTTTGTTTTTGAGGATTGCTTTGAAATTAGGCTATATGGAGCAACTGTTAAGCCTTACATACTTCCAACGTTTGTACCTATGAGGCTATTTGGCTTAGAATTTATTTGACAGAGTCTAAATGTTGATCAAGTTCACTTTGTGCCCATGAAAAAGGGGTATATGTACAAATTACCCATGACTGTAGGCCCTTTCATAGTCAATATGAGACAGGAATTTGAGGAGGTTACTAAAATGTTTGATGAGATGCATATGTTGTTAGGGGAAAGTTGGGCTTATGACCCTCACAGTGTAATTTCAAATAGAAGAATTGAGAATGGATATTCAACTTTCATTCATGAAAGCAGGCCAGATTTGGAGAAGTTAGCAAGTAGAGGTGTGATAAGTTTAGCAGATTCAAACATTCAGACCCCTATCATATCAGAAAAATCAAACAAAAGAGGCAAAGAATCAGTGATTGACTTAGATGACGAGGAGTAGGGGGCTGAAAAGAGAACACAGTTTAATGAAGAATTTACATTTAACCCACCTGGTTTTTCTTTACATTTAGGAGAAGAACAAAATGTTCCTGCTTCACCTAGGAGTCATGAAATCTCTCATGAGGAAGTACCTCTGATCAAACAGATGTTTACACAAATTGAAGAAAGGAATCAAAAGATGAAGGCCAGCATGGAAGCCCAAGCTAATTATCAGGTCACTCTAGATCAAAAAATACTCTTAACTGTCATGGATATTGAAAAAGATCAATTTAGAATTTCCCTATCTCATCCTGTAGACATGTCAATAAGTTCTTCTAAAAATTTCAATACTGTATATGTAACTGTGGATGTGAAGAAGATTCCCCTGATGGATAAAATGAATTTGTATATGCAAACTGGTCAGTTAATTGTAAATGACTTGACCAAGACCAATGAAATGGCAATAAAAACAGAAAATATGTTGGGTAAGGTACTTAAGCAATTGAAGTTAGAGAAATCTAATGAAAGAGATTGAACAATTCATACTGACGAGTTAAAGAAAATCATTGTAAAGATTGGAGTGGACCCAAGTGACAAGATTGTTGTACAGAAATTGATGCAGAGTGCTGAAATAGAAATATCCACATTGAGGAAGAAGCTTAAGTTGCCTACAGGAGAAAATTCTATGGCTACAAAAGTTGCAGAGGTGGAGAATGAGAAGGAGAATCTTTTACAACAATTAATGCAAAAAGATAAAGAAATTGCCAAAATAAATCAAACTGCAATATCATTGCAAAATCATATTGATAACCATAGTTGTACTTTTGTTTTTCCTACAGGTAATGAAGATCCTCAAGCACAGATTGTTCAATTGAATACTGAGTTGTAGATGGTTGAAAGAGATCAGAAAAAGGCTCAAGCAGATCTGGAGACTGCAACAAATATTATTCATATCATAGAGAATGAAGCTGATAAATATAAAACTAATATTCAGAATGCTAATGCTAAGATTAAAAATATCAAAGAAAGACTGAAAGAAAACATTTCATTGATACAAGCCAAAGATATCATTTGGAATGATATCATTTCTGAAATGAAATTAATTTGGAGCTGTTTGAAGATAGTTGCAGAGGAAAAATTCTTATCAAGAAATGTGAAGAACCAATCATGATAGATAAGCAGAAGGTAACTAACAGAGCCATCTGGGCTAAAAGGTTCATTGAATTATTTAATTCTAAAACAGATCAGGAATTAGAAGAGAATGATATTGAAGAAAGGACCTTATATGCAGTAGAAATCAATAAGATGATTGTAAGAAATGATCACAGGAAAGATACAGAAAAGATGCTGATGGAAATTAAATAGGTGGTAAGTCAATTTAATAAGTTATTTGACAAATTAACAAGAATAGGTCTGCCATCATGTTGGGGAGAGGAAGGAAATATTTTTCCATGGGATTCTTATGAGAATTATCTAGTTATGGAAAAAAGCAAAGTTGATAATAGGCATGAAAAAACTTAGGTGCTTAAAGGAGAAACAATGGTCAACTTTCTGCAGAAACATTTCCAGTTACTGTGGTTGGAAAAAACTCTTTTCACATAAGGACCATATTATAATCGAGTTACTGCATTCAGATTGGAGTATCATAATCTAACACATTCGCCTAGGACAAAGATAGAGATATGGAAAAAGTGTAGAGCATGGACAATAGACTTGCCAAATGGGTTTTCAGCATCAAAGAAAGACAAATCTGATGACCAAGGGCATGCAACAACATCATAAGCAATTCCTATAGATTAGGATGTATATTTTTACATTTTATTACTTTTCCAAAGGAAATGTAATTGTAATAAGACATTTTCAAGGCATGTAATAGAAAACCTCTAAAGTCCTAAGTAGTTGTGGTAGTTGGAATTGGTTACAATAGTTCCAAAATGTTTGTTTTGTTGTATTTAATGTAATTTTCTAAAGGAAGGTTCCGAGTTTTGGACCTTCAGATTAATTTTTTGTACTCAGATATTTCAATGATTAATGAATGAGTAAGCAAGTTTCTGGCATATGTTTATGTTGATATGTATCTTAGTTCACATTCCATGTTTTCTTTCTTTGAATAAAACAAAGTGATGAGCAGCATGTCTCTTTTTACCTATGTAATCAAGAGTTAAAATCCTTAATTGGCACTCCTTTGTTTTAACTACTTCTTTCATTAATTCCTCAGAATTTTGAGATGATATATTCTATATGACAACATATCAGTTTGGAATTTCTTCTTTCATTTTATTTTGGTCATTTCATTCAACATTAGCAGATAATAGCATTGTGAGACATACATTGTGTTTGATATCTAAGGGTTTAATTGTAAATACTTGAAGGTGATTAAAACAGAGACAGATATTCTAGTGACATAATCATATAAATGTCTTAAGCATTGATTCCTTATCATAGCTAAGGGATTGTCTCTTAAGGTACAACATTAATTGGCACCGTTGTCGGGGATGCGAAGAAACAAAGTATTTTCCCTAGGTTTATTTTGTATTTCCTTTGGTTGTTCAGAGAGGAGGAAATATTAAGGAGTTGTGTTTTATTTTCTAATTCTGTCTTATAAGAAGCCACATACGAGGTCTGATACCTCTCAGCAGAAGGTTCCTACCCTTTCAAATCTAGAAAAGTTGGTTTCTGAAAAGAGAAAGAAACCAAAAACCCTTTCTACACCTGATACCACATTGCCTGCACCTGGCAGCAGTTCATATACTCTTTCATCCAAGGATATTTCCCGAAAACTCACTTTCTTGAAACAAAAATCCTTGTCTTCATCCATTCATTTCTAGGAACCAAGGTTAGAAGAGCAGTCTTTAGAATTTGTATCGTTTTAATTTACAGAAACTCCAGTCGCCAGTTCTTCTACTTTAGTTTATCAACCCCCTCCTTTATCAGTTGTTTCACCCCATTCATCCATACTTATAACTGGTATACAGATTCACACTACTCAAGGAGCAGTCAATCAGGGCATAAATATGGTAGCCCCTGCTTTCTTGATGAACAGATATGCACCACTAAATCTTCCTCAACCAATGAATGCAATGCCTCAAGAATATCTTAAGTTGCTTCCTAGATTCACTGGTGAAGATGAAATAACTACAGAACAAAAATTGCCTTTGTTTTGCACCTTTGTCGGAAATTTCAATGTAGAACACCTTGATGTGGTAATGAGACTTTTTGTGCAGTATCTAAATGGAGAGGTAAGAAAATGGTTTAAAGGATTACCAAATGGCTCAATTAATTGTTGGGATGAGTTAGAAAGACAATTCATCCAAATATGGGGTGAAAAGAGAGACCATGGTTATTCTTTAACATAGTTTAATGCTATTAAGAAAGAACTAGATGAAAATATGAGTGATTTCATTAAAATATTCAATAAGTTGTACAATAGTTTACCTGCAAAAATGAAACCTCCTCCTATTGAAGCAAGAGTTGTTTTTGCTGGGGCATTTGTATCAGATTTTAGTTTTACTTTGAGGGAAATAAGGTCCCCTACTCTTGAATAGATCCAAACTGATGCCTTGGAAATTGAAGCAAATATGACTATTACTGGGAAGGCCCAAGAAAAACAGTTAGTTCAAGATAAAGGAAAAGCTAAAGAAGAATCCATACAAGATCAAAAGATTGATGACATGACCAAGGTCATTAAAAATCTATCAAAAAAATTAGTAAAGTTGGAATTGGATAACAAGAAACCTACACAACAAAACAGAGGAGTTTTTAATCCCCAATTTAGAAAGAAACCCTTGCAGATTCTGTAGAGGGAAAGAAGAGATTAAGATCAAGTTCAAGCACCCTTATATATAGAAGAAGCTCCTTCACAGTCTACTGATGATGATCAGAAAGGAGATGAAGAGAAAATTTCTATCATGTACATGGAAGATAGTACAAAAGAAGAATGTGAAAAAGAATGTGAAGAAGAATGCAAAGAAGCTGATATTTCATTTGAACAGGAAGAGATGGATGACTATTGTAAACAATTTACTGATTTTATGCAAGCTAAATTACATAAAAAGTATGAATTGAGATCTAAAAAGAGGTTGAGAATTCAGGATGATGAAGAAACACAATCAAAGTCAAGTCCTTCTCCAATGGCGACTCCACAACAGAAAAATTCAATAAAACAATCAAACAAGGGAAAGCAGCCCATGAATCGAGTAGAAGAAAAGGAGAAGCAACAAACTAAGGCTTCCCAAGTCAAATCTAATGACTCTAATATTTTGGAGAATATTGTCACTTTTCCTGAGCAACATGAAAATCTAAACAAAAATCAAGAAGAACCTAAAAAGTTGACAAAACAAATCAAACTTTCAGTTTGTTGAAAGAGCTAGAAAAAGTTAAAATACAAGTACCTCTTCTTGAGTTGGTTAAAACACCGGGTTATAAGAAATAAATTGCAGAATTTATTAATTTATATCAGTTTGATGAGGTGGGTGATATAGTGAATCTGCAAGAAGAAAAGCCAGTGGTTACTTTTGGGCCTCATGTATAAGAGGTAGATTCCTTTGTTCCACCTTTCATATATCATTTCTATTGCATGATTTCATTTTACATAATTCTATGTTAGATTCTGGTGCATCACATAATCTTATGCCACTATCCGTGATGAATGAGCTAAATTTACAAATCACTAAGCCATATAGAGACCTTTATTCCTTTGATTAAAAAAGGGTGAAGTGTGTAGGTCTTATCAAAGACATGGTTGTTTCCTTGGCTCAAATTCCAGCCAAGAGTATTATGATGGATTTTATAGTAGTAGATATTCCGGCCAGATTTGGTATGTTGTTATCTAGATCCTGGGGAGAAAATCTTGGGGGTGTCTTGAAATTGGATTTTACATATGCCATCATTTTAATGGGGAGGAAAGGAGGCTATACAGAGAAACTATATTTCTGAAAACTACAACCAAGAAAGATGCAGGTAATTCCCCCATTTATGGACAAGAGAAAGAAGATCTTCCTGGTTTCATGTTGCATGGAGATGCAAAGTTTGCTGAAGATTCAAAAGAGCAGCTTTCTTCAGCCAATATACACAAGGAGCTACATTCAAATAAAATTTGGAAGTGTTATTTCGATGGTGCCTTTTCTAAAGAGGGCACTGGAGCTGGATTAATATTTATATCTTCTGAAGGTAACCTTTCACCTTTTTATTTTAAACTGGAATTTGAATCTACTAATAATGTGGTTGAGTACGAAGCATTGATTTTAATCCTGCAAACAACCAAAAAAATGGGAATTCAGTCTATTTTTGTTTTTGGTGATTCTGAATTAATAATCAGAAAGATTAAGAATTGGTGTCAAAATAAGCATCCTGAATTAAGGTCCTATAGAAATGAGGTGTGGGATCTAGTTGAAAATTATTTTGAAGCCTTTAATATTCAATTTATTCCAAGAGAAGAAAATAGAATGGCAGATTCATTGGCAGTTGCAGCTAGTACATTTAAACTACCAATTAATCGAAGGTTAAGATATGAAATTGAGTTGAGACATAGGCCTTCAATCCCTGATAATGTAAAGCATTGGTAGGTTTTTGAGGATGATGACCAGATTAATCAATTTTTAACAATGAGAGGAAATTTTGAAGATAGTCAAATTGATTTAGAAGTTTATGGAAGTGATCAAAGTGATATGTCTAAAAACCTGAAGCAAACAATTGGGGATCAGAAGATAATTCAATTGAAAGATAATATTTTGCCCAAAGGTTTGGTGCCTCTTGAGATATTGTTCGATGCTAATGATGTGGCAGACAATCAAAAAAAGGTATCTCAAAATGGAGAAATGGAGGAATGTAATTTAGGAACTCAGCATAAGCCTAAAATAGTCAAGTTGTTTAAAAGAGTTCCTAAGGAATATAAAGAAAGGTATGTAGTTATTTTCAAACAATTCGTGGATGTATTTGCATGGTCATATGAATATTTAAAGACTTATGATATAGATATTATTCAGCACAAAATACTACTGAAAGAGGTAGTCAAGCCACACAGACACAAGCTCAGACAAATTAACCCACTATTACTTGCCCCAATTGAAAAAGAAGTAAAGAAACTTTTGAAAGAAAAAATCATAGTGCCACTCAGATATTCAGATTGGGTTTCCAATATGGTACCAGTCAGGAAGAAAAATTGAGAGATAAGATTATGTGTGGATTTCAGAAATTTAAGCAGAGCTTCTTTAAAAGACAATTATCCTTTGCCAAAGATGGATTTTGTTTTGCAAAAAGTGACTAGAGCTTACAGGTTGTCCATGGTTGATGGTTTTTCTGGATATAATCAGGTAGCTGTGGAGAAGGAAGATCAGAAGAAAACATCTTTCACCACACCCTGGGGAACTTTCATATATGCCAGGATGTCATTCTGCCTCATGAATGCGGGAGCTACTTTTCAAAGTGCAATGGATATTTCTTTTGTGGGTGACAAGTTTGTAGTCATTTATCTTGATGATGTTACTATTTTTTTCAGGTTCTGATGATGAACATTTAGAGAACCTATAGAAAGCTTTCTTGAAGTGCAGAAAATTTGGGTTATCATTGAATCCTAAGAAATCCTTGTTTTCTCTAGAGGAAGGGAAGTTGCTGGGTCATATAGTTTCAAATCAAGGCATGAAAATTGATCCAACAAGAGTTGAGGCTATACAAACAATTCCACTGCCTAGAAGTAAAAAGGATATCCAATGGTTTCTAGGGAAAATTAATTTTCTGAGAAGATTTGTTCCAAATTATGCAGAGATTGTCAGGAAAATAACAAATATGTTGAAAAAGAATGCTGAAGTGGAATGGGACAAGGATGCAAGAGAATCCTTTGGCAGAATTAAAGAATCTCTCCAAGAAGCTCCAGTTTTGATCAGTCTAGATTACTTGAAGCCTTTCCAAATATTCTCATTTGCATCATCATCTACTATTGTTGTTGTGTTATTACAGAAAAATGAAGGAAGTGAGAAACCTATATCTTTTTTCAGTAAATTCCTCAGAGATGAAGAGCTTAAGTATAATATTCTGGAAAATCAAGTATATGCTTTAGTTAAATCATTAAAATATTTCAGGACTTATGTACTTCATCCTAAAATAGTAGCATATGTACCTAATTCTGCAATGAAAGGTGTACTAGTACAGAGTGATGTGGAGGGGAAAAGAGGTAAATGGATTGCTAACATCCAAGAATATGATTTGGACATTAAACCTTCTAAGTTAGTCAAAGGATAGGGACTAGCTAAATTGCTGACAAAATCTAACTTGCTTGCACCTCTAAATGAAGTGGCTCAGGAAAATGATCAGGTTAAGTCAAAGTCAGCAATCAAATACAAATTTTTTTGCTCAAACTGGTATAAAGATATTATTCACTATTTGTGTTTCCTTTCTTGTCCTTCCTCAATCAATAGAGCTAAGTACAGAGCTCTAAAACTTAAAACTCAGCCTTATGTTATAATTCATGCAAAACTGTATTGGAAAGATCCTACTGGTGTCCTGCTGTTATGTTTGACAGAAGAAGAAATAATGGAAGTTATCACAGAATACCATGAATGCTTGTGTGGAGGTCATTATAGCTGGAAAGTAACTGCTCATAATATTCTTAAACCAGGTTTTTATTGGCCTTATTTATTTGCTGATGTATACAGAGTTGTTAGAAGTTGTCAGAAATGCCAATTGTTTACAGAAAATAAAAGGTTAGCTCCTTTACCTCTTCTTCTTGTTTTCATTGAGGAACTATTCAGACAATGGGGATTAGATTTCACTGGGGAAATTAATCCACCATCAAGTGGGTAGTTTAAGTGGATTCTAACTACCACAGATTATTTTACAAAATGGGTAGAGGCAATTCCTACCAAAAAGGCAAATGATTTGGTAGTAATGAAGTTTTTAGAAGAGAATATTTTCAGCAGGTTTGGATGTCCAGTGAATATTGTAGTAGACAATGCTCAGGCGTTCAACTCAGTCAGATTCATAATTTTTTGTCAAAATTATAATGTGATATTGTCTCATTCCACAACATATCACCCACAAGGAAATTGGTTAACTGAATCATCTAACAAAACATTGGTAAAGATCCTGAAGAAAACAATCAATGAAAACCAAAAAAATTGGGACTCAAAACTGATTTTTGCTCTTTCGGCAGTGAGAATGACTACTAGAAGATCCATTGGTAAGTCACCATATGAATTAGTATAATGCACTCAAGATTTGTTTCCCACTCAGTTAGCAAGACTAGTTATTTCTTTTCTTCAAGAAGCTCAGGAAGAACCTAATGCATTGATAAGACGATTGCATAAGGTAATAGAATTGAATGAAAGCATAAATAAATTCAAGTACAATTTGGTCACATATCAGGAAAAAATGAAGTCTATTTTTGACAGGAAGGCAAAGGAGATCATGTTTCAAACTGGAGATCTGGTATTAAGATGGGATACCAGAAGAGAAGAGAAAGGGAAACATCACAATTTTGATCCTTTATGGTATGGACCTTACAAAATCATTGAAGTTAGATCAAATGACACTTTTATGTTGGAAAATATTGATGGAGAAGTAGTGGAGATTCCTGTGAATGGGCAGTATTTGAAACATTATTTTCAATGCTGAAGCAGCAAGTTCATCATTGTATATATTTGATTTTCCCTCATTGTATATTTCTCATCAGGCAATTTTTGACTCCATGCCCAAGGTGAAGGCAATAATCTGCAGGTTCTTAGTGTTTTTTGGAAAAAACACTATCCCCAGGTGGAGCCAGATGTTGTGGATCGTCTGCATATCTTTTTTATTTTCAATTTTTAGAAATATTAAAAAAAAAAAATCAAATTGTTGTAAAAATGTTAAAGTATTGAAATCTTATGCTTTAACACAAAAAAACACTTCTGTTGATGTATTAAAGTAAAAATTTTAAACAATTTAAACTTTATGAAAGTGGGTTCTGCATTTATGTTTAAACATCGATCATTTTGTTGGGTGGAAAGCGTCGATAGTTTCAATTTTCATCAAAAGGCCCAACCCGCGGGCACAATCAACGCACAAGTTAATTAAATGAGTGCCTCCATAGTTGACTCGGTTGACTGCGAGGACATCATAGATGAATGGTGAAGATTCATTGCAGGGGCACCAACCAAAATTTTCCTTCGTAACTTGTGAGCCCCCGCAGTGACGTAGGACACTGAGTTGTTCACAGTTGTCTTCCACATCGAATCAACGGCTTGTTGGCGCATCATGTCAGCATTAAATTTCAAAGCCGCGCCACCTATTTAAACAAAATTAGCATTTTTTTTTCAAGATCTTTCCTGATTAGTTTGCTCTAAGTCCTGTTTTAAGTTTCCTGTCAACCTAGTAGAAGTGACCACCTTGTGAGTTATCCTTTATGTTAAATTTCAGTCATGGATAAGCATTCATCCTTGTCAAGTTCAACTAGTCATATCCCTCCATGGACACTGATGGGGGTATTCAAGATACTGTTTGTTCCATAATTCATCTTCCATTTTATCAACAAGTCATCCTAAATGACAAAACCTCCCCTGTTTTCACTGCCATGGTCAAGTCTGGAATACTTTCTACATGTATCCCAAGAACACACCTTTTTCCTGAATTTATCTATTGGTTGGTGCCAGTCATGTACCCTGGGAAATGCTTTGTTATGAATTGTCAGGGAGATAATGTGTTGCAAGTGTCTACCTAGATAATCCGTTAAGCCCTTTGATATCCTGAGTCAGAGTCATGTGTTCAGTTCTCCGACGATTCCCTGGTAACATATTATGATAATATTGCAGGTGACGAGTTTAATCAGTTCATATTCTTCTTGAAGCCAAACATGAAGCAATTTCAGCCAGACAACAAAGAATTTGTTATGAAGATTTTTGATGCAGAAATTTGACCAGTATTAAGCAGCATTGCGAAAATTCTGGGCAAAGAAGATAACAATGCAGTGGATAAATCAGTCTTAGGGATGTTTTCCCTGATGATGAAATCAGGAACAGTACTAGATATTCCATCATATTGGCAGGAGGCAGTTAATTCACAACTGATGAGCCTTTCATTAACAGGTTATTTTAAATTTCCTTCATTAATTTTCTACTTGTTCTTATATCAAAATGTGGAAGAGTTCATGCATTTAGGTCTGAATATTATGGATGTAAACAAGAAAAAGAAATCAGTAGTGTTCTGGAAATATGTAGTAAGAAGAGAGAAAAATGAAGCAAGGTTGTTTGATTTCGCCAGTTATTTCATGTCAATTGCATACAAAATCTTGAATGGAGTTCCTCCACCTTGTTTTTTACCTAAAGCTCAGGAGTAATTACATCTAGGAACAAATAAAAAATTTGGAGATTGGTTTGTTTTTGAGGATTACTCTGAAATTAGGCTATATGGAGCAAGTGTTGAGCCTTACGGACTTCCAACGTTTGTACCTTCATCTATCCTTCATCTATCCTTGGGGAACCTTTTCCTATAAGAAGCTCCCTTTTGGTTTGAAAAATGTTGGGGATACCTTCAAAAGGGATATGTCCTATCCTTTTCATGATATTAATAAGATAGTTCATCCATATCTTGACGACCTTCCAGCTCATTCCATGAAACATCAAGATCCCCCTAAACATATTATAGAGATCTTCCTTCGTTGACAACACTATAGCATATGATTGAATCCTCATAAATCTGTCTTTTGCATTGAATCAGGTTGTCTCTTGGGTTTTGTGGTTTCTAAATAAAGCATCTGGATTTAGCTTCTCAAATTTGAGGCAATCATCAATCTGCTTCCTCCCTCCTCCTTACTTCAGCTGCAAAGCTTGCAGGGGAAAGCCAATTTTCTCTATCAATTCATCCCAAATTATGCAGAGCTTACTAAAGGATTTACCTATCTGTTAAAAAACGGAGTCCCATTCATTTGGGATGAGATTACTCATAATTATTTTGATGTTTTAAGGAAAATCCTTGTCAGTTCTCCTTTATTGCATCCTCCTGATTATCATCGTGATTATTTCGTCTATATGGCTGCCACAGACAACACTATTGGTATGGTGTTATTTTAGGATGACGATGATGGTCATGAAAATTTTCTTACTACATGAACCAAAATCTCTTCGATGCTGAGACTTGCTATCCTCACGTAGAAAAACGCACCTTAGCTGATGTTCATTTTGTTCAGTGCTTCCACCATTATATTCTCCTGCGTAATATTATTGTGATTTCTGAATGTAACCCCATGAATTACATTATTACTTATCAGTTAATTGGGGGAAAATAATCCAAATGGATTTTCATTCTCAAGGAGTTTGAATTAGATTTTTCTACAACTAATTCTAATAAATCACTCATCTTTGATGAATTGATCTGATTGTCCAATTGTAGTTGATCCTACCCCCTTTGATGAGTCAATTATCGATGAATTTCTCTTTCTCATTAGTACTCTTAATCCATGCTATGGAGATGTCATTTTTTATCTCTATACCTAAACATTTCGACCAGAGCTGTCTCACTCTAAGAGATGATGAATTCATTACCAGTCTCAACCATATCAGATCATTGGAGATACTTTGTATTGGAATGGTGTCGATTTTGTCCTTTGTCGATGCTTAACTCTTGAGGAAGCTGAGAAAGTCCTTAATGACTGCCACTATGGGGCTTGTGGTGGTCATATGTTCGGTTATGCTACCGCTCAGAAAACCCTTCGAGGAGGATATTTTTGAATATCTATTTTCAATGATTGCATTCTCGTTGTTCATAAATTCCAGGATTTTCAAATTTATTCTCGAAAAGAACACACCCCACTGATATGAAAATGAATTATGGTTATTTCTATGCTAGTTTCATTTCAGATATAAACTTTTCTCTGCTTTTTTTTACTTATCCTTCATGGGTTTGTTTATGAGCATGTGATTATCAAACAATCTCTTTAGTGAAATTATGAGTTTGTCATAAGCTTAGAAAAAGCATAATTTTAAATGATAGAATAGAAGAAATATAAAACACAACAAATAGACATAACAAATCTTATCACAAAGAATTTTGATAAAGGAGTTCACCCCTCTCCTCGGCTACATCTCCTTGGTCCAACTTCATAGTGTGACCTTTGTATTAGCTTCAAGTGTGCTCAATTTTTTTTTACAAGCTTCAAAATCTCTTGGAACCTGTTCCAATGAGTTTAAAACATCATAATATCCCCAAAATGACTATTTTTTTGTTGAATTTGGACTCTAGATGCTCTGGCAATGACCCCAACACTTGGTGGCCCCGGCCTTCAAAAATATTCAAATGAAAAATAAACTCTTGAGATGGCCTTTTATGCCTCTGCAACCTACTTCATTGAGTTCCCATCATGCCAATTATCCTAGAATGACTTTTATTGAGCTCAGTTTGGTCGAAAATTGAGTAATTTAAGACCAAAACCAACTTTGCCCCAATTTCTCCTCCAAAACTGGAGAAACTGCCAGTTAGTTTTCTAAATTTGGCATTCCTGCCAAGTTTGGCACTGCCTCCGAAATCTCCACCAGTTTAATTATCGAGATTAATTTGTTTAATGGAGGATTAACAGGTAGATAAACTTTTTTATGTTTAAGCATGTATTAAGAGATATTGCTGTATTAATTTGACTAATCCACATTTAAAAATAATTAAACTACACTTATCAACTTCCTGCTAGTTTATTTGGCATAGCCCTCATTCTTCGGTGTGCGATCACGTGGGGAGGGGGCTGGCCCCCTCAAACCCCCAAATGGTCAGCAGAAAAAATTTAAATTAATGGGGAAGATGTATGGGGTAAGGAACACCCTGTAGTAGTGATCGTAGAATGTGAAGATTGTAGACAGGAGGTCAGGGGTTCAAGCCCCGATTCCGCCATATAATTTTACATGGCACCATAATAGTAACTCCTCCACCATAGTTGTCGACACTGCAAAGTTTAACTAAGCTCCAATTTTATGTAGCAACTCCTCCAAATATGGTAAAGACCGCCGAAATGTGGGTTTCAACTTTAGGATATAATATATATTGAAGTATATGTGTGTGTGTGTGTGTGTGTGATATATATATGTTAATATGCCCCTTGTAACCCAATGTCAAACACTACCATAACCAATAATTCAACCCCCATAGGTTAGGAGGTGGCCCACTAGAGAGGACACGTGGCGCCCTCTTGTTGGGTTTCACTCCAACCCCTTAAAAAAATTCAAATTACAACTTAGGAAGAATTGGAGGTCATTGGGAAATTTCTCTCTTCACTTAACCCATATGGAGAATCTAAAGACGACACTTGTCATAGTGTCACTGCTGCAATTTGGAGAATATTCCCTGCAATGCTGACTATACCTGCGACATCATCATTGTACCTGTTCTGCTCCTTTTTTTTCCTATTTTGGAAAATGAACAACGGACGATAACTTAGTCATACAAACTCAGATTTTGATGAAAAAAGTTGTGCCGAAATCCTAGCGAAAAACTCTATCCGGTTGTTCAGGTTTGAAATAATTTTGAAAACTTTTAATTTTTAGCTAATTTTAGGCCATGATCCAAATTATGATCACACCTTCCCACTGACAGGCTTTTGGATCCACAAAAGCTGATAATTATCTTCTTGAGCTTCAACACTCTTTTTATTTCAAGTTATATCAACTAATTTTACTTGACAAGTCTTACTTGACAATTATCTTGAAATTCCTTGCATCACAACTGGCTATGTCTCTCAACCACTACTCTATGGCTGTTGCTACCCAATTCAACATTGTTGACTGTTGTTGACTGATACATACCCTGTTGTACCAAATCAATCTCTATGTGCTTGGAAAAATGTTATCCTTCCCACTGAGAATGAAGTCCCTCTTGCAACAACGACATAGAAGCTTCTTCTTGGAAATGCTCTTATCCAAATTAAACTTGCAATATGAGTGAACCCTTGGTGTCAACAAAAGAAACCAGCTTGTTCTGCAATGGCTACAAAACACTTTGCATCTCATCCACTTCTCACTAAACGGACATCAAACTTCCTATGACATCTTGTCACAAGAACACACAATCAATCTTGAAAAGAAAACATTATGCACGAATTGAAATGATGACCACCTCAATTTTTCTCCTTCAAAGCAATGATTGTCACGTCATGTAACATCAAGTACATGGCGATCTTCTTGCACATTGGTGTCTCCAATATTGACTCAAAATCGACAAACACCATTGACTAAATCATAATTCGATCAACATAATCGACAAAAAGCATGTGACATCAACAACACAAGTTGACGTGAAATGTGCAACATAATCAACATAAATCGATATGAAATGTGTGCAACAAAATCAACATAAATCGATATGAAATGTATGCGACACAATTGACATAAATCGATAAACTTATGTGTAGCACAGTCGACATAAATCGATATGAAATGGGTGTGAGATAATTGACGCCAGTCGATAAACATATGTACAACATTATCGACATAAATCAATATGAAATGTGTGCGACACAATCGACAAACATATGTGGAGTAAAATCGACACAAGTCGACATTCCAAGATACATATTGACAACACTCATGCATGTATCTATTTACAATGAACTTATCACAAGTCCTCTATTTACACATACAAAATCACATGCATATGTACACTCTTCAACTCTCTCTTTCAAGTACAAGCAAGTACATAAACCCAAAACATGTGGGTGATCATAAGAGCTGAACTAAATGATAAATTTCTGCAACATAAATGAGTCACATATCCATATTTTACACCATCTTGGCATAATGTTTCAACAAATAGAAATGCCTTCAACTGAACAACATTCACATGCAATCTTGCATCATACAAGTTGTGATAATCTGCTGCAACTTGTCATACTTTCAACAGAAATTTATGCATACATATGGCTGAAATTTGCATCTATGTACAAAGGAAATGCATGCCTTACTTGGTCAAGAAATTGAGCCATTTATTACCAATCCACTTCAATGGCGATTTTTCCTATTGAACATCCTCTTCTTGTGAATCATCTTGACTCACATCGATGATGGAATCTCCTATTCCATTCTCGTCAGTATTTTTATCCACTTGCTTCAAATTCTTTGCATGACTTCTTGGATACAATGTCCAACATTAGGCAATGAGATGTCCCTTCCTCTGACAATAAGTGAAAATATTTTGCATCTTCTATTCAAGTTGCCTTTCCCTTGACTGTTTCACGTATGCTATCATTCTCTTCCAGCATCTTGAAACTTGATGGTTATACAAACCACAATATGAACACCAACTTTTTCTCCCATTCATGCATGCAGATTTGTCATGCTTAACATAATCATAAAAAACATGATTATACGAAGAATTATACCTTGAATGATTCTTTGAATGTTCACCTTTATCACCTTCTTGAGAAGATGAACTTGAAGAGGTTCCATCTCTCTTTTGAATACCAACAACAATGTTCATGTCCTTAGAGCTATCACAACTCTCTTTCTCGCCATAAGTTGCAGGTCTACAAGCATCTTGCTACAACATGGGATTCAAACAATTGCATTCATCTTGAATACAAAATTTGCATCATTGCAAGTTTGAACCTACAACAAAAGTCCTTCTTGGAACTATTTCAAGTTCCTTCATGGCTTTAGAACTTTCTCCATAAAATTTTCAATAGCCAAGACCCAAATACTTAGGCCTTTCCTCAACCATAATTGGCTCAACTGTGCCTTTTTCATGTTTTCCTGATCCTTTGCCTTCATAGCCCATTTTCATCATCAATTTGCACCCTATTCCTCTAGTTTTTTTTTCAAAATAACCTGTACATTTATCTTGAGAGGAAATTGAAGACAAACTTGAATTATTTACCTCTTCTTCAAGCACATGCTTGGTTAAGGCTTCTTTGGGATCATGGAGTTGAATCTCCATCTCATACATCTTTTGAAAAAGTTCTTGCTTCTATTTCTTCATAGAAACCAATTTCTCTTGAAGTTTAGTGTTCTCCCACATATCTTCATATAGATGTTGCTACATCTCTTTCATGATGTATAAGTCCTTCTTCATCTCTTTATCAAAGAGTCTTGCAAAGTAGGATGGTTTAGAATCATAACTTAACGAATTTTCCATCACAATGTAATGAATTAAAGAGCTTCACAACAATTTACAAAGCTTCATGCCCTGACATTTTGGCTGTAGATTCAAGCTCAATCTTTGAAGCTTGTATCTCTTCAATCACTTTAGCCTCTTATGCAAATAATTCCTCTTGTACTTCAAGTGTTTCCTTGACTAGTCCTTTCAGTAAGGATGATGCCTTCTCAACCTTCTTCCTTCTTGTCTTAACTTGAGGACTAGCTATTAGTAGCTTCCCTTCTCCTTTAGAAATCTCAACCTTGTAAGCATCAATAATTTTTCACTATTAAAACCATTCAAGTAAAACAAGAAAGCAACCTTGTGCTTTGATACCAACTTGATCTGAAAATGAATGCTAGTTATTGCTATGCTAGTTTCATTTCAGATATAAAATTTTCTTTGCTTTGTTTTACTTATCCTTCATGGGTTTGTTTATGAGCATGTGATTGTCAAACAATGTCTTTAGTGAAATTATGAGTTTGTCAGAAGCTTTAAAAGAAGCATATTTTTAAATGAAAGAATAGAAGCAATATAAAACAAAGCAAACACACATAACCGAGCTTAACACAAAGAATTTTGATAAAGGAGTTCACCCCTCTCCTGGGCTACATCTCCTTGTTCTAGCTTCATAGTGTGACCTTTGTATTAGCTTCAAGTGTGCTCAAATTGATGTTACAAGCTTCAAAACCTCTTGGAACCTATTCCAATGATCTTAAAACATCATAATCTCCCCAAAATGACTATTTTTTTACTGAATTTGGACTCTGGATGATCTGGCAATGACCCCAACACGTAGTGGCCCTGACCTTAAAAAATATTCAAATGCACAAAAACACTTGTAGATGGAATTTTCTCCATCTAAAACCTGATTAATTGAGTTCCCAGCATGCCAATTATCCTAGAATGACTTTTACTGAGCTTAGTTTGGTAAAAAATTGAGTGATTTATGACCAAAACCAACTTTGCCCCAATTTCTCCTCCAAAACTAGAGAAACTGCCAGTTAGTTTTCTAAATTTGGTGTTCCCACCAAGTTTGGTGCTGGCTACAAAATCTCCACCAGTTTAATTTTCGGGATTAATTAGGGTAATGCAGGATTAATGGGCAGATAAACTTGTTTATTTTTAAGCGTGTATTAAGCACTAATGCTAGATTAACTTAACTAATCCGCATTTAAAACTAATTAAACCACACTTACAACTTCCCGTCAGTTTATTTGGCATAGTCCTCAGTCTTTGATAAGCAGTCACGTGGGGAGGGGGCTAGCTCCCTCTAACCCCAAAATGGTTCACAGTTAAACTTTAAATTAATGTGAAGGATGTATGGGGTAAGGAACACCCTATAGTAGAGATGGTAGAGCGCACGGATCATAGGCGGGAGGTCAGGGGTTCGAGCCTCGACTCCGCCATATAATTTTACACGGCACCATAACAGTAACTCCTCCACCATAGTTATTGACACTTCCAAGTTTAACTCTGCTCCAAGTTTAGGTAGCGCCTCCTCCAAAGATGGTAAAGACTGCCTAAATGTGGGTTTCAACTTTAGGATATATATATATATGTGTGTGTGTGTGTGTGTGTGTGTGTGTGTGTGCGTGTGTCTCATATATATATGTTAATATTCCCCTTGTAACACAATGTTAAACAATACTATAACCAATAATTTGACCCCCATAGGTTAGGGGGTGGCTCGCTAGAGAGGACACATGGCACCCTCTGGTTGGGTTTCACTCTAACCCCTTAAAAAATTTCAAATTCCAACTTAGGAAGAATTGGAGGTCATTAGGCAATTTCTCTCTCCACTTAACCCATCTGGCGAATCTGAAGACGACACTTGTCACAGTGTCACTAGCTGCAATATGGAGAATACTCCCTGCAATTCTCACTGTACTTGCCACATCATCACTGTACATGTTCTGCTGCTTTTTTTGGATATTTTTGAAAACAAACAAAAGGCGATAACTCAGTCATACGAACTGGATTTTGATGAAACGAGTTGCACTGGAATCTCGGTGACGAACTCTATCCTGTCGTTCAGGTTTGAAAAATTTTTGAGCACTTTGAAGTTTTAGCTAATTTTAGGCCCTGATCCAAATTCTGATCACCAACCTACTCCCTTGCACCCAGTTGTGACCACCGGACCATTTGAAAAATGGGGCATAGATTTCATAACTTGTAACACTCGCTCAGTGGGGGGGCATGGTTATATTATTGTTGCCATCGATTATTTTACAAAATGGGGCAAGGCGATGCCTACATATGATAATTAAGGTCTAACTATGACACAATTCATTTTTAATCACGTCATAGCTCTATTCGGTGTCTCGAAAGCCATCATCACCGATCATGGCTCTCACTTCCACAATCATATAATGACGGATATTGCTACTTAGCTGGGGCTACACCACGAGATCTCCACTCCATATTATTCACAGGCAAATGGCCAAATCGAAACTACCAACAAATTCTTGGTAACGATGCTTCAATGAACCATTGGGAGACATAAAAGAGATTGGCACCTCATGTTATTCTCGGCTCTGTGGGCTTACCAAACTTCTGATAAGACTGCTACTGGATTCACGCCATTTCATCTGGTGTATAGTTTGGAAGATACACTTCCAATTGAGTATGAAATCCCTTCTTTGAAGTTAGCTATGAAAATGCTTCCCAATACTTCGCCAGAAGAGGAACTTTTTCTTTATCTTGAGCATCTTGTTGAGACTCAATGAATCGTTGATTTAGTCAATGAATCTCAAAAGAAACGAGTTAAAGTTTAGTACAATAAGTCCGTCAATCCTTGTGTTTTATTTGAAGGTGACTTGGTCCTGCTTTATGATCAAGCCCATGATAAATTAGGGATCAGAAATCTATAGCCAATGTGGCATGGGCCTTACATTGTTCAAAATGTATTAGAGAAAGGCACCTATGAGCTAGTCGATTATGAGGGCATTCAGTTGGCCGTGCCCTGCAAAGGGCTCTATCTTAAGAAGTATTATTATTGATCACAAGTAAAATACTTTGTACATTAGGGTGTGATTCATTAGTGTGCTTTTAGATTTTTTGGTGTGAATTTTTGCTTTGCAGACATGTTTCCTATGCTTACCTTGTGTTCCACTTGGTTTGCAGATGTCATCGAACCATTATGTCGGTTTTTTTTTATGGTGCCTGTCGTAGAAAAAAGAACTTATCTTCCACAACATGGGCACTTTTTTCCTCTGACGACGATTTGGTCAATCTACAAGGTATTTGTTTTGGTCAAAAAACTAATAACAATGCCGAATATAGTGTGGCGATCGAATTATTATTAGATGCAATTTCTCTCGGTATCAGAGACTTGGTTGTCAAACTAGACTCACAACTTGTTGTGTTACAGTTAAATGGTCATTACTCAATAACAAACCCTCAGATTTTGTGCATGTACTTACATGTTCGATTACTGGAAAGACATTTTGATTATATCACATATCAACACATTCCATGAAATTTGAATACATTAACAGATACATTGGAAAATTATGTATTAGATCAACATTTGCAACATATGTAAAAAACCAAAAAAATCATAATGATATAAGAATAATTTGTAACAGTAGCAACATGCATACGTATATGTGTATATATGTGTGTGTGTGTGTGTGTGTGTGTGGGCGTGTGTGTTTCATGACACAATGGCTCCATGAGCCTACATCAGTGCAGAAAATAAACTAAAGGAAGGTATTTGCCCACATGGTGCTCATAGTAGCAAGTGACCGCCCAGATTACTCGCCATAGTAACCGAAGAAGTTTGTCGGAGACTCCTACGGTGTGCCTCTGGAAGTGCAACGATATGTCATCAAAATTAATGTATTATGGAATGCCTCTGGTCAGGCCCTCTGAGTTACGCTCAATCTCTACCATTCTTTCTACTCCCTCCTCATAAGGAGCATCCTTGATATAGCATGCTACCCTCCTCACAATCGGGGACATACCTCAGTGCTCTCTCTGGTCCAACATCTATAAAATAATCATAAGTTTAAATCTCAGAACACATCACTAAAAACATCAAAAAAGTAGAACATTCCCAAAACGAGTTTTTTACTTGCATAGGACCAATTGTGCACCTGTCGGAAGGGGAAGATCTAGATCTCCTTGGAAATCCATACCAGCATATGCATAGTCATCTACTATAATTTTTGGAACACCTAATCCTCTATGGGTAGGTGTGGAATGCGAAAAGTCACAATGGAGTCCAAGTGACCTTGGAATGAGAAACCAAGAGTCACACCATTGTACTATAAATGTACATCTTTGTATAATGGAAATAAAGAAAGCCTCACGCTTATCCTTCATTGTGTTGAGTTTCTTCTCTTGTGTGTGTGTTATTCTCCTCATACACCATGTGTGTGCTTCAACATGGTGTTTAACATGGTATCAGAGCGGGCGATTGCTGGCCTTGCTCCACATTGAGTGAGCCATTTTGTATTTATGGCCTGTGCATATCTGCAAAAATTCTTGGCATTTTTGCAGCACTCGATGATTTTGCGGCTGATTTTGCGGTATTAGAAGTGTTTTTAAGAAGGAGCGACATTAGAATTTGTTTTGAAGAAACGGCGGTGGTTTTGAAGAAAGCGGCTCTTGCTTACATCTGAAGGTTTTCATTCTCATTTTCCTGCAATTTCTATTAATTTTATGGATTGAAGGGGATTCTTCGGAAAACATTGTTTAAAGAGGGTTTCTGAAGTAGAAGTTTCTGGCTTTTTAATGGAAAAGAATTTCGAGTTTTTCTGCTGCTGAGCTATTGGAAAAATTTCTGGGTTTTAGTGTTGAAATAATTTGGAAAATTTTGCAATTCTGGGTTTCTCTGTTGCTGGAAAAATTCTACTGTTGCCTTCATTTCTGCATTTTTTCCATTCTGCTGTGTATTCAGAAGAAATTTCTGCTGTTGTTTTAGAGTTACTATCTCTATTCTCTACTGTAATTTAAAAAATAAAAAATAAAAAATAAAAAATAAAAAAATCCTGCAACTCTCCACTCGATTTCACTATGCATTAACACTCCACCCGCTAACAAACTCGATCCTTTCAAACCCTCGCCCCCCCCCCCCCTTTGCTCCTCACAGCGGTGCCCTCTCTCCATTCAAACTTACCCTCGCCCTGCTCTACATCAATGCCTTACGGCTCCCCCTGCCCTCTACCGCCTTTTCTTGCCACCAACCCTTTCCCCATCCGGCCTTAGTTTTAATTTTTTTTTACTCGCCCCTCCACACCTCAGGCTCTTCCCCACTGACGCATGCGTTACACCCCATCTATCTCTTCGCTCCACTTGTCTTCCATTCTTCATCACAATCAACTTCTCACACCGGGTCCCCATTCCACCATACGCGCCCTCTCTCCTTAACTCTACGCTATTACACTACGCACCTACTTCTGCAACGACATAATCATGCGCGCTCTTCCACATTTCATTCCATCTCCGTTCTACGCTCCCCTCTCGGCCTTACTACAATCCCACCTCCCCCTTCCATTTCGATTTTAAAAATTTTTCAATTCGCTCTCCCATATAATTCATTCTGCCCCTCCCATTTAATTCACCTCACCATGTTATATATATTACATTAAATCCCCACCATTTTTAAATTCCCACCTTCCATTTTAATACATTAAAATCCCCACCCATTATCCCATCCCATTATTAATTCCCTTCCGTCTCTTTTTAAATTTATTTTAATATAAGCCTTTTCCCATCCCTTTTAAATTCGTTCCCCCTTTTCCCATATTTCATTTTAATTTTTTTTTTAATTAAAACCCCCCATCACCATATAATTAATCCCTCCCCCACCATATAATTAATACCCCCTCCATATTTAAAAAAAAAAAAGAAAAAAGAAAAAAGAAAAGTCCCCCTCCTCTTTTTAATTATTCCCATTTTTTTTAATTAATTTTAATTAAAAAAAAAAAAAAATTACAGCAGAGAGAGAGGAAAGAGAGTTATGAACAACAGAAAATGGAAAATGGCATATGAGGAGCACATGGACTGAAATTTGCAGATTTACATTGTGATTTGTGGCATTGATTTCAAGGATGATTTTTTTTGAAGAATTTCACATTTGAAGACAGTTTGCCATCATTGAAAACATTCATTTGAGTGTTTGCATCAATTTCACAGGTAATATTCTTTTTTTGCACGTGTTTTCGCCACACCTTTACATATTTCGTAGATATTTTCGTGATACATTTTGTATTGATATTGCTTCTTCATTCATAATCGTATTTGAGTTGTTGGATTTTTGATTGCCCTCCATCATTTGAGCGATTTGTACTCGTAGATTTCCATATTGGAAATTCTTGAGTCATTTGTATTTGTCATGGAGTCACATTGAACAAAAAATTTTTCGGTTGAAGCCGACACCCTTTCATTTTTTGAGCCTAGATTGTTGAAAATGGCTAAAATCAATGAGGCATTAGAGTTGTTGAATGACCTCATTCATTCAAATGTTGATGACATGATAAAAATGAGCAAGGATTCTCTTTGTAACATTCAAAGTTGTTTGCTATATGCACATGAAAAGATTGAGTTTTTGAAGTTGGAATCTCAGCTTCAGCAAGAAGAACTTCAGCAAAAGAGTCACCATTCTGAACCTGTTTCTGTTCAGAAGATTGAGAAAGACTCCCATCAGCAGCAAGTCAGCAAAGTTGCAGTTGATTCCCATTCAGTTCCTTGTACTAGAGCAGATGTACATGCAGATGCAGCAGCTCAGCCTGCACTTCTCAAGCCCATCATCAGACCTTGGGAAGATCTTGTCCACAACAAGCACCGAACTGGTCTTGGATATGACAAGGATGTGTCCTTTCATATTCCAGACTACACCAAGCCCATCGTATTTCAGAGTGCCGGATTCATGTATGACAGTTCACCTGCAGCTGTTCCAGATCCTGCTCCACAACAACAATCACAGATCGTAAAATGCCAACACTGTGATCGAGTTGGCCACATGAAAGATCATTTTTTTGATCTTCATCCATGCAAGCACTGTGGTCGGCACACTCATTCTTCAGACAGATGCTTCAGAAACAAGCCTCCTGCAAGAACCAAGATTCATCTTGGATGTATCGCTTCTTGGCAATGGGCATCAGCAGCCAAGAAGATGTTTATGACACATGTTAGAACTTGTTCAAGAATATTGAGCAAACTTGCAATTGAGTTTTCACCATCATCTCACCTTGTCCCTGACATGGGAAAATGGTGGTCATGTACAAGCTTCGACAACAGATCAAGCGAGCCTGAGCCACAATCTCTCATTCCATGTTCAGAGTTGTAGCCAGCAGTTCAAGCGAGCCTGAGCCACAATTCGTCATTTCAGATTCAGAGATGTTGCCAGAGATACGGATGCCCATGAGCATACCTTCGGTTAGTGGATAACCTAAAACCATCATTTTTGGTTGGTGGATACCCTAAAACCATCATTTTCGGTTGGTGGATAACCTAAAACCATCATCTTTGGTTGGTGGACAACCTAAAACCACCACAGGTCATAGACCTCCCTTATTTTAGGTCGAAGGTCTCCCTTTTTTATGAGGGACAATTTTCCAGCGTGCTTCGCCTGCTGCTTTTGTTGATGCGCATCCAACAAGTTTTCATGCCTCATATCATCCGAAACCACCCCTTTTTTCCAACATTTCTAGAGTTGATTTAGCCCAAGTGTCGTCATGTATATTTCTGTGATACGGAAAATAATGTACATTTCGGACTCACACATACCCCTTCGGATTAAGGGGGGATGTTGGAACACCTAATCCTCTATGGGTAGGTGTGGAATGCGAAAAGTCACAATGGTGTCCAAGTGACCTTGGAATGAGAAACCAAGAGTCACACCATTGTACCATAAATGTACATCTTTGTATAATGAAAAAAAAGAAAGCCTCACGCTTATCTTTCATTGTGTGTTTAGTCTCTTGTGTGTGTGCTCATCTTCCTCATACACTATGTGTGTGCTTTAACATGGTGTTTAACAATAATAAACTCATGGTGTAACCAACTGAAAAACGTTGTCGAGAAATATTTTTTCTAGTCACATCCATGGCGAGGCATGATCTCACACCATCCGAGCAACCTCAAATATCTCAGGGCTGGATCATATACCTCAATCCATTGGTATGGAAACAATGGCACTTGCTCTAGGAAGAAAGTGACCAATATGGATCCATACCCAAATTGTTTGAGTCGTATCGTTTTTCACTTTGTAAGTTGGATTTTCATGTTAGCGAACAATCCCTCACACCAGTTGAACATAGTTGGAGCAAGACAATATATAGTGTACTGAAATTGATACTTTATTGCCTCATGCAATGCCTGGGCCCCAGCTACATGGGCCATAGTGTGAAAATTCATCCTCAAAGGCAGATTGGTGATAGTTTTTATATCTACCTTTCCACATGAAGTCTTTCTAGCACCAAGACAATCTCTCAATGAGCATACTCATGCTCTCACCCCTAGTGCTAGATCCAAAGTGTAGGATCCTCTCTCCACTCCTGGAAAATCAAGTAATGAATAAAATTTCTGAAATATCTATTTCAAGCTCTTGGTCCCCGATAAAGAAAATTTGGTGATCTACATCCCATGGCCCAATCAGATGTTCTAGTAGCTCAGGTTGACCTCTGAGTCCCAAGGTTTGAAATAACTTGAGAAAGCCATAGTCTCTCAAGTGATGCAATGTGGGTCTTGGACAGCTTCATGATATTCTACCTCATGGCCTCTTTCTTTCCATTTAATAACCATTTTCATTTAAAATACCTACAAAACATCCATAAATGATATTTTAGGAGTTTTCAACTGATTAAAACTGGAAATAAATCATTAAAAATGGAGATTTATTTGTTTTAAAATCTTCTTGGCAATTAGTGCATCTGTCGAAATTAAACCCACGTCAACGGTGCACTGACCTAATGAGATATGGGTGATCATTGTGGGTCCGATAGGTTGAAACTACTTCAATTACCAGCAACACAAAACTTAAAAATATCCTCTTAAACCCTTAAATTTACAAATGAAATGTCTTGAAAATGGAATGAAAATAATGAGAAGAGATTGAGCACTTACCTGCAATTGACATATTTTCAAATGGTATCTTGGATCGGTCGCACTGCTTGTTTAAAGATTAGAGGAAAATGGGGTAAAATGTTCTTCTTCGATTTACCCAAAATGAAATGGTAAAAATGTTTTTAATTTTTGTCTATTTATAAGATTAAACATATTTTTTCCAATATTTTATTAATTTTATTAATTTTATCAATATTTGTGATGTGTGGTTCTCTTTATGCAGTGACATGATCTTTTTTAACAGTGACTATGATTATTGTTTAATGTTGTAACAAGTTTTATTTTATCTCTTTTTCATACTCGTTAAAAATAAACGAAAAAGGAACCCCTTGGAGTCATTTTTAAGCTCTTTTCCTAGACTCTCTAAAACTAAAAACATAGTCGAGTAGTTGTCATTTCGAACTCGTTAAATTAAATGAATTGACTTTACCCCTTTTTTGGGCTGAGATTTACTATTTACGAAAAACGAATACCTTGATCGAACATGGTTAAGAGGTTCTCTCAGATATTGTTTTCTACCTTTTCAGATTTGAGGGATGATTTCTGAAAATGGACCTGACGGAGTTTTCTTTTAGTCTCTTTTTAAAACTCTCTAAACATTAAAAAGACACCCAATTACTCTTCCGACGGATTCATAAAACTTAAACAGCGAAAGACTTGTCACCATGAGAATATCGAGTTACTGCTTCCTAGGGTTTTTTAAAATTACTGGGATGGATTAATTCGAATAGTGAACTTATATGTTAAGAATATGCTATTATATTCATGCTTGCTATAAAAAATAAAGAGGTACTCGTTAGCGATAATGGGGGAAAATTGAAAGTGGAACTTCCTGTGTGTTTTTTAGGCAGCATGTCACTCTTGAACATGACACTCGTATGCATTTTGTGTCGAGTTGGGGATATCCTTCTTTTGTCACTTTCCTTCTTGGGTTTTGGAAATCCATTTGCCTCTTATCTGATCACCATTTTTGTCATCATGACCTCTAATCCTATTTTGAGTCAAATGCTGCCACACTTAGGAGTCATGTCACCTATATGTTCAAGAGAAGGCCTTTATACACATCAAACATCCTCTGCTTATTTGGCCCTCTCTACAACAATCCTAAATTACTCCTATCATCTTGAGAAATCCTTTGTTTCGTGTTGATGATGTGGGAATCATTATGGCCTTCCTTCTACGGATCACTTCTTGTCGACTTCAGCTCATTATCCAGGAAGATTATTTAGAAACTCCTTTTCAGTATCTTGGAGCTTGCATGCCTCAAATAGTAAGTTCTTTGCGTTCGACGACAGGTTCACATCATTGGCCTTCGATCGGAAGATTTTGCAAGTGTTTGACTTCAAATCATTTATTATCACTTGTAGATTGTATTTTCATACCATGAGGGCCATCGTGATTATTGATGGTTTCTCTCGCGCCTGTTAACGGTCTACATTATTGACAGGTAATCATGTGGTTTATACCATGTTCGACATCAATAAATTTGTTCAAATGGTTAGATTCGTGCAGTGGTTATATCGAGATAGAGACGAAGACCCTGGATCACATCTATTATTATCCAGGCTGCGTGGAGTTATTTATTATTCATGATTGTACACATGATCCTTGCTATATGGATGGATGCGACCATACCATTGATCCATTTCCATGATCTCTGTTAGGTGGATGGATACGACCATACAATGTGTTCATGTGTTATTTCATGCCTATTCAGAGATATGTTATTAGGCATATTTTTGTTTGATATGTCACATATTGTATTGTGTTTGATTTGGTAGTTCTCCTAGTGGTATTTCGAGTCCTTGCCTTGCTTCGTAAATCATTTCACGCATCACTCCATGTTATGCTTACATTCTTTAGGGGGCATCTGTTACATAGTAATTTGTCACCCCACTTACTTCCCTTTGATCTTGAAGTGCCCTAAGATGACAACTGTGCAGTATATCCACCATGGAAAATACATCATAATATCCCTTGAAGACTAACAAAAAGCTGCCATGAATATTTTCTGGAGAAGCTTAGCTCAAAACCTAAATTTCTGGGTCGGTGCTATTTCCCAGTTGCCTTCCTGTGTTGATGGAAGGTTGCAACAATTTGAAATATCACCACTAGCGTGCTTTTGATGGGAAAAACCGTGTTGATCCTTTTCTGTTAGTGTTTCCTCAAATGGAGAAGAAGCTTCGTGCACTAGAAGCTTCCAAAACAACGAGCTAGATATGATTGAGCTCTGTCATATGGAGCACTTGATCCTATCATTAGGGAATTTTCCCTTGAGAAGTGGGCCTTTCTCCTTCATTTATGGATCCCTAACTCCATCTACCTACCTATAAATTGAATCCCATCCTTCCACTACTAGTGTGTATTACCTGATCATTAATCCTTTGCATCCCTATGTAGTGATTATGCCTAATTTTCCACTTGGGAGAAGAATTGATTGAAGAGCCTCAGTTTGGACTTGGAAATCACCAAAGGGAGGTCTCCAACATCAAGGCCACGATTGTATGCTTCCTCTTTCTATAATTAGTTATAAATCTGATGTTTCACTTTCCATATTTTTCTAGATATCTATGCAAGTAACCTAATGCTCCTTGATATGTTAGGTAGTGTGTATTCAACATATTCTATTTATCTTGTCATGCTTCTTGTTGTTGTCTCTTTATCTCTTACAAGTATTCGAATGCCACAAGTCGTGAGGAGAGAGATTGAAGGATCGTGGAATCAAGGTCTTCATCAAAGGACTGGATGATATCACTAGGAAGGGGTAGGTTCTTCTTCTTCTTCCTCTTTGAATACAAACTAGGAAAGGGTTCGTTAGATAGTCCTGTGCATTGCTAGAGCCACTTTAGGGCTCGATGGGATTGGTTTCACAACAATAGCGATATTGATATAGTTTCATATACCTATAGATGCTTGGAAATATCATTTCTTATATGTTGTGCATTAATATTAGTTCACATGAGTTATTATTTGCTTCATGTACTTGATTTCACCTTTTCTTCAATTATTTGATGCATTTATATCATTTATGAAGTTTCCTTAGAATTACAGGACTTCCTATAGAAATAAAAGGTTTCCTGTGGAACAAAGTATAGATGATTGTGTTTGTTTAATTTTCAATATTTCATGCCAATTATTTGCTTAACATATTAGTTAATCAATTTCACATGATTAAGTGAAAGGGATCGTGGGGTGGGGGGGGGGGGGTGTGGGGGGTTGGAAAAGAAGTTGAAAAAGATATGGGATTGCCTAGAGGATCTCAATATATCTCATTTCAATTTTCTTAATTGTATTTCCTTCAGTTTTTTTTAATTGTATCAGCATTAATCAACACATATCATCATAACGCATCATCAACAAAGTACAGTCATACCATAACATAGAAAGATTTGTAGCATAAACAGTTAACCAATAGTATTCGTAACAAATCCAATAGTTCGCATCAAAAAAAATACCTTAGATCAAAAAACACAGAAATACTTCAACCATATCCGCATATATTAGCATCCAAAACTCAATACAATCTGACACAGCCTGTGCATACAGCCAGCAGGGTCCGCACATAGCAGGATTGAGGATCTTCGCACACACAACTAGTATGAGTCCTTACCCTAACGACCGACAACAGATCTAACAATTCGCACTTAGCATCAGACTCAATTATTTTCTACTTTAAGACTCAAAATGTTCATCTATTTATATTGACTTAGCCTATGCTTCCAATGGTCCACAAACTATGGTCTGCGGACTCTTGGTCTACCCTTGATCCATTACAATGCATTCAGGGATCTGGCCCACCCCAAAACACCTACCTTAGACTAATTAAGACCAAAAATATAGAAAATTGTACAAAATTGGCAGCTTTTAAGGGACCCTATTCCAACAGTCCCCCAACACAATATTGTGACTCATCCTGAGTCACTGTGATGGTGGGGTCTCCACCTGTACCTGCAGTAGTTTGATTGCCTCCACCAGTGCGGGTAGCACTCCTTCACTCTAACCAGCAGCGTTCTAGGCAATATCTACCAACTTCTGCAAATTTGGTCCTTCTGTGGCAGCTGTGATGCTCTCGAGATTCTGGTTCAATTGTTTAATAATGACATCAATATTCTGGGTGAGCTTGAGGGCTTCATCAGCCCATAGATTAAGAAAGCCACAAAGATTCTTCTTCTTTTGCTGGAGTTCATCGATATCATCCCGAAGGGCATGGCTACTTCGCAATCATGCTAATTGTTGAGCAGGAACTAGAGTAGGCATCCTGGCTTCTATCTGATCGAATGCTTCTTCCTTTTGTAACAGGACCTGGTTGATTTCACGCAGGATCAGGTCATGTTATACTTTGGTCCATAATTGCATGGTTGTATCCAGCAATTGAGCACCTTGAGCAATATGTCATGTAATCATATTTGTAGTTGCGATAACTAGCAAAAATTGTTGGGCCCGTACCTCTGGTGGTGTCTCTGGCTGCAACTTGTCCTGCACGTCTGCGATTTGTTGTTCCACCTGCGTTTTGACTACCTGAATCTCCATCCTGGAAGCTTTTAATGCTATGACCAACCCCTAAATCTTGGCTTGGGGGTGGCATTGGCAAAGATTTATTTTGTAACATCTGTGCAAAGTCTATTAATTAAGTGTTACAGCTCTGTTTTTTGCATGGTGGCGAGGGTACAAGAAACCTGTACCTGGGAGACTTCAGTGTTCTTTTCCTCGATTGTCTGCTCAGCTACACTGAGCTGCTGGTGCACTTGATGATCCTTGTGTTGGATTTCTTCGAACAAGGAAGTGTGGAGAACCTGCAACGCTTCATGTGGCAACCTGGCCAGATCCATCTGTACCTCCGCAGACGCCTGGACCTGCGCTCCTAAGTCGGGTGGACTTATCGCGATGGTTGCACTTGGCAAGGAATAGAGGCGGCTTTCTGCTGTAATGAGTGTTGTTTTTCTAGTTGCTAAGGTCGTTTGTACCTAAACCATGCTAGTTTGCAGTGTGTCCACATTCATCTACAAATATTAGAGCTCGGCCTAAAGTGTGTAGACCGCGGCTTTCTACTGCTCTTCCATAGCCATCCATTTTTCTTCGGCGACCAAGGTGACAACATCTGCAATTTTCTCGAGGTCCCCTTCAGTTAGTGTAACAGTTTCATCGTGTTCTATTCGTTGAGAGCACTACTTCTTTCGTGGTCCTTTAGTCAGTTCACTAGTTCACTTTGTACCGCAGGGAGAGTCAACACCTCTCGCCTCCTGACCTCTAGTGCTGAGGTCCTACTGTGCATCCTTCTGTGTTGCTACTTCTGCACCCTTCCCCGTACTCTTACTGGGCTGCGAACCCTTCTGCGGCACAGCTTCAATGCCCTTCCCCGTGCTTTTTTGTGGTCCTCCAGTTTCTTTTGTAGGTGGGGTGACTTTCAGGGTGCTTGTTCCTTCAAATCCCTTCCCACCTGTTAGCCACCTATGAATTTTTTGACAAGCAAACAGGTGGCTAAAATGTATTTGAGCCTTCAAGAGAAAAATTTCCCTTGAAAATATTTCATCCTTGAAGCCTCCATGTGTCTTTGCCCTTTAAACAATCTTCACTGCTGTTTCCATTGAAAAGCCTCACTGTTTGTGAAAGAAACTGCTACTGAAAAGGCCTCCATTTTCCCATTTTATTCCTCCAAAACCCCATTTTTCTCCCTTTTCCCCTCACAAGTTTCCTCTAGAAATCCTTTAGTTAACCCTCCATCTCACCCTAAAACCATTTATAAGCCTCATAATACCCTTTGTCTGGTTTAAAAACCTCCTTTTTTGCCTACCAGAATCCTCCTTTTGGCCTTAAAAAGCACTAAATTTAAGCCAAAAATCCCCTTTTTACATTACAGGCTTAAGCCCCTTTCACTGCATAGAACCGAGTGTCAGAACCAGACGCTAAGCCCGCGGGTGCCAATCACAACCGGAAGTTTGGTTGAGAGCGCATTCCTTTGTTAATGGTAAATCTCCGATGTGATTGTATTTTGTTCTGTGAACCCGCGAATGCAATATTAGTCGTTGATCTATATAGATTGAATGGCCACTGCTAACAACACACCCCACCCATCGCTTCTCTCCATTTTCCCCTCCGATTACATGTAGACCATAGATCTCCCCACTAGATCCAATGGCCTTGGTGCAATCACACATCGAAAAAGGCCCAATCCCGTGTTTCCGACCTCCCCCAATTTGCGTGCCCTGATTGGATCTCAACCATTCATCATATAGATCCAACGGTCAGGATCATCTCTGCCAACCATATAACTTTCCCCCCCTTTTGTAACACTGTTGTGCCAGTTGTAAATCTCAGCCGTCCAATGTATAGATCTAATGACTCACAATTAACCCGATGAACCCGATGGCTTGCTCCATCTCTCCCCTTCCAATCGATCTCCACCGTTGATCTCCCGTCGATCCAACAATCCGTGCTCAATCGCAAGTCACAAATTCAAAGGCCTCGGAGCTTTGGCCTTCTCTCCTTTTCTCCGATGCAATTAGATATCCGCCATCCATTCCTTTAGATTCAACAGCTCTCGTTCTCCCCACTTGTTCTCTTGCCCCTTTGCCTTCCCACTCACTCTTTTAATCCTGACCATTCATTTTATAGATATGACAGTCAAGATCTAACTTGCTCTTAACCACCTCCCGCCTAATCGCCCGCGCATCTTTCCATATCATGCTGCCACCTACACTGTCAGATCTCTTCACTCCACATCCAACGGTCAGGAGGCATATCGCATTTTTCTGGCGTCCAGACGTTAACAGTTCAAAATCGCACGATATAAGTTCTTTTGGGGAGGACACGTGTCATGCAGCGACATATATCGCATTTTTTTGGGCAAAGTTCAAAACCATTCTATAGTCGTGCGACATCGGTGGTTTTTCCCACTAAAACCACCTTTCCCCCCTTTGTCCTTGAAAGCTCCATCCTTAATCTCAATTGTCCTTTGATATAATCTAACATTTCATATCACATCACGTTTTTCACCCATAGTTCTTTCATCGAGCCTTCCTAAGAACTTCGTCAGAGGATCCCCACCATTGATCTCCTCCTGAGATCCAACGGTCCACAGTCAAATCGCCCTCCACCCCCTGGGTCCCACCATTAAAGGCCCCTGATCTCCTGCATGTGGTCCTTTTTCCTTTGTAAATCGTCCAAATGTTAAACCTTTATGTTTTACACTAAAGGCCTTTTTCTCCGCCTAACTTAGTATTAACAACTCCAATCAACGAATCCTGGCCATTGGTCACCATTGCCTTATCTAATCAGATGGTCCGCGACCCTCTTTGCACCAAACCTTCATCAGGTCATCCTTCCACCATTCTACAACGGTTTTTTCCTGTTTTCACCTGCATCCACCATTTTCGCCACCATTCCACAAGCCTCCAGAACAATCCTCCACCACTCCCTTGGATTTTATAATGAGTTTATTATATTGTGCAGGGTTTACAGAGTGATGAATTCACTCTGTCTCCACAATCACGGTCACTGTGACTCAGAGCGTAGAAATACCATCGCTGAAGCGACAAAGTGTATCAGAAGAGACAAATCAAAGGATTAATACCTATTATTGAAGATTAATGATTGTAATCCAATGATTAAATGGATAGAGACGCAGAAAAGGACCATGAAGATGATTAGAAAGGCCAAATAAGGTCTAAAGCACACTAATAAGCCATATCAGTGTTTCAGCATCAGCAGAACATTTTTCTCCAGAAAGGACCATCTACCTGATTTCCTCCATCTTCCATCGAACCCCAGAGCAGTTATTGCACTGAAAGTAGCTTCTAAAGAACTATCAAGACAACAGTCATGGAAATATGGAGACCTGCAGACTTTCTAGCTACATTATTTGTTTCAGAAGATAGAACAGAGTACCATACAGTCAGAGATAACTTCAAAGAATACATCTGAGGTTAATGTTAACCTGACAGGACTTCTTGACCAGCCTAAAGAGTACCAATATGTCAACACAGAGCCATTAAGCAGAGTGGGCATGAACATTTCCTCCACTCTGTCTCAATGAATCAATTAAATGTACATCTACTACCACAGTTACTCATTCTCCAATAAGAACCTCTGAAGAATACATTGCAAAGGTTGTTGTTAGTTGATAGGGATTAATTCGATTGTTAGAACAGTTATTGGAGGAAAGTAGCTTAGTATTTTGTAATTTAGTAGGCTGGGAAGAGAAGTTTGGGCTGTAATAGTCATTGAGCTCGGAGTATGCGACTGGTTTTTCACATCAATTGAACAAGCAAATTTCACAGGATCCTGGTCTATATTTCTGGTGATGTTTCTCTTACTGTAATTGTCTCATTACATTATTCATGTTGTCCATTTATTCTCTGATAAGAATCAGTAAATCAGGCTTAGGATATACCCCTGCATGGTACCCTAATTATTTTCCCACTCTTCTTATCTTCGATGTTTTTTTCTGATTGTGTATCTAGGAACAAATTCATATAATTTAACCAGTCAAAGATGTCGGTCTAGCCCATGCTTACTAATGTTCAAATTTGGAGTTTTTTGCTTAGATGTTCTTGTTGGGTTTAAGCTGGAAGAATTAGGATACTGGGATTTAGAGTTAGCCCTGTCCACTAGGGTCCTTTCCAACAGATTGGCCTTTCTAAGATCCCTTTGAGCTAGTGTCAAAAAAATTGAAGGTTAAAGGTCCTTCTCTGATATTAGGCCTTGCTTTGTGTTAAATCTTAACTCTATTTTCCCTTTAGAGTATGCTGAAAGTAGGCCTGGAGTTAGATGACCTCTAACCTGATCTTAAGCTACCCTTTGTGCCTTCACTGAGATTTGCCTTTGAGTATGTCAAAGCAGGTTTGATTGAAATGATATCTGACCTGATCTCCAGACTGGAATTGGGTTTCTTTCTTTCTTTCACCTTCACTCCTTAATGTTCCATTCCACCATATATTTAAAATATCCTTTAGTATAGATGACTTGGCTTGTGGAAAGCCTTGGTTAGTTGTTATGCAAGTAATCCCCTTTCATGAATCCATAGCCCAATGGATTGACACTTTCTTGATCTATCTTCTTTTGCCGAAACATCCCGCTACTTTGCTCTTTTCTTTCCTCTAACCTTTTCAGTTAATGATCTCCAACCCAGCAACCAAATCATTTAAAAAACCCCTTGTGCTTCATACCTAGCCTAATACTTCATTTTGAGCTTCAAATATATATCACTCTTTGCATTTATAGAGAGATCCCTCTTTGGATCCAGGAGGGCTAGATCCTAGGATCCCAAAGTGGTTTGATGTTATCTTGTCTTTTGGTCTTTCCAATCTGGCCAAAACACAGGAACCCCAACATAATGGCGACTCCACTGGGGAAAAAGGACCACTTAGCCTAGGTTGGAATTTCATTGTTGATGGTGGACAATAGCCTGCTTAAAACATTCACATTCATCCACCTGGCAACTCCACACTCCATAACCCTAGAGACCAAATGACTCCACTGGTAGAAGACATTGAACTAGTTGAGAAGATACAGTGACCTCTTCTTACAAACATGGACAGAGAAGCAAAGCTAGATGCTTTTTTGGATAGACTCACAAGAATGGTAAACATGTTTGGTGAAATAATGGTGAAGGTGTATGAGGCCAATTTAAATACAAATGTTGATTATCCAGAGCAGCCCATGCCTTTTCCGGAACAAGAACAAACTCAAGACCTAGACAATGAGCAAGACATGTATGATACTCAAGAATCTATAGAAGATGAAGAGGAAAGTAATCAAGAACTGCCTGATTGATTACCTATATCTTGTACTATGCTGACTAGAGAATATCATGACCTAATGGAAAAAGCTAATAGGGAACACTGCTTTGAGGAAACAAGAGACCACATAGAAGATGTTGAATCTGATGTGGAAAAAGAAACTACTCATGAGCCTCGTATTCTAACTGAATATCATCATGTTCTTGAGGATTTGTTTGAATCAGAAAAGGATCAAGAAACATCAGAAAACCCTCAAGGTTTCCCTGCTAGCGCAAGTGAAGATTCCACAGAAGAGGCTCAAGAAGACATGCAGCCTCCAAATCATCTAATACAAGAAATAGAGAGCTGTTACACTTATTCTCAAAGAAACGCAAGAAAATCCTCCCCTTTGATAGAAGAAGAAATAGAATAGATCATCAATAGACAACTGACCTCTGAGATATTTTATAGAACAATTACTCTTGCTCATTCATCTGTTGAGTTTGATTATGCAGATTCAGAAAGCTACTCTGCAAATTAAAATAAAGAAAGACTTGCTAATAATCCAGTATGTTTGATTGGTAGCACTACTTGCATGATTTTCCTATTTTTGATCTATCTGATGATGATGTTCTCCAAACAGAAGATGATTTTGCAGGGCCATCATTAGTAGATTTTTGGGAGGAAGATCAGTCCCCTCAACTCTAAGAAATTAATGATCCAAGTCAGCCTATCTATGATATTGATGGGGAAAGCTATGAAATTCTAATAGAAGATGAAGATTCATTGAATCTTCACTCTATTTTTTCTCAAGACATCAGTAAAAATTTTCATGTGATTGAGGATCAACAGCCTTTCATCTCAAAGGATGAGGAGGAAAATGAGGAAGAAATTTTTGAGCAGATTGAAATTAAGGGGCCTTCTCTTGAAAAAGAGGAACCAATAGAACAAACACCTGCTCAAGAATACAATGATATTTTCACAAAGCTCAAGCCACTAGATCAGAAGATCTCAGAGCTCCAAGAGGACAGCACTGCAGTTTATGATGAGTCCTCCAATTCAGATGATGACAAAGATGAGGGAGATTCTCTTTCTCAAGAGAGTCTTGTTCTTGATCCAGTGGAAGAAGAAGCAATATTGGTTGAAGCCTGCCTGCCAAATACTCACAACCAGGTATCATTTCATGATCCTTATGTTCATTTCCTGCAAAATTTTGAAGAAGGATCAAAGGTCATTTTGAGCAGCATGTTGCAGACAACAAGAAAATTTTTAAAAGCTGCTGTTAAAAAACAAAGAGAATGGGAGTGGCCCTACCTATCTAGCATGCTCAAAGAATTGAGCAGAAAGGACCAGTCATGGGATCATCTGATTGACTGGATGCATTGGAAAAGAGTGTTTTTCAGCTAGACATGTAAATATCTCAAGTCAGAATAGGGTAGGTAGGAAATCTCAATAAAGCTCAGCTTGTGAGCATTTAGCTAGTTTTTTTTAATTTATGCAAAATCCAGCAAGCCAGACAGTCTAATCCTGGTTTGTATATGTTTCAATTTCTATCTTAGAATGTAGAGAAAGAAATCTGCTAAACAGTTTAATCCTAGTAAATAGTAGTTTAGGTAGAGAAACTATGAGACCAACAATTTAATCTGGTCTCATGGAGTAATAAGGGCAGAAGTAGAATAGGTTTATTTTCCTGTTTGTGAAAAATTGATGATGAAAAAGGTTTGCAAGTCCAAATGCACCCAAAAGAAAAAATGTTAGGACAATAGTGTGGGTAGGTAGTTGTTTGGGAGAATGTTACTGCTGATATGATGTCTTCATGATTTATGGCAGCTGATCAGAAAAGAAAAAGGATGTGCCAAGTACTAAGCATTTGGCCTACTCCAAAGATTATTTTCTGAGGTTCTTGACACCTTCAAGAGGATGCCATTCCCTGTGTGGAGCCACTGTTAGCCACCTATGAATTTTTTGACAAGAAAACAGGTGGCTAAAATTTCTTTGAGCCTTCAAGAGAAACATTTCCCTTGAAAATATTTCATCCTTGAAGCCTCCATGTGTCTTTTCCCTTTAAACAATCTTCACCGTTGTTTCCATTGAAAAGCCTCACTGTTTGTGAAAGAAACTGTTGCTGAAAAGGCTTCCATTTTCCCATTTTATTCCTCCAAAACCCCATTTTTCTCCCTTTTCCCCTCACAATTTTCCTCTAGAAATCCTTTCATTAACCCTCCATCTCGCCTTAAAACCCTTTTTCTGGTTTAAAACCCTCCTTTTCTGCCTACCAAAACCCTCCTTTTGGCCTTAAAAAGCACTAAATTTAAGCCAAAAATCCCCTTTTTACATTACAGGCTTAAGCCCCTAGCCCCTTTCATCGCATAGAACCGGGCGCCAAAACCAGGCGCTAAGCCCGCGGGCGCCAATCGCAAACAGAATTTTGGTTGAGAGCGCATTCCTTTGTTAATGGTAAATCTTTGATACGATTGTCTCTTGTTCTGTGAACTCGTGGACGATATATTAGCCGTTGATCTATATAGATCGAACGGCCAGCGCTGATAGCACACCCTGCCCATCACCTCTCTCCATTTTCCCCTCCGATTACATGTAGACCGTTGATCTCCCCGCTAGATCCGATGGCCCTGGTGCAATCAGACATCGCAAAAGGCCCAATCCCGTGTTTCCGACCTCTCCCGATTTGCGCGCCCCGATTGGATCTAAACCATTCATCATATAGACCCAACGGTCAGGATCATCTCCGCCAACCATATAACTTTCCCCCCCTTTTGTAACACTACGTGCCAGTTCTAAATCTCAGCCATCCAATGTATAGATCTAACGGCTCACAATTAACCCAATGAACCCGATGGCCCGCTCCATCTCTCCCCTTCCGATCGATCTGCACCGTTGATAACCCGCTGATCCAACGGTCTCCACTCAATCGCAAGTCACAAATTCAAAGGCCTCGGAGCTTTGGCATTCTCTCCTTTTCTCCGATGCGATTAGATCTCCGCCATCCATTCCTTTAGATCCGATGGCTCTCGTTCTTCCCGCTCGTTCTCTTGCCCCCTGCCTTCCCACTCACTCTTTTAATCCTGATAGTTCATTCTATAGATCCTACGGTCAGGATCTAGCCCGCTCTTGACCACCTCCCGCCTAATCGCCCACGCATATTTCCATATCATGCTGCCACCTGCACCATCATATCTCTTCACTCCACATCCAATGGTCAGGAGGCATATCTCATTTTTCTGGCATCCAGACTTTAACAGTTCAAAATCGCGCGATATAAGCGGTTTTGGGGAGGACACATGTCATGCAGTGACATATATCGTGTTTTTTTGGGAGAATTTCAAAACCATTCTATAGCCACACGACACCGGTGGTTTTCCCCACTAAAACCACCTTTCCCCCTTTGCCCCCAAAAGCTCCATCATTAATCTCAACCATCCGTTGATCTAATCTAACGGTTCATATCACATCGTGTTTTTCACCCATAGTTTTTTCATCGGCCCTTCCTAAGAACTTCGTTAGAGGATCCCCACCGTTGATCTCCTCCTGAGAACCAACGGTCCATAGTCAAATCACCCTCTGCCCCCCGGGTCCCACCATTAAAGGTCCCCGATCTCCTCCATGTGGGCCTTTTTCCTTTGTAAATCGGCGAAACGTTAAACCTTTATGTTTTACACTAAAGGCCTTTTTCTCCACCTAACTTAGTATTAACAACTCCAATCAACGAATCCTGGCCATTGGTCACCATTGCCTTATCTAATCGGACGGTCCGCGACCCTCTTTGCACCAAACCTTCATCAGGTCATCCTTCCACCATTCTGCAACGATTTTTTCCCGTTTTCACCTGCATCCACCATTTCCCCCACCATTCCACAAGCCTCCACAACAATCTTCCACCACTCCCCTAGATTTTATAACGATTTTATTATATTGTGCAGGGTTTACATTGCGATGAATTCAATCTATCTCCACAGTCACGGTCACTGAATCAGAGCGTTGAAAGACCATCACTGAAGCGGCAAAGTGTATCAGCAGAGACAGATCAAGGGATTAATGAATATTATTGAAGATTAATGATTTTAATCTAATGATTAAATGGATAGAGATGCAAAAAAGGACCATGAAGATGATTAGAAAGGCCAAATAAGGTCTAAAGCACACTAATAAGCCATATCAGTGTTTCAGCATCAGCAGAACATTTTTTTTCCAGAAAGGACCATCTACATGATTTCCTCCATCTTCCATCGAACCTCAAAGCAGTTATTGCACTGACAGTAGCTTCTAAAGAACTGTCAGGACAACAGTCACAGAAGTATGGAGACCTGCAGACTTTCTAGCCACATTACTTGTTTCAGAAGACAGAACAGAGTACCATACAGTCAGAGAGAACTTCAAAGAATACATCTGAGGTTAATGTTAACCTGACAGGACTTCTTGACCAGCCAAAAGAGTACCAATATGTCAACTTAGAGCCATTAAGCAGAGTGGGCACAAAAATTTCCTCCACTCTGTCTTAATGAAACAATTAAATGTACATCTACTACCACAGTTACTCATTCTCCTATAAGAACCCCTGAAGAATACATTGTAAAGGTTGTTGTTAGTTGATAGGGATTCATTCGATTGTTAGAACAATTATTGGGGGAAAGTAGCTTAGTAGTTTGTAATTTAGTAGGCTGGGAAGAGAAGTTTGGGCTGTAATAGTCATTGAGCTTGGAGTATGTGACTGGTTTTGCACATCAATTGAACAAGCAAATTTCACAGGATCCTGGTCTATATTTCTGGTGATGTTTCTCTTACTGCAATTGTCTCATTACATTATTCATGTTGTCCATTTATTCTCTGATAAGAATCAGTAAATCAAGCTTAGGATATACCCTTGCATGGTACCCTAATGCTTTTCCCGCTCTTCTTATCTTTGATGTTTTCTATTGTTTGCATATCTAGGAGTAAATTCATATAATTTAATCAGTTAAAGATGTTGGTCTAGCCCATGTTTACTGATGTTTGAATTTTGAGTTTTTTTCTTAGATGTTCTTGTTGGGTTTAAGCTGGAAGAATTAGGATACTGGGGATTCAAAGTTAGCCTTTTCCACTAGGGCCCTTTCCAACAGATTTGCCTTTCTAAGATCCCTTTGAGCTAGTGTTAAAAACATTGAAGGTTAAAGGTCCTTCTCTGATCTTAGGCCTTGCTCTGTGTTAAATCTTAACTTTGTTTTCCCTTTAGAGTATGCTGAAAGCAGGCTTGGAGTTAGATGACCTCTGACCTGATCTTAAGCTACCCTTTGTGCCTTCACTGAGAGTTGCCTTTGAGTATGTCAAAGCAGGTCTGGATTGAAATGATATCTGACCTGATCTCTAGACTGAAATTGGGTTTCTTTCTTTCTTTCACCTTCACTCCTTAATGTTCCCTTCCACCATCTATCTAAAAGATCCTTTAGTGTAGATGAATTTCCCTGTGGAAAGCCTTGGTTAGTTGTTATGCAAGTAATCCCTTTTCATGACTCCATAGCCCAATGGATTGACACTTTCTTGATCTATCTTCTTTTGCCAAAACATCCTGCTATTTTTCTCTTTTCTTTCCTCTAACCTTTTTAGTTAATGATCTCCAACCCAACAACCAAATCATTTTAAAAAACCCTTGTGCTTCATACTTATCCTAATACTTCATTTTGAGCTTCAAAGATATATCACTCTTTGCATTTATACATAGATCCCTCTCTGGATCCAGGAGGGCTAGATCCTAGGATCCCAAAGTGGTTTGACGTTGTCTTGTCTTTTGGTCTTGCCAATCTGGCTAAAACACAGGAACCCCAAAACCACCTGTTTTGAGTCCAAGCTTCCAGTGAGGAGGCCACTGCGCAACTAAATGATAAATTTCTTCATTGGTAGCCATATAGGGGAGAGAAACAAATGCAGAATCCTTGCGACCTAGAATTTGGACATTATGCATAGTCACCTTGAAAGTAGCAATGCTTTTATATTTATCATAAATGGATGGAAACAGATGTGACTGAGAGTTGATAGCTACTGTGAGCCCACTCTGAAACAATACCCAGAATACTTGGTTGTCTTTGATGCGTTGCGCATCCTTAGAGTCCCACAAGTTTGTATAACGAGTCCCTTCGCACATGTCTTGGGTGAGTTTAGGGAGGATTGATTCCTCAGGTGCTTCCCAGGTGACCAACGCAATGAGAAGCAACAACTATAATAACAAAAGGCTCGTCCTTGCTCCTGGGATTCTTGGAAATTGGCAAAAAACTCATCGCACAAGTACTGGGACCAATGTAAGCAGACCCCTTTCCCACACTGGCCTTCTAACTAGATTACATATGCAGGGATGGTGGCGACCTGGCATTTTTGCATCATCTTGCATTCCAACAACATGGTACCCAACTGTGTACCAGGGTCACTAATGGATTTGATTATGAAGCCTTGAGGATTTCTCTCCACATGGTAGGTTTTATGCACATATTCAACAGTCTCCCCTTCATACTTTTTACCAACATGCTCTAGAGGATCCGGTCCTTTCATGGGAAGACCAGCAATTCGGTGAATGAGTGCATCATTGGGGATTCAGTCCTGGATCCATAGGCAGCCATCATGAACCAGGGCGAGCAACTGACGTGCCAGATGGTCCGTGATATTGTAGTGGCGGAAGTGTAGCATCCTTAGTAGGTTCAAGAGCCTAGACCCAGCTAATCCACACACCCAGCGCATGTGTACAATATTTATGCCAACGTCTTCCTGAATTCTGGCAAGGTTCAATTTTACTGCCAACTCAAGGAAGGCCTCCAAATTGGCCAAGTCACGATCATCAAATTTCACCTCATGGAGCCTTCCAAAAGATTCACCAATGATGGGGACCTCCTCGAGGATCAATGAAATCTTCAGTTAGGTGCGTAAGCCATCAAGGCTCTTTAGCGTGTGTGTGAAGGGCCTGTGAGGCTGAACAAAGGGTGGTACCCAATTGATTGGCTTGACTACCTAGGCTTCCTCCTCGGTAGCTTGAGGTCGCTTTGCTAGTTTAGGTGAGCCTGCCGAGGCTGGCCCTTGCGAGGATTTCACATTCCGAGGAGAAGTATGGGGCTTCACCCCAACCCACTTCGTGGGTTTCCCAAACCCCTGTGCTTTTTCCTTCCCTTTCTTCTTTTTTTGACTCAGCGTAGATATAATCTCTTTAGCTTGTGACTCGATTTCCACTACTTCCTTGATTTCTTGCTCCATTGAGGTCATCGGTTCTGATGCTTCTGCGGGATTAGTGGCCATCATCCTGACACGGAAGATGAATTCTGGATTGCTACTATCAGAGGGAGTAGGCTGCTCATACATTAAAGGAAGGCTATAGGCACAGAAACTCTTACAACAAAAATTCATCAAGGACAAACATGCCAAGTACAAACTATTAAAGTGATACATAACCCTTGTCTGATCTATCCTTCTCCTTTTTTATCCTTTGTGATCAACCAATAGTTAGGTAAACTTCACTTGGAACTTACCATCAAGGAAACGATAAAAAATCTCCAGAAATTTCCTCATTAAATGCTGGCCACCCACTCGTATCAACGGTAACTTTTGCTTTGTACCCGATTTTGTTGTTCCAATGGCTAGTTTCTGCACCTCCTATGCACCCAACACACCCCTGCACTCTGTTGGGTATGTGTTATATTCTTTCCACGACTAAGAACGAAAATTTTTGGTCCTTAATTTCCGGTGGGTAGTCCGCGTCCATGGTTTTGTGCATGGTTTTGCACATGGTTTTGGGGTATGATGGTTTTCGGCCCTTGGTATTTTTGTAGATCCGGTCAAGGGAACTACGGTTATGTTCTAATCCAAGGTTTATGGATTGGGGTTTATGTATGCTTTGGCATGTATATATATGTGTTGTAACACTAAAAGGAATATAATGAAAAGTCAAGTTGGTCGTCCCGATTTGGGATCCAGGGGAAAATCTCTGTGTTGATCTATTTTATGTTTTATGCTCTCGCTATTGTTTATTTTCTGTTTAATATTCGTGTGTAGATAATTGTTGTTCAGGGTTAAAACCTACACACTCCCTGCAGACCTCCTGTGTGCCCAGCGCACTTTTGCACGTCCAGCGCACCTGCTGCGTTCTGAGCATACATCTGCGCCTTCGGCGCACCCCTTCGAGCTTCAAAACCTGCGGCCGCGTCCTATGCTTACCATGGAAAGATCCACACTTACTTGCCTTGGTGGACAAAGCCAACTTTAGATAGCTACTCTAGCCATATAGTCATTTGATCTGATATGGTTTGAGTCGGCTGCCATTGACATAGCTATGTAGCGTATCGCCGCGTAGGGTGGCTAATCGAACAGATCCACCATATGTGATTTCTTTAATTGCATAGGGCCCTAGTCAGTTCCGTCAGAACTTCCCCGAGTGTTTCACAAACTGGCTATCATACAGTAGCACGAAGTCACCCTCTGCAAAGGAATTTTGTCAAATATGTCGATCATGCCATACCTTATCCCAAGCCTTCTGAACCTGCTGATGGAAATTAGCAATGAAATAGTCTTCCTCCAAAGCCACAAGCTGCACTAACTGCTCCTCCATGATATCAGGCTCCACCATATTCATAAAGGAAGTGATGCACAGGCTAGGAACAATGCATTCTGTGGGCATAATGGCCTCCTTGCCATAAACCATTAAAAATGGTGTTTTCCCTATCAACTTCTTATAGGTGGTTTGGTAGGTCCAAAGAACAGACAATATGCACATGTCCCAGTCACTGCGTTCAGCATTACAAACCTTAGTCAATGCGTGCTCCAAGACTTTATTAAAAGCTTCGACTGCTCCGTTTGCCTGGGGATGATACAGAGTGCTTTTCGCATGATGGATCCAAAATTCTTCCATCAAGGCCTATATTGTTTCATTAACAATCTGTGTACCTCTATCGCTCATCAAGATTTTTGGACATCCAAATCTGGTTAGAATCTCCTCAAAGATGAAGTACGCAACAGTATCTGAAGTGCAATATTTTACCGCTTTTGCTTCGGCCCACCTAGTTACATAATCGGTAGCATTTATAATGTAACGAGTTCCTGTCTTCTTTCTGGGGGGATTGATAGGTCCTACAAAATCGATGGCCCATTTGTCAAAGGCTTGCAGGGCTATTTGCGGTTGAAGGGGAATTTCATCCCTGCAGGATGGCCTTCTGGTTCTTTGCCATGTATCGCAGGCCTTACAATAGTCATGAGAGTCATTATGCAAGGTAGGCCACCATAATCCAGCTCTCAAGATCTTTTGCGTTGTTGTTTTCCCCGCGTAGTGACCTCCTGCTACCCTTTCGTGGGCTTCTGCCAAGATAGCATGCCATTCATGCCCCAAAACGTACCTTCACAACACCTCATCAACCCCCATCTTATATAGATGACCTATGATGATGGTAAAATCTGTAATGCGAGTTACTAGCTCTTTCTTCTATTGTACCGTATACTAAGCCGGTGCTATGCCTATAGTTAGGAACTGGATGATGTCGGCGAAGTGCGCATCAATGACCTTAATAGAAAATAGCAACGCATCAGGAAATCCTTCATCCAGGTTGGTTGGTTCCTTGCTAGTCTCAATTCGGGACAAGTGATCTGGCCCAACATTCAACTTCCTTGGCTTGACAATGATCTCAAAGTCATATTCCTGAAACAATAGTAGCCATCGACAGATTCCCCCCCCCCAACACAGGATTATTCACCAGGCACTTCAAAGCCGAATGATCTGTAAACATTTTGAAGTGTCCTCCTAACAGATAGTGCCGATACTTCTATAATGCATAGAACATCACCAAGCCCTCCCGTTTTGTGGTATAGTAGTTGCGCTCTGTACCAGAGAGTTTCCTACTAGCAAATGTAACCAGATGATGAATGTCTCTGTCTCCAGGCTGCATAAGGACCTCTCCCAGGGCGATTCCTGATGCATCAACGTGAACATGGAACACCTTCGCCAAATTAGGAAAAATGAGGATAGGCGCAGAGACCATCTTTTCCTTGAGTAGCTCGAAGCTCTTCTGACACTCGTCATCCCAAAAAAATGAAACATCCTTCTTAAGTAGCTTTTCCATAGGCGTTGTGATCAGTGCATACCCTTGAATGAATTTTCTGTATTAGCTTGTGTGTTTGAGGATCGAACGCAACTGCTTCTTAGTTGTAGGTACTACCAGATTTATGATCACTGCAACTTTCGCAGGGTCAACCATCAACCCCTGTTGCTACACTATATGTTCGAGAAAGATTCTGAAGGGTATGAAGAAGATACACTTCTTGATATTCAGGGAAATATGGTGCTTTCTACAGGCATCCAACATCATGTGCAGGTTCGAAACGTGCTTCTTTACTAAGCCGAAGACAGTCCAATCATCAAAGTAAAATTCCAGAAATTTGTGGATGAACTCTTTGAACACTGTGACTACTACTCGTGAAAAGATAGCAGGGGAATTCTTGATTCCAAACAACATAATTGTATACTAGAAGGATCCCCATTCAATGGAAAACGTAGTCTTGCTGTGATCTTTAGGTGCGATTCTGATCTGATGGTACCCTGAGAACCCATCCGTGAATGACTACGCTTCCTGACCTCCAATGCTATCAAGGATTTCGTCTGAGAACGGTGTAGGAAAGGGATCATGCACGAAGGCATCATTCAATTTGCACAAGTCCACGTAGATTTGTATATCTCCCTTCATCTTTTTCTCCTGAACCACCATTAGGATTACCTAGTCTGACTGCTCGACCAGTTCGATGATACCTGCGACAAGCATTTTATCAATTTCTTCCTTAACCTTTTACTTATAATTAGGATTTAGCTGATAAGGCCGTTGCTTCACAAGGTGCACATATGGTTTTAGTGTGATGCCCATGACCCTTAGGTCCCCTATGATCCCCTTAAGCTTCGAAAACTTCATCAGGAATAAGTCCTGGCATTCTGTGAGTAGTTAGACAACTTTGCCTACTATATCATCATCCCAATAATCCCCAATTTTAGCCAGCTTAGGCTTCTCTTCCGTTCCAATGTTGACTTATCGCAACTTCAGAGGTTTCGTAATGTCCACAGTTTGTGGTGGAGGTCCTGCAACTACACGCTCTCCCTCTGAATCTGGGATAGAGACATTGTGCAGATCCTCATCACACTCTTCTATGGTGATGTTGCGATAGTTGGAAATATCCTACATCTGTGTTTCCCATGTTTGTGCCCCAAGTGCTACCTAGGGGTGTGATTCATCAAATACGAAGGTATCTATATCCTGAAGAGTTTCGTCAAGTGCCTCTGTTCCCCCTATTAGCCCAAATGTCCCTAAAAATTCATCCTTTAATGTTTCCTAGTGGTGGGTGCACTGATGTAGCTCCGCATCTAAGTACCATGTGGTGGGAATTGGTCCCAAGGCATGAATAAATATGTGAACCCATTCTTCTGTAATCTGGTCACACCATTTTTCCATCCAAGCGAACAGATGCTCGTGCGGGTCACCAGGGCCAATGATGTTTTTACGTGCAATTAGGTCAGAGGTTCGAATCGCAAGATCATCGCATCTCAACACTCTTCCCAATCCTAGAACACCCCATTTTGCATATCCCACCACCTCACAGGTGTGGTGCACATGGCTAGATTAAGGGCCCATAGCGTTCGTTCTCACGGAACCTCAGCCTCAAATGTTCGCAAAAACTCCTTAATACTACTAGAACCATAAAAGTAGGGTAGTTCTCTTACCTCTGAGGAGATGCATCAAAATTCCTTTGTGATCCTAAGACATCGCAATCCATCTACCTCATGTAACCAGTTTTGCTAATTTTCTATTTCCCCATCAGAGTCAGAAAATCATTCGCTGTCCTTTTCCCAGAAAAGTACACCATCAGATGTAGGATTGATCCAATCTTCATCCCTCACAGTTAACTTATGAATATGATCCACATATTCTTCTTCATGCACCAGCTCTGTATACCATTCTCCTTTTGCAGGGTCTAAAGGTACTATTACCCGTGTACCTTCGTTATCAAATACCATGCTTCTTTTCTTCAAATTGATGACACCTCCCATATCTATGGCCCAGTCCAACCCTAGGAGTGTAGGATAGGGGTCCACATCTTCTACAACCTAAATGACCTCAAGATCGGTCTGGAACTTAACTCTCGTGATATCTACCATGATCTTTGATATTCTCCCCAACGGTATGATCTTCTGCTGATTGGCCATGCACAACTGGATAGTGGACCATTCCAACTTTGGTTCTCCCATTCGCTACCAAGTTTTCTTAGGTAGTACGTTCACATTTGAGCCTAGATCCAGAATAACCTGATCCATCTTGTAATCACCAATTTGCATAGTTAACCGCATTTCCCTACCAGTGTGCTTCTTATGCTTGTATAGTTTGTGCACATCCTTAACTTCCATGGGTGGGTTTGTTCTTTCTGCGTAGCTATCTATCAAAGCTTGGAGGTTTTCTATGACCCTTTGGTTGTGCAGCAGCTTCATACATGCCTGCAGGAATGGTTTGACCTCATCATCTGCTTTGAGGTTCACGGGGGCTTGAGGAGTAGATGCCTCAGCCTTAGCAAAGTCTTGGCAAGCTGTGACAAAGGTTTCATTTTCCTTTTGTAAGTCCAAACCTTCTTGTTTGATGGCTACCTTTTGGATAAGAGGCTTCACCTCAGCTTTCTCCATAGCTCCCCTGGTGGCCATGCCACTACGTGTTATGACATTAATGCTTAGTCCTTCATCACGAGGTTCTGCCTTAACCCTTTGCACATTTTGCGTAGGTGTCTGTTGCTTTTCCTGCATCTTGGCTATCAGAACTGGGTAGTATTCAATCACATAGTCTATTTGTCTATAGTATCTACAGGATTGTCTCACAGGATTCGGTCAGTCCCTCGATAAATTCCCTACCTCTCCGCAGTTATAGTAGATCAGTTGTCCTCTTCCCCTACTTGCGCTTCCACCTCGGCCCCCTCCCCTGCCCCTAGATGGGAAGCCACCCATACCTGAGGGGGATGTTGGGGAAGAAGGGTTTGAATGTACCCTATATAGGTTTCCTCAGTCTATCATCAGATCATAAGTTTGGAAGTTCTACTCATCATGTCCTACTGACCAAAAAAACCTGCACCATTGTTGCTTCAGTTCTGGGACATATGCACCTAGATGGGGGAAATGGTTACCATCATGCAGGCTGGCTACGCGACAATCATCAAACCACAACACATGTCCACTTAGTCCTAGGTGCAACGGATAGGGTCCCCTCACCTAGAGGTAGTCTGCCAGCAGTGGGCACTGATCGTTGGTATGCCCTGTTACCCTACATCGTATGCACCATATGTTTGGACTAGCTTCTTTCCCTCAGTCCTTTCATAGATTTTGAATATCCATCTCCAGCACCCCCAGTTTCTCTTGGATCTACTGTACTCCCAATTGTGTATCATCTCTCAACGCAACTTCCAACTTGATATCAATTTCCAAGGCTTCTTCCTGTGATTCAATAGCTTGCTGACCCATAGGTATGCACAGGTGAGGTAGTAACATAGAAATGAACCATTCCTTGTGCTGTCTGTCATCATAAAGAAATTCCCCTTCTCTAATTACCTTCTTTAGCCATTGGTGAGCTTCCCTCACAGACTTAGAGGGTCCTTGCTTGAAATCTTTTAGATCATTCACTATCTGAGAATAGTATTTAGGGTTTTTGAACTATTGTTTTAGGGTATTCTTAACCTCTAGAATGGTTGCATTCGAATGCTGAGCTATGTATCCCATATACCAATCCAGGGCTCTTCCTTCAAAGGCAAGGGATAGCTACGCCCTTTTCACAACATCATTGGCCACATTCTACACAGTCCATACTAATTCTACGAAAAACCAGAACCGATCCATATCTTCTGATCCAGGTGGATATTGGTGGCCACCCGCCTATTCCACTTGGGCCCCCACCATTGTCTCTTTCAGTTTTTCAGTTTTGGCATAACTTACTATTTTTAGCAGTTTTTCGGGTCCTGAACTTCCGGAGCCGTTTTGAGGCCCTAAACGACGTTTTTTGGGTATGAAATTTGTCGCGATTTTGATCATCAAAATCGTCACAAAAGTTGTAGTCCTCGGATAGAGCTTTCTAATGATGTATCATGTGCGTCAAACGGAGATAGTATGCCAAAGTTACGTCCCTGGGAAGTTGAAACACCAATTTACCCAAACTGGGCCCATAGTTTTGGCGCTTCATCTCCTAGGGTTAGGTTTTTGGGATGTTGAGGGCTCTCCATTGTTTCTCAATAATAAATAGGCCCTCGAGCCTCATTGTAACTCAGTTCAGAGGTCTGTAGCCACCACATCTCTTCTCAGAGATTCGCTACCAACACCCTAGCTATTTTATTTCCATTATGTCTGTAAGCATCTTTCTGTGATTTTGATATTAATGAAATGAAGTGTTATTTCCGCTACATCTCTGTATTTATGGTTATGTGTTTATTCTGTTGCGTTCCTGCATAAATCCGGATCAGTGGTATCAGAGCGGTCTGCTTTTTCTCGATCCTTCTTTGCATGTCCTCAACGAGGTCGGGGTATAAGGAGCTAGGGCTTGATCTGGTGGAACCTTTGCAAGATCAGCCTCGTAAACCTCGACGGACGCCCATGGGGGACGAAAAGAAAGATGAGGGAGCAGGAGATCCTATCAAAATATTGCTCGAGGAGGCCCTCGAAAAACAAAGGAACGCGATGATGGATAGTTGTGCTCAGATCCTTCAACGGCTGCCCACCGGCGGCGCATCTGCATCCAGTAGCCACTCTGGAGTTGCGACTCCCTTTAAGGTACAAGTAAATTTTGACATTCCCATATTTGAGGGTCAAATAGACGCAGATGCCGTAGATAGATGGTTGAATCTATTAGAAGGATATTTCTCTGTTCATGACTTTTCAGACCGGGAGAAGATTATTTTTGTACTCCTCAAAGCTACCCCCCATGTTAAGGACTGGTGGGAAACCTACTGTGAGAACAAGGACCAGACAGAACCCTCTCTGTTCTCGGCCGTACCAACTTGGAATTCCTTCCGAGACGCCGTCAAGGAACAGTACTATCCCGTGGGGAGCTATGAGGACAAGTACATACAATGGACCACGCTGCGACAACAAAGGGATCAAGATGTGCACGAGGTTTACTCTATATTTTCCATGCCCTACGACAAAGTTGGGTATCAGGAAGATTCGTGAGAAAATTTTAAAATAAAGTATCGCATTTTCCTGTGACAGATATCTGTGAGGAAATGGAGTTCCTCGACATCTCCTCGCTGGTACGACTCTGGAGGCCGCTAAGATTGAGTGTAACTAAAACAAGAAGCGAGACTTTGGATCTGCGAATCAAAAGCAAGGAAAAGGTGCTTCCAAACCGCAGAACAAAGGACAGAGCATGGCGGCTAAGGACAACCCGTCAAAGACACAAGACAAGAACAACACCGTAAAGCCAAAGAAGGACACGGGAAAGTGGTGTGAGTTCCATAAGAGCTCCACTCACAACACAAGTGAGTGTCGGGCCAAGCAGTCGCTAGTGGCCGAGATGAGGGCTTCTGAGTCAGATGCATGCTCCGACTCCGAATCAGAACCTGAAAAGGGGAATGAAAAGGGAAACAGATTATTGATGCGGAGCCCAACGCCACTGTTGCCACTACAAAGGTCCAGAAGGAGGAACCGGAAGATCCAGAGGAGGAGGAACGTCTCTTCCACTCCCAGATGTGGGTAAAGGGCTCCCCTGTACAGTTCATTGTCGACAATGGGAGCCAAAAGAACCTCATTTCAGCAGACGCCGTGAAGCGGTTGGGCTTGCCGACCACAGTTCACCCACATCCATACACCATCGGGTGGCTTCACCAAGGACGAGATCTCCGCGTCAGCCAGCAGTGCCGCCTTCCCTATAGCATCAAGCCCTTCACGGATGAGGTATTATGTGACGTTACTCCTATTGATGTTTCTGATGTATTATTAGGACAACCATACTTGTGGAAGCGTCATGCTGTGTATGAGTCTCGACCTCGTGCTGCTATTATTACTTTGGGAAATAAGTTGTACAGGATACCAGAGGTACCACCTCCTATGACTATCTCTTTGGTTACTGCAAAACAATGTAGTAAGCTCATTTCCCAAACCAGGAAATCCGTTTTCCTGATGATCCGCCCCCAGGGCAAGAAGAAGACTGTGGCCACGACCTCCAGACAGGGCCCCTCTGCACGACAACAACAAATGGATAAGGTCGTGGAGGAGTATGGGGACATCTTCACCTCACCCACAGGGGTTCCTCTGCACTGCCAGGTCAAGCACCCGATTGATCCGACCCCAGGTGCGCCACTACCCAATGGACCGATCTATCGACGCTCTGTTCTGGAAAATGATGAAATCAAGAGGCAGATTCAGGAGCTGTTGCAGAAAGGTCACATCAGACCAAGTTCATCGCCCTGTGGGAGCCCGATCGTGTTGGTACAGAAGATGGATGGGACGTGGAGACTCTGTATTGACTATCGGGCGCTGAACAAGATCACTGTCCGGAATAGGTACCCAATCCCACGGATTGATGACCTTCTGGACCAACTCCAAGGTGCAAAATATTTCAGTAAGACCGACTTGAAGTCTGGGTATCACCAGGTACCAATTGAACCCTCTCATGTGTGGAAGACTGCCTTCAAAGCTAAGGAAGGCCTTTTTGAATGGCTGGTCATGCCTTTCGGGTTGACGAATGCTCCCGCAACCTTCATGAGGATGATGGACGACATCTTGCTGCCATTCACCAACTCATTCGTAGTGGTGTACTTGAATGACATTCTGATGTTCAGCAAGACTTGGGAAGAGCACCTTCATCACATCCGACAAGTCCTCCAAACACTGCGGCAACACAAGTTGTGTGCCAATTTGGAGAAGTGCACGTTTTGCATGACCCAGGTTCAATATCTGGGATACATTATTGATGAAAGGGGGGTGCATGTGGATCCAGCCAAGATCCAAGTCATTCGGGATTGGCCAGCCCCAACCACTATAACAGAGCTTCGCAGCTTTCTGGGTCTTGCTAATTTCTACCGAAGGTTCGTGTTGGGATTCTCTCATATCACTTGGCCCTTGAGTCAAGTCACCAAGGGAGGAGCGAGAGAAAAATTCTTTTGGTCGGAACCTCAACAGAAGGCGTTCACAGAATTGAAAAATCGCCTCTATTCTGCCCCAGTGCTCACATTACCAGACTTGCAACAGCCATTTCAGATCGAGACAGATGCCTCTGACTATGCTATTGGGGCAGTTCTTACTCAACAGGGACATCCAGTGGCATATCACAGTGAGACATTGTCCGAGACAGTTCGCAAGTATCCCACCTATGACAAAGAAATGTATTCCATTGTGCAAGCCTGTCGATAATGGAAGCATTACATTTTGGGGAAGGAAACGATCATCCACACAGACCACCGGCCCCTGCAGTTCATACAGACACAAGGGAAGTTGCAGAATGATCGCCATCAGAAGTGGTCCACATATCTGCAACAGTTTCATTTGAACATCAAGTACAAGAAGGGTAGCACCAATAACGTTGCAGACTGCCTCAGCCGACCACCGATCGTGGCGCTCACCACCGTGCTCAACTCTTGTGGGCACGAGACTTCTGATTGGCCGCTTCTCTATGAGAGTGACCCAGAATTCGGCCACACTTACAAGGCACTCTTAGGGGGCACACAAGTTCCAAATTTTCACCTCCAAGATGCACTTTTATGTCACATGGGACACCTTTGTGTTCCTTCAAGCGAGCGTGCCAAGATGATATGGGAAGCACATTACAGTCGAGTCGCTGGGCATTTCGGGGTCGAGAAAACAGTAGCAATCCTGCAGAAGTATTTCTATTGGCCGAACCTTCGAAAGGATGTCGAGAAGCACATCAGATCCTGCACTGATTGTGCCATTGCCAAACTGACCATCAAGAAGCAAGGCCTATATACTCCTCTACCTACCCCTAGTCGACCTTGGGAATCCATCTCCATGGATTACATGTTTTGCCCTGGGCTTACTAAGAATGAAATGACTGTTTTTGGTCAGCTATGAGCTCCTAAGATGGCCAAGATATGGCTCTAAGAAGAATATCGCCAAAACTAAAGCCATCACAAACTCTTCGAACGAGTGGGTGCACTGGGATCCCATGCCTATCATATCGCATCGAAGATAGCAAGTTCTCAACATTTTAGTCCAAATTTCTCGTCAATGTTGGATACAAAGCTCAACAAGTCCCCAAGTCCACACTTTCCATCCCCAAACAACATGGCCAGACAGAGGTCGTCAACAGAATGATTGTACACATTCTCCGCATGTACAACTCAAAGCATCCACGCACATGGGACGAGAGCCTCCCCTATGTACAACACAGTTATAACCGGGCTCTCCACAGTTCAATTGGCCATAGCCCCTTTCAGGTGGGCTTGGGATTCCAACCACTATGTCCCATTGACATAGCCATGCCGCTTGCAGCTGCTCAGGCCGATTCAGCTCATGTCCAGTCTGAAGTTGACAAAGCAAGTAGCTTCATCGAGCGCATTCAACA